>JAQPPZ010002174.1:0-600000 GCA_028583015.1 Wollemia nobilis
ATTGGGTTCCTTGAAGACATGAGGATACCTATTTAATATACCCTGTAATTTTTGTGGTGGACTAGACTCCCTTTGCTTGAGAGTGATGATAGCAAAAAGTTGAGCTACCATACCATGGGAAGATTTCTTTAATAATGTTTCCATATTATGAGAAGAACTAAACTAAACTACTCCTACCTTTGTGCCATGAAAGATATATTCTTGCCCACCCTAACTAAATTTCATCCATAATTCTACAAAATCCTATACGACTGGTCCTAACATTCATAACCATTGTGCTTGCAAATCTACATCACACCCTTATAAGGGTAAAGCAAACATGTCATACTTGAGATTATAGTCCCTAATTTTTAGCTTAACATTACAATATTTTCATTTGCATGGTAGGGTGCCACCATTAGCAATCATAACTTCAAAGGAATTGCATGTGGTAATGTACTAGTTTTCTTTTTTGGAAACATGTGGATGAGTAAAATTATGTGTACTACTAGATTAAATCAAAATGATGACCCTTTATCCCTTGAAATGGCCAATCACCTTCATGGTTTGGGGTGTGGATACTCCTGCTAGAGCATGTACACAAATTTTTGGTTGAGATTTCTCCTGATCAGTTAGTTATTCTGTGGTTTCTATTTCTTGAGGATACTCCTTATCCTAAGAAGATTCCAAAGTGGGAACTTCATCTATATCTAGAAAGTACAATTTTTGTTGCACACACCTATGCCCTCTGGTATATTTTTCATCACAATTGTAACATAATCCTTATGTATTTCCATGCTTCATCTCCTCTTGACTCAATGTTTTTATAGGTGGATATATATTATTCAAACTTAACATTAACTTGGTTAGAAAATATGACTTAGATGGAGGAAATTTAGAAGTTTGACCAAGAGCCTTGAATTTCTCCTCTGCCAATTTGGCCAATTGTGTGGCTTGTGGTAATTTTTGTGGTCATAAAAACTTAACCTCAGTCTTGATTTCATCCTTTAGTTTACTCACAAAACCAATCTAAAAATAATCAACACTTAGTCATGTTATTCGATTGGTGAGTTTTTCAAGTTGTGTTCGGTATTCTTGAACAGTTGAAGTTTGTTTAAGTTTAAAAAGGGGTCCTATAAAATATTTAAACTCACTAGGACCAAAGTGAGTGAGTATGCATTGACCAAAATAGGACCATAAAAGGCTAGGTTTAGCCTTTATAAGCCACAAAACCAATGGAGTGCATTCGATTCAGAATTTAAAAAATCAATGGTCAACCATGGGAAATAATCAACATTATAAAGAGTGAAATATTGTTCTGTCTTACAAATCCATGCCTCAATTTTTTTTCCATCAAACTTCGAAAAGTTTAATTTTAGGAACCTCATCCCGTTGTAATTGGTTATAGCTCATTGGTGGTGGCTTGTATCAATTTCCTCTTGGTCATGTTGAGCTGCAAAACCAGTAGAGTCTCTACTATCCAATTCAACCTTCATTGCTATTTATGCAATGGTGAGATCATATATAGATTCTTGGAAAGAGTGGAGTTGTGACTACATTACCTCTAAGTATTTTTTAAGTACCACCAATATTTGATTGCTCATATTATCCACCTTTATTTAAATTTCCCTCCATATTACTTGTTGGTGAGTTCCCTCAACCATAATTGAATGTTTGGATGCTTTTCTGGGACTTACTAAAAATAACTAAGTAGCTTTTAGGAGTTACTATTTTTAGTAAGAATCCAAAAAATAGTTTGGAAATTAGGATGCAACATTGATTTCAATATAGGCTCCACTCCAATGGCCACTTGATATGAGCGGTCAATGAGGAGATATACTGACTTCTTTGATTTTTTGTGATTTCCTAGTTAGGTGCAAGTCGATGTCAGGGTAATTTCTTCAACTCAAACATAAAAATTCAACAGTGGATCCTTGAAGGTATTTTATAAAAAGTAATAATTGCTTGTACTCCACAATTTTGGATGAATTTTATAGATCATTGAGTAGTTATGTCCTTAATAAAGAAAATAAAAAAATGCCAATGTTGAAAAATCGGTGTAAAAGTTGACCAAGAGCTGTCAAGGACAATTTTTTTTGGAATAGAATGTAGAATTTTCTACTAAATTTTGGAGTCAATTTGAGCTCTGAGTGAATATATATCCCTATTTTACTAAAATTTCAAATATTTTAGTAAGTTCAATTTGTTTTCTACTGTTGATGTTAGTTTTAACTCTAAATATTGTGTCCAAGAACTGTGTCAACTAGATCTTCCCTATATGTTCTGATTACTAATCACTGACTGAATCTTGAAACTATTATGTTTCCTTTTTGGACTATCTAACCCCTGAATAATTCCTAACACTATTTTTTCTCGTCCAATTCTGAATCTATCATAGATATTCTCTGACTATTCTGACTATTACAGGTAATTGTATTGACCATATCCTAACACCATGTATTGATAGTTACTGATGAAATTTTCCTAACTATAACTAACTCTAAATCCCTATTTCCTAGTATTTAGACTCTAAAGATTCTTTTCCACTTGTTATTTTTTAGTTATTTTGTATTATCTATTTTGCACGTAGGAATTCTAGAATAGGGATGTCATATTTGTATGTTCAACTTCTATGAAGGATATGATAACAAGTTCAAATTTTTGATTGTAGGTTAAGTAGAACAAAAAGACTTAGAGAACACACTTTGTTTGTAGGTTTAAACAAAACTAAGGTACACTAGGCAAAGGTGTATGTAATACCTTTAGGCCCTTTGTTATACTATAGTAATGAACAATAATGCTTGGACCAATATTTTAGGCCACTACCTAAGGAGGATTCCACACATACCCTTGAGCACACTATTTACATATAAAATTAGAGGAGGATAATCATTCATGATGTTGTGTAATGTGGACTATGGATAATACAAGGCCAAAAAACTTCCTATTAGATAAAATTTAAATTGTAGAAAAAGAACAATCTCACAATACACTTGTAGTTAGCATGCACATTACAAAATTAAATTGTAGAAAAAGAACAATCTCACAATAATGTTGAATCACAAGCCTCTTCGAGGTTACAACCTCCTTCAATAATTCATTCAATTATGTAAAATATACATACAACACTACCTCTTGCAAATTTAAGGAATTTCTCTAACAACTAACTCCCATGGTTGGCTTACATTTAAAATGCCACCCAAGCTAGAATATCCTACCTACAATCAATTACATTTTTGAAAAACGGTTACATAGAAGAACACCATTTGGCATAGGTACTTCTTAATCCAAAACTATAATCAAACATTATAAAATATTAATATGGGTACTACCCATGTTCCACAAGGAATATTACATCAAGTGTTAGGATGGTGTCCTATCAGTTATAGAGACCGAATGATGAAAAAAATAGAAAATGAGAATCTAGGAAGTATTTTTAGGCTTACTTTTCTATTTGTGTGATAAATTCCAATAAAAGTAACTAATTAAACAAGTTTTTTATCAAACAAATTTTTATCTAGTGTTTTGAAAGCACTTGTGTGTTGTGTAATTTTCTTATATTTTTATGTTTTCTAATTTTTCAATCCCTAAAAAAAATAAAAATGGGATATGGATGTAATCTATGAAGGTGTGTCAATGCACAATTTCCAATATACCCAAAGGTACATAAGGAAATGTAGTGCATAAATAGTAAAATTGCTTCCTAGTACGAGGATGGATCAAGGTAAGAAAAATTATGGAATATAAACCTCTTATACAATAGGTGGCATTGTCTAAGACCTATGTAGGCTAGTTGGCTTTTAGTTCACCCTCAGTTGGGTTTAGTCACTAATAACAATTTCACACTCACTAATTATGTGTAACCCTCTAAGTAAGGGCATCTATCCTAACCTACCCTGGTATAATCTTAATGGTAGGAAGCTTTCTGGTCATGAAGTCAAGAAAAATACTCAAGGGGGCTACTATGGTAGCTAGGGAGAAAGTTAATGGTTGGATATGAATGCCAACGTCATTGATCTCAATTGGTGGTTGGTGATGAAATCTAACTTCACCAATGTGTAAGGACACATGTAAGTATGTGGTGTTGAATTACTTTAGAAATTGAAATGCAAGAAGGAAACTATATTATGGAAAAAATTATTTTTAATTTTTTTGTAAAGTGCTTTGAAAATACCAAAGTCTACTTTAAGCAAATAAGGAGAATAATTTTTTGAAATCTAAAATATCATGCTAATAAAATGAAGGTTATGTATTACTTGATCACAAATATATCTATACTGGTCAAGATATGCCTTTTATAGTTGTGACTAGTTTTCTTTTTAGAGCCTTGTGCATGAGAAAAATTGAAATTTATCTCACTTCACAAAGACAAATAAATTGGAGGTTTTCTCCAAACCTTATGGCATATGCTTATCCTATGCTAATTAAAAAATAAAGTGCAAATCATACAAGGAAATAAGTTGAAAGGGAATTGCCCTTGAAAATAAAGTTATGCTAATGCTTATGAAAGAAAGGAAAGTATATTTGTGGTTTGACCAAAGCAATTTGGAGCCTTTTGTAAAGCAACAAAAAATAAATCTACAATTGACCAAAGTAATTTGGTGCATTTTTTAAAAATAAAAAATCAAAATAAAGAGTGACCAAAGCAATTTGGTGTGTTTTTTAAAGCAAGAAAACAAATTTGAGAATAATCAAAGAAATTTAGTGGTTTTTAAAATGCAATTTGTATAGAAATTTACAATTTTAAAGCAATATTTGACATAAAATAGTGCAAAAAGTGTTTACCTATAATACTAAGTTGTTGAAATGGTATATGGAATTTTTTATAGGCTCTAGACTATGGATTTTTGGTGTCTATGTTTTGATCGAATGGATCCCTATCATTATATTTTATCAGACCTATCTATATAGTAAACAATAGGGCTAATTTTTGCAAGCTTTTGCTATTTTTGGTGGTCTATATACTACATAAATTTGTTTTTATGAAAATTTCATACAAAATAGAAGGATTGAAAGTTAAATTCCTTCAAAAATATGTATCAAAAGAGAAATAAAACTAAGCTATTGAATAAAAATTACAATATAGAAAGCAACCGAGTTTGTGACATAGAAAAAAGGTTGAAATGTGAATGATTACACCCTGGGATGCCATTTTTTAAGGTAAGTTTTTGCCTATGGACGTAAGGTGGTAAGTGAGATAGCAATATCAATGGGGAAAACTTATCCCCAACTTACTTGCAGTAGTTGGTTTTTTGTGGTGGTTGTGTAGAAATTGATACCTACTTGGTGGGCTTAAATTTTGGAGCACTTTCCTCAATGGTATGGACCTTATGATTGGTTTGAGTATACCCCTCCATATGATCCTAGATCATAGACCAAAAAGGCTTTTCCTTGGACCTAAGTTGATGTATTAGGATTTTGAGGTATTTGTGTTGGTTTTGTGGCACCTGTAACACAAACACATGGTAGCAATATCAATTGGATACTATAAAATTAGAAAAACAATATTAAAAAGTGAGTTAAGGGTCCCATCCTGATCACAAAAATGTGACTATCAAAAATATATCATTTCATTTACTCCAAAATTAGTGTTACAAGTTGAGTACTTCTATAAATATTGTCCCTTGGGCTATAGTTAGGGCCTTATAGTGAAGAAACCCTTTTACAAACAATGATTCATGGAATTCTATGTCTTCTATGGTCATGTCAAAGGGAGTGTGCTTATGGAATGCAAGCCACTACTAGTTGTATATGTCTTCTAAACCAGCACAACCTAATACAAAATATTAGTGGTATTTTGGGGCTTGTCTCAATTATACCCTTTGTTATGAAAGACAAATGTAAATGAAAGCTAAACCATTACATTAAAAAATTACTATAACTGATTAAAAAAGGATTTAAAATAGTGATATTACCTAATTTGGTGACTTGTTGTTGTGATGTAGACTAAAATAGGATCTTTAAGGGGATCATAACCCTAGGTACAGTCCAATGTAATCATACTTTTCCTTATGGTCAGCTCTATTTTATATAGATAGAGAATTACTTTGTTGAGAGGGTCCTTCTAGTGCTATTGGAGCTACTCTTTGAGTTGGGTTACCTTCTAAACCTATAGTTAAGAGTAGTTTACAATGTAAAAGGGGATTTCAAGAGGCGCATGCTAGCATCCATGGTGGTTAATGGTAATTTAGGTTTTGAATACAAATGTTTCTAGAGTGATTTATATAGAGTGTGGGTATGTAAGAGTATGTAAGAGTGTTCTTAAAAATGCTGAAAATGGTCTTCTATTGATAGACTCGACCAAGGTTAGGAGGTGGTTGAGGTGCCCTATGAGGTATCCCCTAAGGTGGTATGGTGTGACATACCTCATAAATGGATTTAGGTGGAGGAAAGTCATCACCCATCCATATGCAATAAATGGGCATAGGTGCAACATACCTCATAAATGCATGGGGGATAAAGTCTTCACTCATTATCGCATGGTGGATGATGACTCTTCAATGCTTTCAATGCCTTAAATTCATTTAATAAGAAATTATTCAAATGTCATTTATAGTATTGAATACACATGGGGATATGGGAGGAGCAAGATTTAAGGTTAATTAGGGTTAAGTTGACCCTAGGTTTAAGATTGACCATGGTTAGGTGGAGGCTGGGCTAGTCAAAGGGTAGACTAGGGTGAGGTGGACCATGGGTTTAGGATTGACCAAGGGTTAGGTTTAGGTGGAATCTAGGCTAGTAAAATGGTAGACTAGGGTGAGATGGACCATGTGTTTAGGATTGACCAAGGGTTAGGTTTACCATTAGTTAATATAGAGTAGGCTAGGATTAGGTGGAAGCTAGGCTAGTCAAAGGGTAGACTAGGGTGAGATGGTCCTAGACTAGGCTAAAATGGGTGGTTGCATGGTGACCAACGATAAGCGTGGGAAGGAGCTTAAGCAATATGAATAGTGTTTTTAGGTAAATTATGCAAATTTTGTATGGTTTTGCAATTTTATCAATCATTGGCATTGTACAAGGATAAATTTAACAATTTTAGGCGTCTAACACCTCTAATCATATTTTGGTCCATAGAATTTTCACCACTCCTCAACCACTAGCTCTTTAACATATATTCTGTAGCATTAATTTAACAAATATTTTCATAATATATCTCTACAAACTATATTGTCTCATTAAAATTTCTCAATTATTCACACTCTAGCAACTCTTCATTCTAATATCTTCAATTTCTTTCAATTCATCTAGTAATACTTTGTTCTAATTTCTTCAATATTCTTCCAACAACTCCTTTCCGCTTCAATATCACCAGTTTTTTCTTCTTCACAAATCTTATCCTTGTTTCAATCTCTTAACTCATTATTTTTTGCAATATCCTCCAAAAATTACATTCATAAATAACAAAAATATTACTCATAATACAATACTAATTTCAATACTTTACAAAAATATTTGATTACAGAGCACAAAGCTTTGTATCCTATATATAACCTTAGAAATGACTCTTCAATACTCAATTATTTCTCTCCTCAAACTCATGAGAGATGCAACCTTTCACAAGCCTCACATTATAAAAAATATTCTCATAGTTATGTAACCTCTCACTTTACATCTTGACACATCTTACATGACTCTTCACCTTTATACTTGAAACCTATCTCCCATTACTCGTCACTTGCACTTTTGACACCTTGCACATTTTATTACATTAAACATAACACTCTCCACACTTTAACACATGATTTAGAAAAATATAAGACACACTTCATAATCTAATATTTATAACAATTCTCCATGGTACTTCAGTGTTACAAAATAATATAATATCTCCAATAGTCACAAGCATCCAAGGGCATAACACCATACAAAACATCATATTTGAGATGCTTGATGGCATAAGAGAGGATACAATGTTGACTTACATGAATTTCTCTCCTCTATTATAACTATCCAACATTATATGGTTTTTGGTGTGGTGTGACATGTATATTTAAATCCTTCACCTTTTGAGTATAAACTAGATTCTCTTTACTTCCACTATCAATAATGAAATATAATGGCTTACTCTTAGTATATATTTATAAATAAAATAGGTATATCTTCTCTTGTGACGCTTTTGGTGTATCATATGCAGTGGAAATGGTTATATTTGGTTTGGCTTCCATAATTCACTTTCATCTATCCTCAATGTGTGGATGTGGAGGCAATGGTGTAGTGGACATAGAGGGTGGAAGTTTAGCAAATAATATCTAAATTTCTTAACAATACTCCTATGATTGATATATTTCATGTGATAGTCACACAATTTGACATTATTTATCTTCATGAGATTCATTTTGAGGAGTATTTTTCTACTTCCATATATAGACCAAGTACCATTTCATATGCTCAGTGTTGAAAGATGAATGGTTAAAAATGGAGAATATACACACTAGTCAAAAACATGTAGATATGTTCACAAAGGCGGTAGCTAGGGAGAAACCAAGTTCTTTCTCAGTCTCATTTGATCTTCAAACATGATAGTAAAAGGTGAAATAATTTTCAAGTCCAAATATGAAGCATATTCCAACAGGTGCAGTAGTGGTGGAGAGACTATGATCAATTTTCAAGTGGGAGATTGTTTGTTGTGAAGCCTGATTCTAATTTGGAGGTCCTATTTTAGCCACGTTTGGACCCACTCTATGAAAGGATATGGAATTTATGTAGTTGTGTGTAAAATTGCATGTCAATCCGAGTATTTTTATGAATTACTATTTTCAGAATTTTTTTCATGAAAATAATTTTCTGAAAATAGTAATTACTAAATAAGGAAATTTTTGACGAAAATAATTTGTCAAAAATAGTAATTACTAAAAAACATAAATGTTTTCTGACGAAAAATTATTTTTTGAAAATATTAATTACTAAAAATATCAAATTTCGATAGAAAAGATAATTTTTCAAAAATAGTAATTTTTTTTTATTTTGGGGTCTTAATGATTTGCTCTAAAATTGTAACTCTCATTTTATAAGAGGATGTTGTACGACATTGGAGATGAGATAAGGAAGAGAGATTGTAATTGTGAGATCGAAGAAGAAGTACAGTGGATTTGTTGTAGGTTGTATCCCTTCGATATTTGCTATATGGAATAATAAATCCTAGTTATTTTCTTCGTGAACATAGCCCACATTGGTTGAACCATGTAAATCTCTATCTTGAGTATTGCTTTATTTTTTTGTGTTTTATTTTCGCATTTATTTATTTCTCGTGTTTTATTTCCGCAATTATTTATTGCTCGTGTTTTATTTCCGCATTTATTTATTGCTCGTGTTTTATTTCCGCATTTATTTATTGCTCGTGTTTTATTTTTTAATCCTAATAGGGGCATGATATATGTGAGAGTAAGTTTGTGTTAAAACAAAAAAAAAACCAACAACATCCTCTTATATAATACTTAAAATTGGATCTTCTAAATTATCTTACCCATTATCAACTGATATATCCCTTTTGTGATGCTCTTCTTATACAAACTCTTTATTTCTAATAACATACTAATGAAGTTTCATTCCACAATAATACTTCCTCCCATGCTACTTCTTGAATAATTCTTGGACTTTTATTATGTCAGATCCATTTTCGCAAGAAAAAAATGGAATAACCCAAAACCCAGATTCAAACCACTATGAGACGTGGTGTATGTACATAAGTGAGATTATGTAAAAAATGTTTGGAATAATGTTAAAAATCATATATGTACATTTTTATGTGTGGAAGAGACTTGGAATTACAAGTTTTAAAGGGTCGAATCAGTTGGACCAGACATGAACCAACCCTTGTAAATTATATGTGTAGATTTCATTGTTTTCTTCGTCATACGACACTGCAGTGATGCCTCTAAGAGCTGCTTCCACACTGCTTTGGACTACTGTACCATTAGCCCTCTTTCTACAACTTACAACTACGTTTGGATCATTGACTTGAATATGAGCAATGGATTTTCCAGTCGAAATCTTAGTTACGTTTATCAATCCTACATACTCTTCACAATAGTCCTCGTTGTAGTCACAATAGTCCTCGTTGTAAAATAATATCAAGTCTTGATCCCCAGTGATATAAATCTTATAAGGATGCCATACCATGTCTTGAAAGGATGATACTCTCTCTCCTCGGAGATTCCACACATCCACAATCCCAGTGCCATAATGGAACGCTAAAAGTAAATCCTTTTGATGCAAGAAAATCACAGCCGATGGTACAGTGAAGTCAGTCTTGCTCACTTCAATCAACTGCCCACTGCAGACATCAAGTATTTGGAGGTTTTCATCTTCTTGCTTTATAAAAAGTTTTTCATTGAACTGATCCATAAGAACGATATTCTTATTGACATGAATTCGGTGATGGAAGGTTTTCAAAACAGAGCCATCCTCTATAGATCGTATCTGCAAAGGAACATGGGTTTCATTGGGACGTCTTTTAAATATTAAGAGAATCATTGATCGACCGACCTTTATCTCCTCAACATTTTTATCACATATGGAGTACAATTGCCTGTATTCCTTCGCGTCGAACACCTTGTAAACCCTATTTTCAGCTGAAAGCGTCACTATTTTCCCATTGACGTTATCAAACTCTATATAACCCGGCCACCTTAGTGACTCTGACTCAAACAATGGAAAACCTGCATCAGGTTGTCCCCTCCTGATATACTCAATTTGAGTTGTTCTGCACTTGAGTGAACGGAAGTTATCGGAAGCATATGCTGAGACTGTGATAAGAGATTGGTTGTAATTGTTATAAAAAAGGCTGCGAATCTCCTGGTCCTGACTTGTGTTCAACAAGCAAAGCCTTTTAAATGTTGCACAACTACCATAATCGGCCAGGGCGAATATAAGACCGCCAGCTACAACTATTTCTACGATGTTTGATCTTTCGTATGTGTCAAACTCTTCCTGCAACTGAAAATTATGAAATTTTTCCTGAGAAACTGAAGTGATGAAGGCCTTAGTATCAATGCATCCAGTCTCACGCCTTTGAAGCTTTCTGAGGATGTTGTCACACTGTTTGGATTGCTTTCGTTTAAGACATCTCTCAGATATGCTTTTATCTGCCATTTTGTTATATTGTATTTTCGATAATATAAATCTTGTGTTTGTATATACTTCTTACTAGAATGATGTCATTGGGAATCCAAGATGGATTGTGTTCTATTTTACATTTAATAAAGCATAAATAGCAGGTCTTTAGATGAGAAAAATTAGCTCCTATAATCGGTCGCTTAAATTTCACCCGAGATTGAACTACACAAAATTTTGTGTTGAAAATAATAACTTAAAAAATCACATGAAAGTATTTTATTAAATAAAATAAAAGTATTTTACATTTAGTATAAAATATAATGTTGAAGTTGGGAGTTGATTGGATGAGAACAAGAAGAAAGAAATAGAAAAACAATTATGAAATAGAAAGACAAGTAGAAGAATAAAAATGGTGAATGTGAAAATAAAAAGACAGATACAAAAATAGAAAAATTTGATTTTCTATTTAAGAAAAGCTACTATGATTAGTCTCTAAATTTATGTATATCCCACTAGTTGATTATCCATCCATTCCTTGGGTGGATCATTTAACATGTCCATTATCCATAGTTATATTTGATTGTATGGAGTGAAGTAATATGGCACCAAAGCCTTTTATATAGTGAAGAATATGTTAGAAATTATGGTCTTACATACATAGACTAAAATCAAAATGACATTTGAGAAGTGTTATTGAGTAAATCATGTCTCAAGAAAATTTTGATACAATCCTACTTATAATAAAATGTTTGAAGAGATTGTACACTCTCTTTGCAACCATGTTTTCGATAACAAAAATTAATCCAATATTTTTTTATGAGTTTTCATAATATGTCTATTATCCTATGTATATTAAAATCTTGAAGGAGTGGCATCCTAAAGTCCATTATAATATGTAAAAAAAGAAAAATCCTATATTAATTTATTCCATCTAAGAGTCCATCCTTCTTTATCAAAGAATATAAAACTATTTTGAATTTGCTCCCAAGAATCCATAGATCATAATTATGAATTATTATTGAATTTCACAAAAATAAATTGAGATCCTTCCATTTTTTTATGAAGAGTAACAATAGTTAGAGTATATATAATTCAAATTTGATATTTTTTCCTTTCATACTAATCTATGCAAAGTAGGGGTTGCTCATATTTTCTCAAAATATGAAGCCAAAGTTACTTTAGAGCATTGTCCTTGGTGTCTGTAGACACTTAAAACACATCACTTGACAAAACTGGTTATATGGACACCTTTGCAGGCCATATGACCCATTTTGGGTCATCCCAAGACCTAACAATGGTTCTAACCACTCAAATAGGGCAATTAACCCTTTACATCTTGGGTCACTATCCCCTTTAGTGGTTTCTTGGCGGTCGCTAGACCCAATGATGGCCCCTAAATCAGGTCACTTCTCTCAAGAATGACCTTACCTATTAAAATCATAGGATCCCAAGCCAAACCGAATTTAGTTTTAATAGCCATCCAAGATTAAATAAAATTGCAAATAGTTACGGGAAGCTTCTTGAATGTTCTATTGCCCTTCTTGATCCTAACCGCTTCTTGGCTTCTCAAGGAAGCCAAGAATCCCATTGGATAATTCAATAATAATAAGCCTTCATAAGTATCATCATAAATTATCTATGATGAAGTGCTACCATTTTATTGAATAGATGCACTGAATGCAAAATAGGATCATTCGACAAACAAAGCTACATGTAGATCGATGGAAGGGGATTAACCAACCGATGGATTTGATCCAGGTTTAACCATCTTGCTCTCAAACGTGGACCAACATGTAGCTACCTATAAACCTCATTGATGTCGATGGGTTGATGACGATGACACAAATAAGGAGGACCAAGGTAGGCCCTCTCTAACTCATCTTCTTAGTCACTATCATAATATAATCCTTCATTCACCCCCACTCCTGGAGGATGCTCCTCTAAATGAGGTCCCATGAATCTCACTTCTTACATGTCATTGCTATCCGAGAAAATCGGATAATTATACCTCGTGTATGATGCTACCAATAAAATTGGCTCGGTCTCTTCCCCTGAATGATCATCATTGGGAAGGATCTCTTCAGTAGCTTGTACCGATTCCATAGGAAATAAATGATGCACATACAAAGGCCTTTCATAAATTTCTTCAACTTCATCCCTAGATCCATCATCATTTGAGGAATCCTCATCTACATCATAGCTTGGTCCACTCATATCGGAGGTGGAATTCGCTCCATCTCCATTATAAAGATCTCCTAACTTGAGATCACTTACAGTAATGGGGTTGCACCCCTACATGTCTGTGTCATTGACTGACTCATAAGTTTGGTGTCCAAGTTGATCTATGGGGTTCATCTCTACCTCAGTCTGCTCAAGGATCCCTTCATGATGATATTCGAGTGGCTCAATGGTGATGGCAGATATCATAGGGTGATTCCTCCAAAATTTGGAAGGATCCATATGATATGGATTAAAATCCACATCGTCCACCATGCTGAGGTACAGACAATC
Source organism: Wollemia nobilis (assembly GCA_028583015.1). NCBI lineage: Eukaryota > Viridiplantae > Streptophyta > Pinopsida > Araucariales > Araucariaceae > Wollemia > Wollemia nobilis. The sequence continues at coordinate 13,546 of JAQPPZ010002174.1, forward strand.
TAGGGATGCTGTGAGCAAATCATCCTTCCCACAAATCTGTAACCCTAGACCAAATTTATCAGTGACTAACTGATAATGAGGTTCCAACAGAGTCCTTCATCCTTGTTCAAAGAGACCAAGGTCATATCCATGCCAGTAGCTCAAAAATATGCATGGCATACTCTAGATTAGATAAATAATGAACGTTTACCACGAAGGGTTCCTCATCATCTTCATCCATGGGCTCTCGTGTTGGAAGCTAATCTAGCCCCGCATAGATGAAGTTAGTCTGGTTAGGTGGTTCTCCCAATGAAACCACCAATCCAACTAGATAACGATGAGTGGATGGTCTGCCCATATCTTGTGTTGTCTTTAGAATTGATTTGAAGTTCATATTTTGCACAAGGTACTCGTCTAATCTGGTATTAACAAGGTGTACCTTCACCCATGATATGGATGACCCTACTGAAGATGCAGGTGAGGCAAGGTGAGATACCTCCTCAAATTTATCTTAGTATTCCTCAACTTCCATGGAATGGGAACGTCCTCGATGATTGGCTAGGGCTAACGCTCTTTATCTTTCTCACCCATATTCACCTTCAATTTCTTGTCATCCCGATGCATGATCGATGCCGACGGTTTCAAGGAAGTGGCAATGGTATGCTCTGATCTATGTGACATAGATGGTATTGGTTGAGCATGCACTGTCGATTTACCTCCTAGTTTCCTTATCGATGACAATGGTCGAACATCCAGGTGCGTTGATGGGAGTATGAAACCCCCAGGAAAATTTTCTAGATTCACAAACTTAAATGGCTCCTCATCTAAAGCCACTATGTGAACCAGTCCCTCATGAATATATTTCACGCACTGATGCAGTATCATGGGGACACAATGTATTTCATGAATTCAAGGCCTACTGAGTAAAATGTTGTATTGCATGGCACCTTCTATCACATGACACATTACTAAAATGGTCTTCAAACCTACCTGTATAGGTAGGATAATTATGTCGACAGTCGAACATAGTGTGTCGTTAAACGCTCTCAATGTGAATGTAGTTGGCACAATGTGTGATTTAGGTAGCTTCAAATGACTCAGTGCCTTGGCCATTATTATGTTGATATATGAGACAGTATCAATCAAGACCCTTTTAAATGGCATGTGATTCACACACGCGATTATGTGCAACGGCGGGTCAATCATAGTTGTAGAAATTGTCCTTATCTCATGATCATAAAATTGGATCATCGATTCTTGACACTGTTGTACATGTCCCACAAAATTTTTGAATGCCTGCGCATCCTGGGCCTGTACCTCAATGGACCTTAAAATATCCATAAGAGTCTCCCTATGCCTTGGGGACTACTAAATTATTTCATATATTGATAACTTTGTAGGAGTTATCTGTCGATTTTGGACCAACCTGCTCCTTAGGGTCACCACCGGTCTTATTAGTGGGCCTGGAATATTCTATGTTGGTCTTTGATTCGGCGTGGCTTGCATCTAGATAGGAGCACAAGGTTTATTTTCTTGTTTGTATATCCCATGCCTAGTGACAACATTGACCATACCTACGAACCCCTGGGTAGGTGGTTCAACTCATACCTGGTTAACTTGACCAATGTTGTTTCGAGGTGCCTCATGATTTGGTAAGGGGTTCTTGTAAATCCCCATATTTTGATTGTCTGGCACCTATGGGTTGTGAGGCACTACAATCTCACCCTTTTCGATCATATTTTGTACTAGGTGTTTGAAATACCAACACACCTCAATGTCATGACCTTTCACTCTATGAAATATGTAAAATAGATCGTCTTGAAACCCCTTTGGTTTGGGTTGATATGGGTCTATCATCTTGAATTTGGGTAATATGATTGCCTTGGCCTCACATAACTTATGGAAAATCATCGTCAGTGATTCCGTCAATGGTGTGAACTAGCAAGGCGAGTGTTGCTTTTTTTTTTTGCCCTTGTAGTTGTTATTGCGCTTGTCATATTGCACAGGGGGGGATTTAGCCTGATAGTTCTACTTCTTTTGTCCATTTTCCTCCCATTGGAGATTCAATACCACTTGATTTACGTGGTATTGCTTGCCCTGTTGCTTTGTGGTACTCTTATTTTGTCCCTCTTTCCTATTTTTGAGCTTCAAGTTGCCTTCCTGCAACTTGATATCCTCAATCACCTTGGATTACATCAAATCTTCTTCAAATGTAGGATACTATTACAGCTACAACAGTAACAAGATGTGCTTGGCACAAATCTTCGTAAACATTTGAGTTAATTACATTGCAAGAATTGGGAATGGCAACTTTACCATTAATATCCCCCATCTCTTTTCGTATTGTTCTATTGGCTCATCTTCACATGATATAGAATAGACATATCAGAAAGATTGGCATGTTTCTTGATGCCAAAGGAATAGCGTTCAAGAAAGGCGTCATCTAACTACTTAAAACTTGTTATAATGTGTTTCTTTAGTTGATTAAACCACTCTCAGACATGCCTTGAAATTTTTGTGATGAACATGTGCAACAATAATGCATCGTTGCTTGCTATCTAAAAACAAGCGTCCAAAAATCTTGTTACATGTTCTTGTGCATCTTCATCACCCTTGAACTTATCTAACCTAGGCATATTGAAATGCTCAGGGTAATCCAGAGTAGGCACTAAAGGATCCAAATGCTTGTTATGGATTTTTCTTAAAGTCGGCTTCTGAATAGCCATACCTTATCTCTCAATGGCTTTAATTTTCTCGACCAAGGCCTTATAGGCCTCTAAAGATAGAAAGTCCTCCTCCTCAAGTTGACATGTAGGTGGCTTAGGAGGTATTTTCTTCCTTGTACGATATGGAGGTCTCTACTCTTCCTCCTCCTTAGCTCAAGATATTTTAGGATATTCTTGCTCATATCCATCTCCCGTTGTTGCTTCATGATGTCTCTACATTTTATTGTTGAGCGGTGGTAGCCGATCCCTCTGTTTGGCACTAACATGAGTATGAGTATCTCTATGCTCTTGATGCACATCAGCTTGTGAGAAAGCCTTCCTATGGGTATGCTCTCGATGCCCATCTTGAGGATATAGGCCAGCCCTAGATAGTCGATCCTCCTGATCCACACATTCCTTTTGGGAAAGGATACTCTCTTCATGCATGCACTGCTCATATAAACTTTGTATTATAAGCCTTTGTGCTTGAATATTTTCATCTTCGATACGCTACCTCTCTAGACGAGCATCCTCCAATTGATCTTGGAGGAGTTGGCATTTCTACTTTTATGCCAGTCAATGTGATCTATCAATCTAGTCGACCATGGGAGGCCTTTGATACCCTTGATCTGTACGAGCGACTTTGTGGGTTCTATACCCATCGAACTGGTCTGTTGTGCATTTACCTCTATATATGAAGACAGTATTGGCCTTCATTTGTGTCCTATATTGTGACCCACCATGCATAGATAGTGGGTGTGTGACATGAGGGTGCTTAGAAGCCTCCCCATATTCTCTAGTAGTGCAAATGACACTCATGCTATGCTCATTCGGGGCTTGAGTGGATGGAGTGAAAGGATTGTAGCCTAGCTTCTCTAGAACACTATCTAGACCCTCTAGATTCCTAGAGCACCATCACTCATGTGGTGGTGTACCATTATCTTCCACCTTTGATATGTTAATGGTGATATTGCATGGTGGACCACGCACGGTAGTATGGTTAATTCTATGCTTGGTAGCAAGCCTATCTGCCTGCCCCTGAATGGGCAGGTCTCTAGTCCTTCTATACTCAGAAGGTGGACCCATAGATCCTCCAGTGGACTTAGCATGTAGGGGCACAAATCTAGTCACCTGCATAATAAACTCTTTGGCCGATCCTATGGACGTGTGTGCATTACGATCTTGGTAATGGCTCTCAAGTGGAACATCCTCATGCTGGAAGGTTTCTTGTTCTACTCTATGCCTAGAGGAGTGTACTAAAATTCCTTTGTTTGGGGTTTGCTCTGATAGCTCCTCTCATGTTGAGTTATCTCCTCGAATGCTAGCCGAACGACGTTCAGTTCACTCATGTGGTTGAGGATTCGCCACGTATTGTTGTGAACTTGTTAGGGGTTTGTCATCGGCATTGGCTTTGGACCTTTGTCGACCATCCCGTGTGTCCACCATTGTGTACCTAGAGTATAAATGTATTATTATTAAGCAAACAAGGTATATAATAATGATTATCTTGTTTTAAGTTTTAAAAGTGAGTCCTAAACTGTTTGATGTATTTTCAATGTGTTGTATTAGTGTAGAAACTCTCACCGTGTTTTACAAAACTTGTTGGATTTTATTCTTGGTTTAATGGATTTCACCTGTATGCGCTACTCGAAAACTTGGCTATGAACTCCAAGTCATGTAAATCCCCCATGTGTTGTAATGAAGCCCACACTCGAACAAGGAGCATAGGTCCTCCTAGATGCTCACCCGTTTCCCCCTAGTCAGTGTTATACCCTCCAAAGGTAATATATGCAAATTTTCTAGGGTACAAAATGTTCTTGGATCCAGTATTTATCTATATATCAAGGATTCTTAGGATTTGGGCCAACGGATGGAAGTTACACCCACCGTCATTGAACACTACTAGTGGTTGGATGTCAATCCCAAATCATGGTGTGTGTGGTTCCTTTTAATATACATAAAATAAATGCATTATATAGCACACATGCTCATTTTCTAAATGCTATGCATATGAAAGACATTTCAAATTCAAAAAATGCAAGCTACTCTAGATGCTCTTTAATAATATGCACATTATGATGCCAAATGGCCACTAATATGGCATCACACATGTAAACCATCAACACATCTCTATCAAACATGATGTAGCCTAGGGTGGACTGCAATCAGAGGTTCATTGTTCCCAGCAGCGCATTTCTAGTGAAAGCAAAATAGGACAATTGATTTACCATTTTTTAGATATTTTCCTAATTTGTGTTTGAAATAGACTTACTCTAAAAACATAGAGAACATAAAAGTGACAGAGGTATGAAAATAGGACCTACCTCATGTCCTGTACTATCTAAAATTCTAAAATTGGCTTCCTGTGTTGTCAATAGGAAACTGTAGGTCTGACCTGCGGTTCTTATTGTAAACCACACCTTGTACCTGTGGTTCAGTTTTTGGGTTGTAGTTGATAGCTACGGTATATACCTACAAGTGCAAAAACCAACAAAGCATAGTTAGATCCTAAAAATATGGGGTACCACTGTGATCACCTCTATAACCACCAGAAAGGGTCACACCCGATGGCGGTTCCTATTGTAATGAATGATAAAATATATCATGCATACAAGAAAATGAAATTGACAACAAATGAAACAAGAAAGAAAACACTTTATTCCATTGTATTCAAATCCAAAATCCAATTACAAGTACGTCCCTCTTAGGGATATTCATTTTCATACAATATTACAATAGGAGTGCATAGTTGTTTTCCCTCTTAATGGTAGGTGTGATTTCCAAATGCCTTTCAGAATGGCACGAACTGCTCTAGGGTGGATGTGCCCTCTTCTTCATGATGGGGAAGGAACTTGATGGTTTTTTCTCCTTTGAAATTGTTCCCTGTGGTCAAGAAACAACACAAGAATGTCAAAAATATAGGTAGCCTCTCATGATGAGGCCCTTTTAGGTAAATTGCATAATGACACCATTAACATGCATAATAAAGAAAATGTAAAGAATGCTTCTAAGTTATGCAAAGTGAATCAAGATTCATGTAATAACGTAAAGAAAAGTAGCAACTATACTATGCATGGATCAGATATAGAAAATGGAACATAAACATGCATAAAGAAAGCATTTAAGTCCTAATTGAAGCATAAACATAAGAAGTAAATCTAACCTAATTCTACGATTAGAAGTCTGCTAAAATGCTATTAAACCAATAAAACAACTAATCTAACCTAATTAGCTAGACAAAAATGGAAATAGGAAGGCGGTTATACCTCTGCTACAAACCGCAGCTTTGGTGCATGGTCTGTACTATAAACCATGGCTTATAGCCATGGTTAGCACTTTGATAGGCTTACCCTCAACTCCAAGGGTAGTGGGATTAACCTCCTTGTCCAATTGATGTTCAAGGGTCACCTTTAGTGTCCTGATAGGTTTGATGGTCGAATCACTATGGTGGGCCTTCGTTTGCTTGGATTTGCATTTCTTGATCCTCTTAGGCTCCTAAAAATTCCATGGAAAACTGATCATTGGATGAATAACAAAGTAACCTTCAAATGCACAAATTCAGTATGCAATCCGATAGGGCTTCGCTACTCACTTGATAACTTCACACTCACTCGATAATTCATCAATGCTTTGTTATAAAAATCATCTATATCTTCTCCCTATTTGGAGGGGGTATTTATAGGATGACCTAGGACTTGGGGTGGCTTCCTGGAGAAGCCAAGATCAATAAGGGTTGGTTAGGACAGTTGGAATGGAAGCTTCCACCCTCTAACCACCTTCTTCTAGATCCAATGGCCGTTTCAACCAATTTGACTCGGATTGAAGTCCAACTGAACTTCAGCTAAGACTATAGGTCATAGCTGCGGTCTAGACTACAAACTGTAGGTCTCAATCGTATTTTAGCTATAAACTACAGGTGTGGGCTATGGTTCAGACTGATTAGACCAAGGAGCCCAAATTGAGTGGTTAGAACCATTGCTCTATCTTGGATTCTATCCAAGATCTTCCATATGGTCTTGTAGCATGTCCATATGAGTAGTCACACTCGACATGATGTGTTTTAGGTATCTACACTCCCTAGTCGACAAGTGGAAAGTGTTGATGCAAGGGTCCCAAAGATCTATCAAAGCTATCAGGTAGGCTCTGTCTCCCATCACTAGTTGTAACCATTTCACTTGTTTGAGACTAATGACGTCAAGCCATTTTTGGTCATCCTTTGTTAGTAAGCCCCTAGTGGTCTGAAAGAGAGTTGAAAATTGATACCAGCTCTTAATCACCTGGTAGAGGCAAGCAAGATCAAAATAATGCAACAATATTGCACAAAAATAGCAAAAACAACTCAAAAAAAGGACCTTTGCTCCCAAATTCATGTCTATCCCACCTAGGGATGGCCCCTAAAAATGCTAAAAAATAGCCTTCCTGGCCATAAAAAATAGGCATAAAACCTCATAAAAACATAAAAATATGTAATAAAATTGCACAAAAACTAAAATTAAAGAACAAAATACTAAAATCAGTCACTAATGAGGTTCATTTACAAGTATTTAGTATGTTTAGTTGGCAAATTAAAAAATAATTACATTTCCAAATTAAATAAAATCTAGTGGCAAATTTAGCCCTTACTCGTCTCGCACTGGCTCTACCACTCATCAAGTCTTAAGGCTGGCTCATAATGATTGTGGTATGTTTTTGACAGTGCTCTAATTTGCAAAATCACTCTCCTACTCCTCACCTCTAAATCTGCCAAGTCAAAAGAGTGCAAATGAGCTCATTTGGCCAATTTTGAGCTTAAAAAGACATAGAATAAGCAAAAGACATAGAATAAGCATGGTCATCCCAAAGTGGGATGGCCATATAATTTAGTGTATTCCCCATCCTAGGATGGCCATTAAATGTGCAACCATCCCACCCTGGGATGGCCACCAAAAAAACATAAAACAAGCAAAGAAAATGGCCTAAAAACCACAAAAAAACATGTCAAAACTGATAAAATTTACAAAGGATCAATATTGAACCCAAATTGTTCATGGATGAATTGAAAATTCTCTACTTAATTACCCAATAAGGCCATTGTGTTCGGAACGCTCCACGGGAATGAGGTATTCAGTTCTTTTCTTCCATAAAATATCAACAAAACCATCAAAATCCTAACAAAATTGATAAATTTTACAATAGTTAAAGCTTAGGTAATCCCAATCAAGCCATATTGGTCAAGTGACTCATCACTTTCATCACTGGTCATGCCCTCATCGACTCGTTTCTTTATGGGGTAGTCATAATTGATGAATTCATAATCAAAATCAACACTCAAAAGTGCAACTTGCATACATTCAAAAGAATCATTGCCAAAGATAAATTTCAAGCACATTTTGGGGCATATAATTGAGCATCAATTCCACAAAACAAAGTATTGGTCTCCTTGAAGCCTTGGTACATGAATCCTATAATAGGCTTATAAGCCAAATAAGGAACCAAGACCAAGTATACCCTAAGCCCCAAAGACTGCCATTCCAGTGTGGCTGAAAGGTATACCAGATTTAAAACCTTCAATTATGTCAAAAGCAAGGATTCGAAGAACGTATGTTCCTTCCATGATGGAGGTATCTAAATTTGGTTAGATTACTGAATAACCTTAATCATTTGATAGTTTAGTCATCTATTTTGCTCTGCGTTTTATTTCACACAACACATCCCAAAAAGGGGTATTTGTAGACACTAAAATTATGTCAATCTGATTAGCCTGGAATGATGCACTCTTATCAACACCATATGACCCCTTTTGGAAACTCTCAAGATTTAAGTAGTGGTCCTAACCACTTTTAGGAAGGTTTACCCCACTATTGGGAAGTTTTGGACCATGTAGCCATGGTCATTCCACCCTAGGACGACCACAGTTCAAGGTCGTCCCACCCAGGGATGGCCCCCATAAATCATATTTGGGTGGGACAGCCATGTCCTAGGCCCCTCAAAAATTCAAGGGTAGGACAAGTGGCAATCAAATTCTGCCATTTATCTCACCCAATAATTTATGACAGATTGAGGACATGTCAAATCCATCACAAGCTGCAAATTGGAGGCACAAATTGGAGGCCTCTTCCACCCAATGTATGGCAAGGGTTTTTACAAGTGGTGGCACATGCCTTGCATGCCCAAATTTCCCATTTGACCCTATGGCCCTCTTAGGCTATAAATTGGAGTTATTCCACCCAATTTTAGAGAGAGGTCTTTGCAATAATTCACAATGAAGTGTTGCCAAGATTCACTCTCCCTTTTACCCACATATTTGCCCTTGAAATCTCCATTTATTGAAGGAGGTTTTCAAGTGATCCCAAATATACAAATACATTCCAAAACCCACCCATTTGTGTAAATTAGATCACCAAATCTGATGACAACACCCCTAGGAGTAGTTTGAACTAGATCCTAGAGGAATTGGTGGCAAAAACACCAGGTTTGGTGGTCATACCCATCTGGGACGGTTAATAGTAGCAATTGGAACACCTAGGTATGGCCATAAATCTACACACAATTTTGGTTCAATTTCAGCATAGGTCATTTCTAAATTAGTTTATATGCATAACTAGAATTTGTTGCATTTTGGAGTAGTTTTGGACCTTCAATTAGGTTTTTTATTAAGACAGTCCCAATTGGAATACTCAGGGATGACTATGGATTCTGCATACAATATTATCTCAATTTCATCATAGACCATCTATAAATTATATAATATGCCTTATATTAAGATTTGGTACAATTTGGAATAGTTTTACACCACCTATTTCACTTTTTATATTCAATATTGCATGCATTTCTTTGATTTCATCTCAATCCGCATATTCTACTAACCAATATGATTTCTTTGTATGTAGATCCAGGTATTTCAGTGCACAAGGAAGGAGCTACAAGTCCAAAAAAGGATAGACCATCATAGTGGCATCAAAAACCTGCTCTTCAATTCGTGAGTGTGAAGAAAACACTGAAAGCACACCTTGAGTTTTTGAAAGGATTAGATCCTTTGAATATTGCAATCAATTGTATAAATTAAGATCCCTCAAGGGGATGTTTTGTAACTATGCATTTGGAAAATATATTAATACAAAGAGAACCCCCATTTATTTCACTTATTTATCATCATGCTTACATAAATGTCTTTTTGTAGTGCTTAAATAAATAGGTGCATTTCATTTCCCTTTGCTAGGTGCACCATTTTTTCTGCTCTACATTGAGAAGCACATGACTATGTAGGTTTGGGCTACCACTCTCATCCAACAATTTTCTCTTTTGAACACACTTTCAAAAGCCTTCATTTAGGGTCAAAAGAAGAAACCACCCATAGCAATGACTTTGAAGAGGAGTCTTATAAAGCATACAATATCATATTGATAACTTATAATGAATCTGAAGAGGAATCAAACCCAAACATTCCATTCACCAAACAAGATGAGCATTATCTGAATAACATGTGCATATACTTGGAGGGAGGAGTGAAAATTATAAGATAAAACTTTTTGCTTTTTAATCCATATGATATCATCATCAGTATTAAAATATTAAGCATTACAAAACATCACATACATGAGAGACATGATTTAACGTGGTTCACCCAATGTGGGCTACTCCACAAAGAAAATATTCCTTATAAATTTTCTCAATAAATTATTTTGGGAATCAATTCCCTATTAAAATGTTTATGGACCTCTGTCCAAATGAGGCATCAATCCCCTTGAACTGATTTGTGGATCTCTATCTACCAGAGAACTCTTTCTCCTCTACTTTGGTTGGTGCTCTTCTAGAAGACTTATGTCCCCACTACAGTAGCTTGTGGATATCTCTCCACTGAAGACCTCTATCCTCACTCAAAAGACCTCTATCCTCACTACCTAGCTAATGGATCTCTATCCACTAGAGACTATTATCCTTTGTTCTATCACCACTAAAATCCTACTCTAACTTTACTCAATCTTTGTCTCAAATATACTCATAAATATGTCTCTGCTCTATCACAAATATGCTCTCAAATATGTCTCTCCTCTCTCACAAATCTGCTCTCAAATTTATATTTACTCTATCATAAATCTACTCTCAAATCTGTCTCTACTCTGTAACAAATATATCCAATAAGTCATCCCTATAAGTTGTCCAATCTACTCAACAAGTCTTCACCAAGACTTGTCTCAAATTTTTTTAACAAGTTCTCCCTAGAACTTGTTCAATCTACTCAACAAGTTTTCACCGTGACTTGTCTCAAATCTGATTGTAAGATTTCATAAAATCTCACACAAATCTATCCTTAAGCTTTCACAAAATCTTACTCAACTCTATCCTTAAGCTTTCACAAAAGCTTACTCAAATTTGTCCTTAAGTTCCCTCTAGGACTCACAAGCTTTTCACAAAAGCTTACTCAAACAACTGCAATACTTGCATACAAAACTCAACTTAATCTCTTTCAGAAAACCTCTTCAATCACACACATAAGTTTCACTCAAAATATTGTTTAACCATAGAAACATATAGATAATGATCAAATACTCAATATGTTTCATACTCACAATATTTTTCACTCAACAAAATACTCTATCACTTTCAAACTTTCTTTCAAATCAATTTAGAAATAAAGTATAATTTTTTTGACAAAACTTGAACTATCACTTCAAATATTTCAATCAATAATGCTCAACCAACTTAACTCAAACATCCACTCAATTTTTATAATTTTAACTAAGTAGAGAATTGTATATAGTAGATTTATAGGGTCACATTAGGCTCAGATTAGCCCACAAGAAGCGCAATTGGCAAATAACAAATGTACCTTAAATAACCCAACCTAACCAAATGCTAATAATATAACAATAAGACTAATAATGTAATAACAACATATAGCCTGAAATAGAGATACGCCTCTAGAACTTTATCTTTGGGTCTATCTTTAGGTCTGTCTCTGGGTCATTATCTATGGGACTGCCACTTGGTCTGTCACTGGATTTGCCTCAGGGTTTACCATAGGTTTTACCTTTTTAGTAGAAGCCATACAACATTTCTTTCATCATGGTCCATTGTGTGAAATCTGTCCATCCACAATCAATATGAACCTTGTTGGTCATTTTCATTTTATGCCAACATCATGAAGAAGAGTGATTAGTACATCCACAAAAATCACAAGGATGTAATCTCCAACACTTAGCTGCAACATGACCTGTTTTGCCACAATGATTGCAACAATGCTTTTTAGGAGATGTGGGAGATTTAGGATTTACAAATATGGTCTTACTGGTACTTGCTTGACCAGAATAGCCAAGGCCTTCATGCTTTGCCCTGACATTTAGCATTATAGGAGTTTTAATGCCTTGTTCATTTTTACCTAATATCTCACCATTGAATCCCATTTTCTTCATTAGTTTGGATCCATATCCTTTGGTATGTTTTTCAAAACATCCAATTTCATCATCTTCATCAATGTGTTTAACAATATGGCATTTGTCACTATTGATGAGATTATGGAGTTCTTTCTTAGGAGGTTCAGTTGTTAAGTCACTAGTGTCGCAAGCAAAATCTGCTACTGAAATGAGATCACCTGTGCTACAACTAAAATATACCATAGAAGGTATGAGGTCACATGTATCACAAAAAGCATGTGCCACAATGGGTTGAAGGTCACATGTGTCACAACAAGCATTCACCACCATGGGTTGAAGGTCACTTGTGTCACTACAATCATAAACCATTTTTACCTCTATTTCCTCACTAAAGTCCTTGTAGATTTTACGTTGGGCAATATTAAGAGAAAGCAATGATATGTAGACTGCCCTTATGATGCCTATAGGGATTTGAACACCATTCTTCTGAAGATCTTTAGAATCTTCAGAATCTTTGAGAATGGATTTTACACCACTGCGTAATGTAGAATATTTTTCATCCTCATAAAAATCCATTCCTTCCATCTCTGGTGGAAAGTAAGGACCTTTAACTGATTTTGCAACATCATCAGTTTGTTTTGGGATAGTTTTCTTCTTTGATCTACCCATTCTTAAGGTGTCGGTCTCTGCCGAAAATGCACCTTTTACAATAAAAATTTTCAAAATAATTTGACTAAGGTGTCGATCACTGCCAAAAATGCACCCTTATAAGTCTTCCCCATTTGTTTTTGCAAAAATTATATTTCCCCTATTGATGCAAAAATAGGAGATAGTGGAGTGAGAAAAAAATGTTATCCCCCTGTATGAAGTACTTCAAAAAAACAAAGTTTGCTATTTATGAAGTCTAAAAAAATAGGTTTGAGTTTTGATGATTTGATGTTGTGTTATTGCTTTGATAAGGTTTAGCAACTTTGAGTTTGCTAAATGTATCCCTCCTTGTAATAATAAGGACTTCAAACAAAAAATAAAAGTTTTGCTATGTATGAAGCCTATAAAGAAGTGTGAGTGACCTTTTGGATTGCCCCCAGTGTTATTATTGCAAAAGTTTAATAAATTTTAATCATATTTCATTTAATAATAAAATAAGTTTTTAATAAAATCAATTAATTTTCTAAGAAAATATTGATTTTAATTAAAGACATTTATTAAATTATTAAAAAATATATTAATAAATTAAAAAACCTTTTTTTTTTTTTAATATACCTTGTGGGGGGTGGTTGACGGAGTTTGAACCCCCCACCTATCGTCGTGTGGTGACTTGGCGCTCGGCCTCCAACCGACTGAGCTACTAGCCTTGGCGAGAACCAAAGGGAAGCATCCCGTTGATAAATAATTTCCACAATGTGTCTTTGCTCGAGGGTGGCACTCCGCTACTCCACCACCGAACCCAAAGGGCTCCTCCACTGATCGTTAGACCTCTGCAACGTAGAGCAATGTTGTCACAATGATGCTCGCATTTAGCACTGCTCTTCTTGGGAAATTGTTGGCTGCCAAGTCAGCACTGCAGAGTCGATGGCAATTCCACTGTATGCATTTATCGAAAGATCTCAATTGTCTCGTATCCTACAAATTTGGTTTTACTGCAACTGAGTTTCATTGCCTTTCATTGCCACGCTTAATTTTTTTATCTACAGGGTTTTTCTACACTTTGTGCATCAATGCCTCTAATGTCACTATGTTTTTAGTGCATTCGACTACACTCTGTTCGCCTGGCAGCACTCGGATCTCCCAAAACTGGCCAATGTTTGCTTGCCTTTTATCCCACATGTGGGATACGACAGTTCTCAAGTGATTTAAAAAATAAATCATGCACAGTAGATTTTGATTGCCTTCGGGCAACTTGTCCTCTACCGTCCTATCTCCTCAAAGTTTGTGCAAAATTTTATCCCGTCCAATCCGATCCGCTGCCTTCTTCCACGTAGGTCCAGTCAGAGGTTTGAGTTGGTCTTGCTAGGGCCACGTCTAGCAATCCATGCATCGCCATGTGTTGGGAGGTCTAGGTCATCGTCATGTTTCATCCAGATAGGGGCTGTCAGGGTCAGATTTGCATCCACCAGCCACGTGGTTCATCCACTTTGCCACAAGGTCCAGTTCTGTAGTCCAGGGCCATGTTGTGTCTCAGCCAACAAATCAACTACTATCCATAGTTAGTTTCAGCCCCCTTACGTCCATGATCATGCCAGTCAGCATCATCATCCTCAGCCTACGTGCTGATGTCCAGTCACCATCCTCGAGATGCATGCCCAATTTGTAGATCCAACCCTACCTCGAGAAACATGCCCAAATAAAAAATTAGTTAGGGCTATGAAAAATTGAGCCTCTAACAACTACGGCTATGATACCATGTTAGAATGCGAACTAAGTAGAGCATTGTATAGAGTAGATTTATAGGGTTACATTAGGCTCAGATTAGCCCACAAGAAGCGCAGTTGGCGAATAACAAATGTACCCTAAATAACCCAACCTAACCAAATGCTAATAATATAACAATAAGACTAATAATTTAATAACAACATATAGCCTGAAATAGAGATACGCTAACATCAATGAAACACAACTTTCTTACAAACCCTAACCAAGTGTTTCACTATACTTCTAACAACTCACACTATGTAACTCAAACCTTGACTCAATATGATTCCAATGTCACATAACAATGATACTCATGTTCTTTTACAAACCCTAGCTCAAGATAGTTCTCAATCTCACATAACAATGATACTCATGATCTTTCACAAACCCTAGCTCAAGATAGTTTTCAATATCACAAAGCAATGATACTCATAATATTTCACAAAGCCTAGCTCAAGATAGTTTTCAATCTCACATAAAATTGATACTCGTGATATTTCAACATCCAAAAATCATGCATATAAAAACTTACTCAAACATTTCCAATAATGCTTATCAAACAATCCTTTTCACTCCAACTTTACATTTCATAATATTCAATCCAACCATATTTAACTCATATGTGACCATACCTTTTATTTTGATGGAGATATGTCTTCAAAACCTATCTTAATCATAATCAAATCCTCTTTTCCAACTTCAAGGTTAGATAACAACAACTTATCTCAAAATCTCCACACAAATATTCTCCTCAATAGTTATTTCATCATACAAAAATATCAAGTCTCAAGTACACCTTATAATCTCCAAACTTCTCAAAATATAATTAGCAAAGATTTCAATAACTCACTTTCATAATAATTCACTTCAAAATCTAATGCATAGAATAATCAAAATTACTTCCTTATATCTCCCTATTCAAAAATACATTTTCAAAATAATTAACACCACTATTCAGAAATATTCCAATGCACTTTTTAAACCAAAATTTAAATCATTCGACACTTTCAACCATGGAAAAAATATTATTTATTCCAACCACCTTATAACTCCTCAAGGCACATACCACAACTTTAGACCAAGTGCAAATTATACAATTTAAAAATCTAAATACCTTTTGCGAATGCCACCTTAGTGGGATTCGATCCCCTATCACACTACCTCCAGTGCCCTAGTCATGGTCTAACCATCACATGATCTAGGTGCTCACTTGAGACACAAAAGTGCCTCATGCGCTTTATTCCTCCGCTCGACATAAAACCCCCCAAAAAAATCTTTACCCCTTTCACTACTATCGAGACTCGAACGCGAGACCTCTGCTCACCCAATATATTACACATCCACGCCTTGCCACTAGCCCAACCACATGGTTGGTGATAAGGCTTTAAGCCTTAGTCCTTTTATCCTCCATGTTTTTCTACTACTTTTTAAAAATTAAAAACCTCTTGCCTTATGCGCTCACAAATTTGCATCAAACCATAGCCAATATTCGCACATGCATTAATTCGGAGACTTACCTTAATGTTGCACGTCTTATGGTATAAATACCATACTTATTTTTCTTCAAACATTAGCAAGGGAAATTTATTTAAATGTTTTTGTGCCCAACCCTAACTTAGGGTTTAATTAATTTATTTTATAAATTAATTATAATATAAATATTATAAATAATTTATAAACAACCTTAGGCATTATTTTTAAAACTTAATATTATAATAATAAATATTATAATATTATTTCCTTTTGGCCTAGAAATCTCCTTCCTTCAGGGTATTTAGCCAACCTTTTGACCAATCATGTGACACTTTAAAATCAAATCTCTTGGGCTTAAAATATAAATATTTTAACCATCCTTTTTCCAAATCCTTGCACTGATCACTAACACTGACTCTTGACATCAATGACAACATAACTACTCAAAATTTCCAACATTATCTCATCATGTTCCCCATCCATAAGCCCCTTTTCTATTTGCTTCTCCCTAGGGAACGAGTTGAACCAACCAGTGAACCACCACCTCCAGTTCATTGATCCACCTCACTAAAAAAATTTGTAATATATGTATATAATTAAAAAAAAAATCAAAAATATAAAAAAAAATGTATGCATTGCATGTGCATGGGTTTCATCATTTACATTTATAAATGTTGCTTGTTGTTATTCATGCTCTGAAATTTCCTTCATTGATTCTTCGCATACAAGACCAACCTACCCTTCACATTGCCAACCATCATCCCCACTAACTTAACATGAATTCTATTTACTTATTTACCCCACTTTGTAATCCTTACAATTTAAAAAAACCAATTCCAATTGACATTAGCCTCATTGATATGGAACAGATTTCATTGTCGCCATCCTTTGCTAAATTTTTCCTTTCTAAGGAATTGTTAAGAGCTTCCACCGCTTACATTCCTCCATCACCCTTGCCTTCATATTTACCTTCACCTTAACTTTCACCCTTGGATCCTAAGGTTTTCCAAGAAGACATAGAGAATACTAAGTCATAATATTTTGACAATGCTATTGATAACATTCAGTTGATCCCAATGCTCCATCAGCTTGAGGAAGGTTCTCACATGTCCATTGAACATACCATTTATGTGAACCTTAGTTCAGATGTGGACAAACTAAAAATCATTAAACTTCATAAAATTTTATCCGTTGATGAACAAGAGCAATTGATAGCTCTCCTAAAGAGGAAGAAGGGCATATTTACATGGTTCTACAAAGACATGCCTGGCCTTGACCCTAATTTGTTTATCCACAATCTCACCTTGCATCTTGATTCTAAGTCGATAAAAAAAACTTAGAAAGATGCATCCTACCATTTCCCTCATGGTCAAATAAGAGCTTCAACTGCTATTAGATGTGGGTTTAATTGTACCCATTGACTATCTTGAGTGGATTTCAAACATGGTACCCATTCCCAAGACTAAAGATATGCATTTACACTAATTTTTGAGACCTTAACAAAGTGTGTCCTAAGGATGAAACAACGATACTCTTGTCACTTGTGCTGGCAATGAAATATTTTCTTTAATGGACAGTTTTTCTAGATACAACTAGATTTAAATCAATCATGATGGTGAACACAAAATAGCATTCACAACACCTTGGGGGGACTTTTTGTTACAAGTTGATGCCCTTTGGAATCAACGTGACATGACATATATATTCCATGACTACATGCATAATATCATTGAATTTTATGTGGATGATCTCTTGGCAAAATCTAAAACATGACAAGAGCACATTGGTGTCTAAGTCTTTGATCAACTTCGAGAGCATAATGTAAGGTTGAACCCCAAAAAGTGTGTCTTTGGTGTCACCTCAAGCAAACTACTTGGATTTATTATCTCCAAAAGAGGCATTTAAGTGGACCCAAAAAACATCGAGGTCATTATGAAAATGCCTCCCCAAAAAACCTAATTGTGTATTTTACAAGGAAATATTTAGTAGATCCATTGTTTCATTTCATAACTCTTAGACAAATGCAAGCCATTCAATCACTTGCTACAAAATGAGGTAGCATTTTCATGGATAGATGAATTTCAAAAAGCTTTTGATGATATCAAATAATACTTGGCTTCTCCACTGGTATTAACTCCTCCTCATTTGGGGGTCTCTTTTCATATTTATGTATCATCAAAAAAATTTACATTAGGGACAATGCTTTCTCAAAAGAATGAAAACAACCAAGAGCAAACTATCTACTACATTAGTCAAACATTGGTAAGTTATAAAACCAAATATGCTTACATCAAAAAACTATGCTTAGGAGTGGTTTTTGCCACTAATAAACTCAAATATTACATGCTAAGTCACACAACATATGTCATAGCTCACAAAAATTCTATATGTTATATGATATCTCACACTTACAACAACACCCACACTGCAAAATGCATAATGCTTTGAACTGAATTTAATCTTGATTTCATGAGCCAAAAATCCATTAAAGGTTGGGTAGTAATCGATCAACTTGTGGAACCTCCACTTCCTAGTGATCAACCTTTTATTATTGAACTCCTAGATGATTTGGTATTTACCATCACTAAATAAGAAGAAGATGTTATTTTTTAGTAATATGTCGATATCACATTATTCTTTGATGGTTTCAAGTACAAAAAGTGACAAGGTGTTGGATTCATATTTCATACACCATAGGGGGTGCCTATCCCTTTATCATTCAAACTTGATTTCTCATGCACAAATAATAATACAGAGTATAAAGCCTTAATACCAGGACTTCAAGTAGCCATAGCTATGAGCATAAAACGTATCAAGATATTTGGTGATTTTCAACTTGTCATTCATCAAGTAAATAGAGAATACCAATGCAAAGAACCAGTCTTAAAATTTTATCATGAAGTAGCAATGAAATTGCTTTCTAAATTTTATTGGTATGAGATCGATAGCTTGCCCAAATTGACTAGTTTATTTGCAAATGCAATGTCCTATCTAGGATCACTGATTTCAAAGAACTTCAAAAGAAAGGTATAGTCATTGATTGTCACAAAAATCTCAAAATCTACAATTTCCTAAGCTAAGCCTAAAGATGAGAAAGATGTTTGCTTTATCCATGTAGAATCACATGAGCCTTGGTCTATCCAAATAAAATCCTTCCTCAAGTTTGGAACACTCCCATCTTACATGTCATGGACTACTAAATGCACTTTCAAGCAAAAGGTAGTTTGTTTCACTCTCTTGAGAGACATGTTGTAGAGACATGGTTATGATGGAGTCCTCCTTCATTGTCTTGAGCCTATAGAGTCCCAAAGAGCAATATTTGAAGCTCATGATGATACTTGTAGTGGTAATTTTAGTGGAATGGCTATCACAAAGTGCATTTTACACATGGTTTATTATTGGCCCACCATGGAATGCGACTGTTGCACTTATATCAAGAAATATCAACAATGTCAGCAACATGCTAATTTAACTCATGTACCATCACCAACATTATAGAATATTCAAAGTATTTGGCCATTCTCACAATGGTATTTGGAATTGATTGGTAAAATATCACCTCCTTCATTAGGAAAACATGCATTCATCATCACAGTCACTGAATACTTCACTAAGTGGGTCAAGGTAATTCCTCTAAACAATATGACAGGACCTAGAACTGTGGAGTTTATAATTTAGCATATTATATGTCATTTTGGTATCCCCTAAAAATTTATTTTTGACAATGATAGGTCTTTCAAGAACAAATATGTTTGACCACTTTTCAAGAAATATAATATCCAATAGAGTTTCTCGACTCCTTACTACCCATAGACAAATGGATAAGTTGAGGCAAGTAATAAGATCTTGATCGATATTCTCAAGAAACTAGTCAAATAAAATCATCAATATTGGCACACTCAGATCCCCTTGGCACTATGGGCTTATCAAAAAAGCATCCACATTCCTACTGGTGTAACACCATTCTAATAGTTCTATGGTATCGAAGCCATCATACCTCTTGAGTTTGATATCCCCTCATTACAAATTTCATTGTAGGAATTCATAGATGACGATACCGCTAGACAAGCACGTCTTGATAAACTTACACTCCTTGATGAAATATGGATTTATACCTTAGAATATTTAAGAGTATATCAATATAACCTCAAGTGTGCTTACAATTCCAAAGTCCATCTACGTGAATTCCAATTAGGAGATCTTGTCCTCAAAGAAAATAAACAAAACACCAATGCATTACCACATCTTCATGATAAATTCATGGCTAATTGGTTAGGTCCATACATTGTTACCCAAAAAGTGGATCAAGGAACATATAGACTTGCCAATATAGAGGGATAATGAGAGCTCAAACCACTTAACATCATCCATTTAAGAACATTCTATACTTAATGTGATTTACATATATGTATATATACATGGCTAATACACAAAAACATTGTATTCATACACAAAATCCTTCATAAATATTGCATTCATATACATTGCATTCACAATATTTCTCATGGTCATTTCAATGCATTTCATCCACTATATTAGGGATCATTTTTTAAGTTTATACAATAGTTGATCCAATAAATCTTGTTGCCTTAATCAGGGACACCCCCAGGTTCACACCCATTTTAGTATACCATTTCACAAGTTAGTTTACCATTTGCATTATCACTTCATTACCACTAGGTATTTTCAATCACTCAGCCACTCCTAGTGTTTCAATAAACCTCTTATACATGTTGAGTTTTCTCTAAGACCAAGTCACATTTTCACTAAATAATATCTTGCATTTTGGAATTTACTCTAACACTCTTGAACCAACCATATTTTACACATTAAAAAACATCTTGTGTCAAAGAGGGATAATACCATAAGTGGGTTGTACCTCAAAGAAAAAAGGTCATCTTTGCTTGTCCAATTATGCACATAGTTCAAAATAAAAAATAATCGTACTCATGACTACTCACATTGAAAAAAAAAAGAATGAGTAGTAAGGATAGGGTAAAATTATCATCACACTTCAGTTGAGAATTTGATTCCCCAAATCTCTAAATATTTTACAAATCACACACCATAGATCCTCAATTTGTAAGGATAGAACTACATTTCCATACAAATGGTTAGGTAGTCTAAATTCCCAAAGCTTAGAGATCAGATCATTATACTATGGATCTAATCTCTAGTGGGGCTATAGAAACCTGACTGGCAGTGGAGTACACTTATGTGTGGTGACACATCTCTTGTGAAGAGACCTCTGACCACACATAAGTATAATCTAGCTTTTGGATATCCTCCATGATAGCTTTCATCTCAATTTACTCAAGATGGGTTAATGAACTCACTTGCACACACAATAGTTCTTGATTTCCTTGATTCATTACCATGCTCCTAATTGGTAAATGAAATTTTACTATGCACACACATTTGGTCTTAGAGAAATTAGACAAAACTTGGTGATTTTTTTGAAAATCACTAGTATGTTTGAGTCTCTGCAAAAAAAAAATGAAATAAGCCATCCATAATCCACAACACCATTCATGTCATTATCATACCATTACATCCCAATGTGGTGTTGCATGAGTCGATCCTTCAAATCCTGGATATACACCTCCCAAGATCATAGGTATAATACATCATACCTATAACAAGAGTCCCTCTACCTCAACTATTCTTGGAGACTTGCTATCATATCCTCACCTATGCCTACTACCCTTTGTGCCTCTAGCTCTACTTGTAGTTGATCATTCTTGACATTCTAAGCCACTATCACTGCATCCTGAGCTGCTACCTTTGCATAGCACTCTACCACCATTTTTTGGATCTAGTCTTGCTCCACCTCCAACCTCACCCACTCCTCACTCTGACCTTGAGGTCTCTTTGGAGTCTCCTCCATATTATCCCTACCACCATCATCACCTCCAATATTTGGAGGTTGCTCTATTGCATACCTCGCTAGCCTGCTAGACTAACAATATCTTTGATATCAAGGATACTCCTCTGCCACTACCTCCTCATCCTTACTACCTTCCTCGACCACTTGACCTAGCACCCATGGCATCTATGAAGAAAACAATACCTCATATTCTATTGTTGTCTCAACATCATCCACATCCATGAGATCTATATGTTCATCATTCATATAGTCTACCCGTCACTCCTCCACACATGGTAGGCTCAACTCATCTGATTGATGCCTATACAACATAGGATCCTTTAGAACTCCTTACCTTAGCCCAAACTACCACAAAAATTGAGATAATTGGATTAGCTCCACCTCACTCCCATGTCACCCAACCACCCATCTAGCCTGTTGAGTCCTCTACAGCTACTCTTTATCACTAGACCACCTAGCCTCCTTCCATGGCCTTCAGCACACCTGATCAAGTGTCAGTCTAGCCCATAGATCCCTATATTCCTAGCCACTATAACTAAGACAACTTAGTTGCACCTCCTCAATCACTTACCATCTCAAATAATATGGTTGATCCCTATCCCAATCCTCACAAGGCAACCCCACAGGATGAGCTACACTGAAGTGCTCCCAAATCCAACAATAAAGCAACACACTACAAACCAATTCCTTTTTCCCCCATCTCCTTACCTCATAAATCTCCATATTATCTACACTAGTAGTTTAGGTACCCATGCATACACCCAAGGATCATCAATCATGTCATATGAAGAACACAAGCTTATACTAAGAGGGGGGTGAATAGTATAGCACCCACTTTTTACTTTCTTTCCAAACCAATATCAATTTGTGTCCTCAATTGCAATAACAAAATATAGCAGTGTGTATTAATAACATAGATATCAATAGTAAGCAAGTGCACAAATCATCACACACAATTTAGACACAATATTTAACGTGGTTCCTATTGACAATTTTGTCACATTGCACAAGGGGTAGAAAAAAAATTTAAAAAAATCAAAATTTTGTATAGTCTTTCCTTTTGCAAAAGTATTTCTTTTTTTTTGTAAGTGTTGCAGCAATTTTGCCTTTCAATGCCATCCTCTTGTACACAGAATGAAGAAGGAAAAGCTTTGCTGCCAAATAGGCCAAGAAGATAGCTGCGGAGCAAGAAGGAAAAAGTGTCGTGATACCATGACATGTCGCATTTTCACGGCCAACAGCAAGGAGAAAGAGCAGAAAGAAAAAGTGTCGCGATGTCGCGACATGTTGCGTTTTTACGGCTCAGAGCGACAAAGGAGAGCAAAGATGAAAAAGTGTCGCGATATCGCGACATGTCACATTTTCACGACTGACACCAAGAAGAAGTGCCAGAAGGGAAAAGTGTCGTGATATCACGACATGTCACATTTTTGCGACTGATAGCAGGAAGAAGCACAGAAAGAGAAAGTGTCATGATATCATGACATGTCACAATTTCAAGGCTCAAAGCGAGGAAGAAGCACAGAAATAGAAAGTGTCGCGATATCATGACATGTCACATTTTTGTGGCTCAAAGCGAGGAAGAAGTGCATAAAGAGAAAGTGTCGCGATATCACGACATGTCGCATTTTCGTGACCGACAGCGAGGAGAAAGCGCAGCAAGGAAAAAGCATCACGATATCGTGACATGTCACATTTTCATGACCGAAAGCAAGAAGTTCCAGAAAGATAAAGTGTCGTGATATCGCGACATGTCACATTTTCGTGACTCAAAACAAAGAGGAAGTGCAAGAATGAAAAAGTGTCACGATATCGCGACATGTCGCATTTTCATGACCAACAATGAGGAGAAAGCGTAGCAAGATAAAAGTGTCATGATATCGCAACATGTCGCATTTTCACGACCAAAAGCAAAGAGAAAGGGCAAAAGACAAAAAGTGTCGTGATATCGCGACATGTCGCATTTTCGTGATGCAAGAAGAAGAACCAAGCTAAAGGCATGGAAATGTCATGATATCGTGACATGTTGCTTTTTCATGAGGGGCACACACTCCAAGCCGGGTATTTTCCCGAGACCATCAAAGTGCCTCGTAAATGCATTTTTACTTTCCCGATAAGCTCGCTGCTCATTTTGGGCAATTGGAAGCAAAGTATCAGTCAAGCATGGCAGCCACTCGAGCATTGCACCCAGAAACCAAGGACACTCAGAAAGTTCATCAATGCATATTTTTGCAGTTGACTCGATCACAGTTACCAGTTCTAGTAATGGATTTGAAAGCTCAGTCTCGAGGGCCGCAAGGAGCCGACTTCTCAGATCTCAAGAGTATACTTCGCCATTCTATGTAATTATGACTCAGAGGGTCGGGTCCTCTATAAAAACCTAGATTTTATAATGTAAAAGGGGGGGAACTATCTACTAGAAAGCTACTGTAACTTGATGTCCTATGATTAATACTAAAGAACTTTGGGCTCGATTTCTCTCTTTTATGCTACCTTCTTTTCTTGATTCTTTTGTCTGTCTTCGTTTGTATATCGAGAAAGCTGAACCCTGCATCTGGTGTGCGATCAGGGACTATATCCTAAAACTTGTTCTGAAGGATACATAGGAGTGAAAAACAGCATATTGGCTTTCTTTTATGTTGTCTTCCATTCTTGATTCTTTTGTTTGTCTTCGTTTGTACATCGAGAAAGCTGAACCCTGTGTCCGGTGTGTGATCGGGGACTGTACCCTAAAACTCGCCTGGAGGATACATAGGAAGGTTGATATTGCATTTCTTTTATTTATTCTTGGTGTTCTTTACTTCCATTCAAGTTGTCAGTTAGTGATCATGCTTCCTATTCTCTCCCACCTTAAATCACCGATCTCTCTTCCCTTACCTATTTTTATTTATTTCTCTAACCTTAACTTATTTTATCTCTTTCCTGCACCCTTATCTCAAAACACCCAAGTAGTTTAGCATAGGAGTCGGCATTTCTCTAGATATTGACATGAGGGGCATCTCTTCCCTTTGACCTTTCAATGTTGGTACAGGTCTAGGGTGCATACACTCACCCAAAATCCTTTCATAGGTAGATTTTATGACCAAAAATTTTTGGCACGCTCAGTGGGACAGACTGTGTCTATCTCAGTAATATCCATAACTAGTCAAGGTCCCATATTGTAAATCTTAAACCCTTCTACATCGGGGCCAATAGTTCTAACCAGTTCATGGTGTGACCCGGTCAGTCTCACCTGACTAGTGGTAGTGAGAACCGATGCTCTCATTATTGAAAGACTCCTAGCATCTGGCGACTCTGTTCAACCCAAAAATCTCTAAGTCATAAAGACCAGTACCTAAACCTGTGCCTATGGGACATTGGTCCCATGTTTTAAGGAAGTCCGAGTTGGTGAATCTCTGGCTTACCTCGATCTAGCAAAATCACCTAGCGACTCTGACTGAGATGAAGATCCAAATTTCTTGATCGTAGGCACCTTTTAAATCTGAAAGAAGACACCCCAAAGGAATTAAGGTTTGGTGAGCAGTCTTGACCTCACAAGCAGAGAAAATTATGTTCACCTAGTGACTCTGACTTAGTGGCAAGAATCGTGATATCTGTAGCCCACTGCTATAATGGAGAGGGCATGCTATCCCAGCTGGGATGATCGTGGCCCTATGAATCTTTAAAGTTACCATGAAATTATTGAAAGTGCCTTGAAGACTGACAAAATACGATGGCACTAAGGGAATGGCCCTAAATCACCTTGAATATCTTATTGATTTAAGGTCCATCCATGAAATATTCCATGAAGATGTCATGATCAGACTCTTAGTCCTGTCTCTGGAAGGAAGGGCACTGTAGTGGTATAGACTGCTCGGGCATGGAAGCATCTACTCGTGGGATGACTTAGCAGGAGCACTACTTGAAGCATTTGATGGATCTCAGGACCCTTTCTAGCTTTTGACATGCCTCTCCACCATCAAGAGAGCACCTCTAGAGAGCGTCACAGACTTCAATGTCTAATTCTATATAATTTGGAAGAGAATTCAAGGAGGGATCCAACCGATGCTCACCCAAGCCCACCTCTTCTATGTTCGGTCCTTTCACCTAGACATGGGCCTCCTCTTACTGTGATCAGGTGAACAAAGACTTCCTCAAATTTTTGAGGAAGCAATATGAGTAGAGCAGCTCCTGCTCCTATCTAGAAAGTGGAAATGGGGGGAAACTCCATCACTTCCTCCAATAATTGTTGCTCCTGTCTATCCAATGCACTATTCATCATGGCAGACTCCTCATACTGAGCAGAGGCCTGAGATGCAGTCATTTGGAGCTCAAGAGGCAAATTCTGTCCAAGGCCAATGATGGGAATATGCAAGCTTTGCCCCAACAATGAACAATATGGTTGCTTGCAGTCTCCATCAGGAGATGGGTCAAGGAGAAGAGCAGACTCAAGTGGTGGAACCTAAGAACAAAGAGGGCACATTTTTGCATCCTTTTTGTGTCCCAGTGGATGGCATGCAAGCATTCAGCTAGAGTCCATTAAGCATGCCTCATCAAGAAGCTAAACCTAAGGAGACCCTAGAATATTACACTTTGTTAGAGGAGCCCTGTCACTGCACTAGGAGGATGGCAGAACCTGTACCCAGCCCGCAGTTAGTAGATTTTTCAGTATTCTGGTATTGGTTCTAGCCATCACCATGACCAGTATCCCAAGAGGCCCCTCATGCTATGAACTTCACCACATTATTCATCACCAGTATGAGTACTGGTAGGAGTAACAACCTGCCACGCTGCACTCTGTTTGCAACATGGACAACTTTGGGGAGAGGCCAATCGGACTTCAAGGATCAACTAAAGTTCAATCAGATCTAGTTCGAACATTGTAGATTCACCAGATAAGCACCCAAAGCTGGGTTTATGGTAGCGGTATGCCAATCATGTCACAAAATTTTGTGTAGATACTATAAATAGTGCGGCTAGTAAATAAGCGTCGAAAGCACTAAGTGTTGCTTAGGAGCTTAGGCACAAACAAAAAAAAATGCTATCAGTGGATGGTCAGAGAAGAAGACAATGGGAATGACTCTATTTCCCAATGGATAAAGGCCTAGGATCTCTACATTCAGACAAGCTAAATGCCCCGCAAGCCACCAAGAATGTTGACAATTTTGTCACATTGCACAAGGGGTAGAAAAAAATTAAAAAAAATCAAAATTTTGTATAGTCTTTGCTTTTGCAAAATTATTTCTTTTTGTTTGTAAGTGTTGCAACAATTTTGCCTTTTAATGTCATCCCCTTGTACATAGAATGAAGAAGGAAAATCTTCGCTGCCAAACAAGCCAAGAAGATAGTTGCGGAGCAAGAAGGAAAAAGTGTCGCGATATCACGACATGTCGCATTTTCGCGGCCAACAGCAAGAAGGAAGAGCAGAAAGAAAAAGTGTCACGATATTGCGACATGTTGCGTTTTCATGATTCAGAGCGATAAAGGAGAGCAAAGATGAAAAAGTGTCATGATATCGTGATATGTTGCATTTTCACGATTGACAGCAAAAAGAAGTGCCAGAAGGAAAAAGTGTCGCGATATCACATGTCGCATTTTCACGATCGATAGCAGGAAAAAGCGCAGAAAGAGAAAGTGTCACGATATCGCAACATGTCACATTTTTGTGGCTCAAAGTGAGGAAGATGCACAGAAATAGAAAGTGTTGCGATATCGCGACATGTCACATTTTCGCGGCTCAAAGCGAGGAAGAAGCGTAGAAAGAGAAAGTGTCACGATATCGCGACATGTCACATTTTCACGATCGATAGCGAGGAGAAAGCACAGCAAGGAAAAAGCATCACAATATCGTGACATTTCACATTTTCACGATCAAAAGCAACTAGAAGTTCCAAAAAGATAAAGTGTTGCAATATCGTGACATGTCGCATTTTTGCAGCTCAAAACAAAGAGGAAGCACAAGAATGGAAAAGTGTCATGATATCGCGACATGTCGCATTTTCGTGACTGACAGGGAGGAGAAAGCGCAGCAAGAGAAAAGTGTCGCGATATCGTGACATGTCACATTTTCGTGACCAAAAGCAAAGAGAAATGGCAAAAGACAAAAAGTATCGCAATATCACGACATGTCGCATTTTTGCGATGCAAGAAGAAAAACCAAGCTGAAGGCATGGAAATGTCGCGATATCGCGACATGTTGCTTTTTCATGAGGGGCACACACTCCAAGTCGGGTATTTTATTGAGACCATCAAAGTGCCTCGTAAATGCATTTTTACTTGCCCGATAAGCTCGCTGCTCATTTTTGGCAATTGGAAGCGAAGTATCAGTCAAACATGGTGACCACTCGAGCATTGCACCTAGAAACCAAGGACACTCAGATAGTTCATAAATTCATATTTATGTGGTTGACTCAGTCACAGTTACCAGTTTTGGTAATGGATTTGAAAGCTCAGTCTCGAGGGCCGCAAGGAGCCGACTTGTCAGATCTCAAGAGTATACTTCACCATTCTATATAATTATGACTCAGAGGGTCGGGTCCTCTATAAAAACCCAGATTTTATAATGTAAAATGCGGGGAACTATCTGCTAGAAAGCTATTGTAACTTGATGTCCTGTGATTAATACTAAAGAACTTTGGGCTCGATTTCTCTTTTATGCTGCCTTCTTTGCTTGATTCTTTTGTCTGTCTTCGTTTGTATATCGAGAAAGCTGAACCCTATGTCCGGTGTGCGATCGGGAACTGTACCCTAAAACTTGTTCTGAAGGATACATAGGAGTGAAAAATGTCATATTGGCTTTCTTTTATGCTACCTTCTATGCTTGATTCTTTTGTTTGTCTTTGTTTGTACATCGAGAAAGCTGAACCCTATGTCTAGTGTGTGATCGGGGACTGTACCCTGAAACTCGCCTGGAGGATACATAGGAAGGTTGATATTGCATTTCTTTCATTTATTCTTGGTGTTATTTACTTCCATTCAAGTTTTTAGTTAGTGATCGTGCTTCCTGTTCTCTCCCACCTTAAATCACCGATCTCTCTTCCCTTACCTCTTTTTATTTATTTCTCTAACCTTAACTCCTTTTATCTCTTTCCTGCACCCTTATCTCAAAACACCCAAGTAGTTTAGCATAGGATCCAGCCTTTCTCCGGAGATTGGCACGAGGGGCATCTCTTCCCTTTGGCCTTTCAATTTTGGTCCAGGTCTAGGGCGCATACACTCACCCAAAATCCTTTCCTAGGCAGATTTGATGACCAACAGTTCCCCTAATGTGGGGTAGTCCACAAGATATTCTCCTTATAATATTTCACAAATAAATAGGGATCCTTATCCCAATACAAATGATTACTTTGATTTGCTCAAAGCTAAATTGTATTGATTTGCTCAGGTGGGATCCACTGATCTACTCAGCTAGGCTCTCCACTAATCTTCTTAGCTAGGCTATCCACTGATCTTCTTAGCTAGGCTATCCACTAATTTGCTCAGCTAGGCTCTCCACTGATTTTCTCAGCTAGGCTATCTATTGATCTACTCATCTAGGCTATCCACTAATCTACTTAGCTAGGCTATCCACTGATCTGATCAGCTAGGCAACTAGTGTTGATGCATTTTATTTTCTATCCTATCTCTTTCACTACTCACAAATCTACCTTAATTCCTTCTCACAAGGCTCAAACAATCCTACTCAAATGCTGTCCCAAATCTATCCTCAGAGCCTTCACAAAATGCTCAAACAATCTTGCTCAAATGTTGTCCCAAATATATTCTCAAAGCCTTCACAAAAGGCTCAAACAATCCTGCTCAAATACCGTCCCAAATCTGTCCTCAAAGCCTTCACAAAAGGATTAAATAATCCTACTCAAATTTTGTCCCAAATATGTTCTCAAAGACTTCACAAAAGGCTTAAACAATCCTACTCAAATACTATCCCAAATCTGTTCTCAAAACCTTCACAAAAGGCTCAACCAATGACTCTCAAGTAGCACTCAAATCTCAACCACAAATCAATGAAGGCAAGGCTCAATGATGAACTCAACAATGGATAACAAATAAATGACGATAATACTCAATAATGTGCTCAACAATAAATGGTAATGTACTCTTCAATGGATGACAACAATGATCCACAATGATCTCAACAATGTATGACAAGTTATCTCTCAAATTGTTGACAACAATGCTCAATAATGTACTCTCAAATGGATAACAACAATGCTCAACAATGTACTTTCAAATGTATGGCAAATGAGATCTCTAATGAAAACCTCTCCAAGCAATAATAATGAGAACTTCAACCAACCAAGGACAATCTCCACAAGTGATAGAAATAGGTTATCAATAATATCTTCCTCATGCAATGTCAATAAGCTCTCAAGAAACAAGCACAACTCCCTCAAGAAAATAGCTCTCAAATAGCCAACAATGATCTCCTCAAATGAAAGATAAATGTATCCACAAGTGACTAGCAAATGATCTCCTCAATAGTCTCAAATAGTGGCAATTAACAAGTAACCAACAATAATCTCCTCAAAGAAATGGCAAAAACCTCCTCAATAATGGCAATACTCTCAATGAACTCCACTAAAGCAATCATGGAACTCAAGTATCAATTTTATCCATAAAATTAATTTTCTAATCCATACACTTCCTCTCAATAGCCAAGGCACATAATCAAGAAATTTTTCTTTAAATTTAAACCCTAACTTATGTGCATGTCTTCTAACTCAAGGTAGCAATTAACTAGGTCTCAAGTTCCTAGTTTAATTTCATAATTAAATCATGCACTAGGACATATAACAAGTTCAAAACTTTTCAACCTTATGACTCCCTAATTTCATTAACATATACAACAAGCACCTATGATTTTATTTTTAATTCCACACCCTATAAATCCACACACAACAATCACAAATATTTATTTCCACACCTTATATCTCCCTAATCACACACAGAAATAAAAAATATTTAATTCTACACCTTATAACTCCCTAAGCACATTAACACATACATCAAGCATTTATTTCCCTAAACTCCTTATGACTCCCTAGTTATCATAGAAATAATTTTAATGCACCAAAAATTTGGTAATAACAAATATTACCATGCACTGGAGATAAATACCTTTATATGAAATTCGCTACCTTCATAACCTTCGAAATCGTCTTTGCAAAAATGCCTTGCCAAAATTAATGCACCTTCACTCCTTCGTGGGAGTCGAACTTTGTTCCTCTTTACTAGAATTATGAGGTTCTTACCATGTGGGTTTCATCCCACATTGGGATTTAATCCCAAACACCCAGCTTATCCTATGCTTTGAATCTAAAAACCTGAATTGCCTTTCTCAGTAAAATACTTTGCCCCTGGTGGGATTCGAACAACTAACTTGCCTTGTGAAAATTTCATGCGCTACCAACTGTGCTAAGGATTTCTTCATGACATCACTTTCCCATGTTGTTTACTTAAACTTGCTCTAAAACCAAAATTTATTTATCCTTCTTTCTTCACTACTCCCCTTTTGACGACTCTCTCTCATGCACTATGTCAAGTCTTCAATAAACAAAGGTTTTTACCTTTTATTTATATGCATCTCCATGCCTTCAAATGACGTCAACAAATATTTATTTATCTCCCCAACCTTTGGACGTCGGTGGATAATATAATACAACCTTAGACCTTAGAATTATTAAATAAAATTTTGATAATTCACCTTTTAACTTTGAATTGGGATATCTCCTTCATTCTTTTGAATTTCGTCATGAAACTTTTTACACCTAGGTTTTATTGGAAAACCTTTTCATCCATCATAATTTGGAGAAGTCTTAGCATAGTGGTTTTAATTAAAAACCCTTTCCAATGGTTTTAATGAAAACCCTTTCCGTTGGTTTTAATAAAAATCATTTTCGTTAGTTTTAATAAAAACCCTTGTTGTTGGTTTTAATAAAAACCTTTACCATTGGTTTTAATAAAAACCATTAATATAATATTTTAAAAATTAAATATTGTATGCCTCTTGTGCCACAAAATCCTGTATATATCCTTACTCTCCAAAATATCATAAATTATTATCTATGAAGTGATTTTGCTACCAAAACTCAATGTGATCCATGTGACATCAAAGACAACATAAAATAACTCAAATTGCCAACATCATACACTAGCCTAATCATGTTTCATGGGAATCGACACCTGGTGCTATTAGGCACCAATATGTTGTCCAAAAAAACATGATTAGGATGGGCAATGCCTCTAACTCTTTCCTCACATATATGGCCAAGTACCTTATCCCTCCATCTCAAATATTAGCATCCCTCCATCCATATCCAAAAATTCACCTCAATTGATACTCCTTATCATTTCTAATTTGGACATGCATCCCCTCCATAGGTACGCAAAATATGTGATATACAAAGTCCCTCTATCTGGATCCCATCTCTCAGCCAAGGTTGAGAGATATTCCTCATCCTCCCTCACCACATAAATTTGTGCCACTCTAGCCAACCCTATATCCTCTAGCTTATCCCATTCATCCTTTTGAAATGCCTTTCTCACCCTAGGTATGATGGGTTAGAATCAGTGTCAAGCCTCTAGAATCAATAATTGTAGCACAATGCAATTGCACATACATTACCATCACATTCATTGTATATAAAAAAATATTTAAAAAAACTCTTAAAATAACATTGCAAAAATCCAAATAAGATTTCTAAAGGCACTTACCTCATTCACCTATACCTCCATGCCTACTATTGTATCCATGCCCTCCATCACCATCCTTCACTCCACACTCCTTCACACTCACTCACTCACTTTCCTTAGACACTACTTCTGGAACTTGTGAACACAAGAATGAATCCAAATTCACACTTGGGGACTTCTTATAGCCAAATTTTGCATGCTCAAATACCCATGGGCATCTACAAGGTGTAGTCAAATGATTCCCAGCATTTTTAGAGTGGTAAACTCTCCCCGACGTCTATGCTTGATGCAGATGTTAGTCAGCATTTGGCTCTAGAATTTTTTAGAATAATAAAATTAGCTAAAAAACATAGCCTACCTCTGCAAAACCACTCAAAATTCATACATGCATTCATTTCATCATCATATCAGTTTTTGTGAAAGCAAAAGTTCATTTGGGAGCTTAATTTTTGCTTGTAATCACAAGTCATACAAATGATCGATAATTTTTAAAATACCTCAAATCAGTCCAAATTTTCACAAAATGACCACATTCATCATCTCAATAATTCATCACATCATTACTTCATATTTTTGTGACATCATGGATCTATTTGAGTGGTTAAATTTTGCTTACGACCAAAAGTCACAAAATTATCCATAATTGCTCCAAACACATTCCAAAATTATTCCAAATTTCACAAAATCATTCAATTATTTCATAAATGCATCTCCATCTCTATTGTACATCATATATGGTCATTCCACATTGTCAGTTACATTTATCATTACATTTCCATTCCATTTTCTAATTCCACTCACAGTTTTTAAGTGAACCTTGTATCTAGTGGTTCACCCTATTCACCTCATGATAGGATGAGTAGATCACCATAAGTACACTTGTGCATTCATGTTCTTTAACATCATATCATCCAAGTGAACCTTGTATCTATTGGTTTACTCTATTTAACCTAGAGATTGTAGATATTATTTATCCATGCAATTTAGTAGGATGGATAAATCACCATAAGGACACTTGCTCATCATTCAACATCCTCTTGTTTGAAATCAAAATCCATTTGGTCCCTCATTTTTTGAGTGAGACTATGCTCAGATTAATTTTCTCAAAATATGTCATTGATGGCCTTGTTCATGGGGCTTGAAACATGGATAATTTATACTATATTATTTCATTTAACATGCAGTAATTATGCATATCCATTAGGTCTGGCTTCCTAGCAATCACCCGATCATAGGATGATTGGTTCTTGATGTTCTACATTTTCATCATTTTACATTTCAATGATGCCAAAAAGGCATCTTCTTCAACTGTATAGAAACGTCCCAAAATTGGGGTAACCAAAGATGATTTTGATTTACCACATTGAGATACACCTTTTACATCATTCATATCATCCATATGATCACAAACACCCTTGCATCTATTGGGACAAAAACATAATACACCACTTGGAAAAAATCCCTTTTCTATTAGGGAAAGAACATAGTCAATCATTGCATCATCATCTATGTCATTTACATTCATTGATATAATTCATATAATTTACAATTGGCAAAAATGCTTTCATATTTTGGGGAAAAATAAAACACATCGTAAACCCGCATTTACATCATTCATATCATCCACAATTGGCAAAAACCCTTTCATCTATTTGGGAAAAAACATAATACATCATACACATGCATTTACATCATTCATTGACACCCATAATTCTATCAATTGACTTGTGAGATTCAATCTTCACTCATTCACCAATTGAGGGGGTAAGGTACACCCACATTATTTGTCTTCAGGATCTTCTTGTGCTCTAAGGAAATAAAAGTTGCTGCACCAAACCAGGTGTCTCTTGCTTTTGCACCGCATTGTATTTCATGCAACGCGAAATGAAAATGGGTATCTGTAGACACCAAATCCTAGCCACTTGTCATCTACACATAATCCAATCACATCCATTCATTTATATATATATATATATATATATATATATATATATATATATATATATATATATATATATATGTATATATTTATATTTATATATATATATAAATATGTTATATATTATATTTATATATTGTTGAGTGGTATTTTCACCCGATTGTGAAAACACACTCTCCGATAGGATTTGGGTTCTAAATCCTCTCTTGCAAAGAAATTTAATAAACAATTTCTCCAAGGTTCCGCTATGTTAGCATTTGGTATATGTGTATCAATAATCTCAAATAAAGATATTCAATTAAAATGCTTGGAACACCTTAGTGGTTGCAAGTAACTGAAAACAAGGGGCAATGTTGGTTTATTTTACTGTGAAACTTTAATGATTGTTCGTTGAACCCGAATAAAGCAAATGTGATTTGATCCTTATATGACCATGCTGTAACTTCAAAATGGAAATTGATGAAATGTCATAAAACATAAATCCTTCAATGAAAATGGAATTTTATGAAGGGAATGTCACCATTGGCTCATGAATGAAAAACAAAACTGAAAATGAGATTCTGGCCTTGAAATGGAAATTTTCTATTTTCAGACTTTGGAATTTTTTTATTTTTTATTTTTTATTTTAATGCCTGTAAATGAAAATAAAGTGCAAAAAAAATGAAAATAAAATGCAAAAAGAAAAATGAAATGCATTCAGAGTGATGCAATCCTATTCTGACAAAACCGAAGCTAATGAGGTTTTCATGCATGCAACCTAACCTATTGAACCTGCAAAACACGCACAATCCAGATAAGTTAAGTGCTGGTCTCTGGGGTTTTACTGTGATTTTTTAGATTTAGACATTCGCATGAAGCAACCAAGAGAACTTGCATTAAACTTCACCTATAAGCCTAGAAATCTGAAAAGGGGAAAGATAAACATTCAATCCTGCATGCAGAAAATAACTCCTTCTTTCTTGCCAATGAGGTGCAACTCTCTGAATTTTTTGTATTAAAAATTGGTCATTATACAACAACAGAATCTCTGGTTTCCCAAACCTAGTCTATGGAAGAAAATAGCCTCAAAGCAGCCCAAAATGGCCCTCCGCCTTCAACCCCTTACAACAATTTCCTACCTAGTCTAATGTAAAGAAATATCCAGACAAAGTGGAAGAAAAACACCACAAAAGCAGGCCCAGAATGGCTTATTGCCCTTGGCTCTACAACTCGCTCCATAGTGGTTTTCGACCCTTGTACCAATCTGTGCTTCTACTTTTATACTTTCTGGCAATGCTCTCTGTTTCGCCCTATGACGCTTCGCTTCATCTCCCAGATCGCTTCGTTTCACCTTCCCCGCCTTTTCATTGTTTTTGACTTTATGTTCGACATCGAGACGCTTGATCTTCTCTATGACCTGTAACGCTTCTGTAGCCCTTACACCTTTATGCCACGTGTTCCATGCTTTTTTGCATGTTTCGTAACGGCCCCCTGTAAATCGTGACCAAAAATAGCATGTCACGATATCGCGACATTTTTATGTATGCAACTTTGCCCCTCTACCTGTATCGTGAAAACAAGACATGTCACGATATCGTGACATTTTTCTATCAGCAGCCTTGTTTGTCATCATGCATCACGAAAATGATACATGTCGCGATATCGTGACATTTTTTTGCTTCGGACCGCATGGATGCAACTTGTCGCGAAATCGTGACATTTTTCTCCTTCGTTGTGTTTTGTTGCACTCAACCGTGAAAACGCGACATGTCACGAAATCGTGACACTTTTTCATTTCGTACCATCTTCTTTCTTTCATGAAATCGTGACTCTTTTCTCTTTAAAAAAAAAATCAAAATCGTGACATCTTTTCATTTCATTCTTCTTGTCAACGACATTTCCCATATCGCTGACAACTTTAGTGCTCTTGCTCTTTTCCACGATTTTTGACATGTCGCGATTATCTGACATTTTCCATTTCTTTCTCTCTCTTCTATGACCTGATTTCATCAACACGTCGCGATATCGCGACATTTTCTCTTCATGATGCATTCTCTCTTACAACGCGACATGTCATCGAAATCGTGACAACTTTCCATTTTTAGCCGCGACGAACATGTCTGAAATCGTGACAACTTTTCATTTCTAGCCGCGATCGGAGCAACATGTCACGATATCGTGACAACTTTTCATTTCTGGGCGACGGAGCAACATGTCGCGAAATCGTGACAACTTTTCATTTTTGGTCGCGATGGAGCAACATGTCATGATATCGCGACAACTTTTCATTTTTGGTCGCGATAGAGCAACATGTCGCGATATCGCGACAACTTTTCATTTTTGCAACAACATGTCGCGAGATCGCGACACTTTTTTTTTCTTCCTATATTTTTCTCTTCCTTTGATTTTTTAGCATCTAGGCCACTGTGGTCTTCTTTGAAAGCATGCAAAAAATGTGGGTCCCCAATTTTGGGGTGTGTTGTGGATCAGCCACAACAAATGGTGACTCTACTGTCAAATGCTCCTGAGCATTTTGGTGAGAACCCAACCTGAAATATACAAGCTTAGATACAAGCGTCAGCACATAAAAGATAAACTAATACCGATAGATCAGAAATACATGAAACATCAGAATCATTAAGTATCAGCTCGATGTGTGCAATGTGTTTTCATTCCCTATCGCTTGAACTTGATCAACATTCCATTGTCAGTTTCACTTATGATTTGTATGCAAGGCTATGAATGATTTGTGCAGGATTTGATGTATGATGAAGATGCTAGAGATATAACAACCTGCTTTGCAAAGGCTCAAACCTTCTAATATCATGTACAAACATATTAAAACTGTCAAACCCTCTTAGGACCAAATATATGTATACTGAATTAATTTACTAGATCCCAAAGTTGGTTATGTGTCACTACCATCTTGAACCCATGTGCAAGTGTAAGTGAAATCAGAACTTTGGGGAATAGGATTCCCAACCTAAGCGAGATGGGAATTTAACCCTATCCTTACTACTCTGATTTGGAGTTCATTACCTCATCTTGAACAAAATGATTTAACCTGTTATGGATGAAATGGTCAGGCTAGTCTATCCATATGAGCAATCAGTGGTCTTGCTTTTAGACAAGACATGTTGCCACGCATGAGCATACTTAACCCCATAATCCATGATTTGGCTTCATTCATTCTTTTTTTTTTTATTTCTTGGACCTTTGGGATGACTACCCATCCTTGCTAGGGACATGTAGTACGATCCCTCCAATCCAATATTAAGATGAAATGGGAAATATTAATTTTTATTTCTTGGACCTTGGGGATGACTACCCATCCTTGCTAGGGACATGTAGTACGATCCTTCCAATCCAAGATTAAGACAAAATGGGAAATATTATTTAATTTTATTTCTTGGACCTTTGGGATGACTACCCATCCTTTGGAGAGGACATGTAGTACGATCCTTCCAATCCAAGTTTTATGATGAAATGGACAAAATGGAAGCTTTGGGGAATCGGATTCTCAACCTAAGCGAGATGAGAATTATGTCCTATCCTTACTACTCCATGTAGGTCAAATCAGAGCTTTGGGGAGTTGGATCCTCAACCTAAGTTCGATGAGGATTTAATCCTATCCTTACTACTTTGTTTTAGGCTTTAAGCTTGATGGGAGTGGTAAAAACCATTGTTTTAAGGATTATGTTGCATGATAGGACAGACATGAAATATTCTTTTCACCTCACCTTTTCTTCCAAGTATGGTTTTGATCATTTTGCTCAAGATTCTTTTTAATGTGTATAGAATGTGCTTGGTTCAAGATAGTTCGGGCATCAGTTCCCAACCTTAGGATTTTTTTATTTTATGTTATAGAATAACCCTAAGAGGATTCGACACCTTCTCAATGATTGCACATGAAATGAAAATGTAACTTGAGATGACATGTATATGCAATGTGGAATGTGACATGAGATATGAATGCACTGCTTATTTTGGAATATATCATCTACTTTACCATAATGTGCAAAACTGACAACTTCATGCATCACAAGATTCAAACGATATTACTTAAAATGTTTGTGTTACTTGTGGAGCTTTCTACAACACAATTCCAATGTTTCATATTCTCCTGATCTTAGGCATAAGTTGACATCTCAAATTTTTCCTCTTTTTTTTTTTATAAAACAAACCAAACATGTCAAATGAAATCAAACACACAACTTAAATCCTAATCCAAATAGCAATCCCAAAATGAAACTTGAAAACACAAACCCAAAACCAAAAACCAAAATCTATATACAAATGTACAATATAATACAAGATGATGCAAAGCTTGGATTATCACTTTCCTGGATCCCAAACATGATTAGAACATTTCAACAAAAATATAACATGATATGCATGCCAAATGTTGTGGGAATCCAAAAAAAACAAGACTAGACCAAACAATGCAACCCACTTCAACTTTCCTCTCTCACCCCACCAATTAAATTTAGTTCCATTAGTATTCTCATAGGTGAGATTCAAATTTTCAAATTGATTAGACAATGATTGATTTTCAATTTTATCATGTCTATTCTTTAAAATGTAAATTTCATAATTCCCTCCTTGATTTAGAATTAGGCTATCTTTTTCAAATATGCAATTTTGTAAGTAGGAGCCTATTTCTACAAATTTCAAAGCCAAATCATTTTCCAAATTTGTAGGCCAATCAAATTTGTGTAACAATTTACAAGCATCTAGGATATTTACTAAATTAGGATCATTAAAAGTTTTTACCCTAGATTCAATTAGTAATTGTTGATGAATTTGATTTAACAATTCAAGTGCATCAACTTCTTTTTCATTCATTAAAACAATGTTATCAAAGGTGTGATTAGAAATCATACCCTGTTTTTCATTCACCTTTAATGACATTTCATCATAAACATCAATCAAATTCAAAACATGGTCATGCAAATTTTCACCTAAATCTTGGATGCTTGAACACAAAAGGTTAGATTCTACCTTTTGAACATTTTTATTTACCAAAATTTGATGGGGATTTGTAATTCCCTCTTTTACCTCATGGTCTTCATACTCTTCATTGATTACTTGTTCATCAAACATACCAAAATTGGGCACCCAATTGAAAACATGCCCATCCTTTTCAACCCTCAAATGTTTTTGGTCAAAGTGTATGTCCCATGACTCATCTTGATGATCCTTCATTTGAGTTGCTTCCAATTGATCAATCTCTTTGTCATTTGGTTCCAATTCTTTGTTCACTATCCATGGTATCTCTTCATGTGAGGTAGAAGTTTCAACATCCTGCATATCAAGTGAAATATGAGTTTCATCTATAGGGGTGTGAGAAAAGAATGCATTATCATATCTCCCCCAACCATTGTAAAAATTGTCATCCAAATCCATGGAATGAAATTCCATGATGTTTGTGGCATGATCTTTTGATTCATTCATAAATTCATTTTCTTCTTTGTCCTTGGCAATAGGATCATTATAATCTTCCAAAATTTGATGAGATTTGAAACCCTCTTCCAAAACATCCTCAAATTGTACAGGAGTTGTAATATCTTCCTTTGAGTAGGCGATTATGTTGTCCTCTATATCAATTGGCACACAAGTTTCATTAGTAGTTTTGGAGTGAGTGTAGTCTTCCCACTTCTTCCAAGCATCATAATAATCATCTTTCAAAATCAAGTGGTGACGTTCAACTACTTCTTCAACATCTTCCAATTCATCAATGTGTTTCTCATCAAATTCATCTTCACCTTCCTTAGATGGTTCAATTATTTCCAAAAGTGGGTCATTTCTTGAATTCAAATTTGTAAGGCTATCATCGTCCAAATTAGTAACCCATGATTCAATTTTATCATAATTTGGAGGGTGAAGAATTTCTTGATCATTAATTTTACACATCTCATCAATAGTATCTTCCAAGAACAAGTGGTGAAATTCTATCATATCTTCAAATTTATTTATTGATTTTATTTCAATTTCACTTTCAACCACTTCATTCAATTCTATGGTGGGTTCCATCCTATCACATATATCAAACATTGTTGAATTTAGAACCCCTTCATCCGAATAATCGTGTATCTCTATGAATGAGATCATTTCTGCATAATCCTCACTAGCGGATGTTGGCTTAGCAATTTGCACCTCCTCGTGGACTACATCTAAGGTGGTTGTAAGATTTGGATATTCAAATTCATCCCCTTGATCATTTACCTTAGATATCATTGGAGTGGAGGGTGCTATGTTTGATGGTTGGTGTAGGTTGGCATCAATATCTTTAGAAGGACAATCTCTCATGTGAACATGTTGTGCCTTTTCTTCTTCAAGACCTTGTCGTTCTATCTCTTCTAAGATCTCATGGATTTTCTCTAGAGACAAACCACTCAGTTTTTCCTCAATGAGTGAAGCAAGTGTGGGGTGTATGGCTCCTAGGTATACTTCCATGGCTTCCTCTTCTAATGTGTTAAAATTTTCCCACATTTGGGAGTGCAACTCACGAAATCTTCCATTGAATTGACTCAAGGATTCATTAGGCTCTTTACATATGGAGGTAAACTGATTTTTCAAGATTTCTAAGTCAACTCTGATTACCAAAATGATAAAGATAGGCTGCTTCTAGTTGTATCCAAGAAGTCCTAACCTCCATGGGTAGTTGGCTATACCAAAAGAATGGTTTATCATCCAAAATGTATGCAAATAACTTACAAGCCACCTCCTCATAGAAAACCTGGAATTGACATAATGTATTCTTGTAGACATGCAGTCTTTGCAAGTATCCTAGTGGCACCTCTTGATTAAAACACCGTAAAAAATCCAATAACATTTTAGGAATTTGATAGGGTACCACAGGTATAGACAAACCCTTATAATGATCCTCCATTATAGATACCATTCTTTCTCTTAGAGACATTATTTCAGCTCTTAGGGATACAATTTGCTCCTCAAATGTTGCCATTAGTGAACTCAGAATGTAACTTTAGAACCAAATCTGTTGAATATTCAACCTGCAATGTATAAAAAATCAAGTTAGCATCAACTAAGAGATGTATTCATTAAAATCAAATGAAAAGTAATTGCATGAAACAACACTTTGTTAGTCAAAACCAAAATTTTCAAAATTAAATCAAATCACATTATTTCTGTATGAACAATCAAAAAGCGTTAGAATGATATACAACATACCTGAATTGTTTAACATAAATAGAAAAAGTAAACCAATTCAGGCCCTCCTTTTAACAGTCTGTCGAGTGTTAGAGGAGTAAAGATAACAATTAATAGGGCATGAAATATTCAAAATTTAAATCCCTGTAGCACTTAAATCATCGTGAAATAAACCAGTTTAGGCCCTCCTTCTAGCGCCAATCTGTTGAGTGGTGTTAGAGGAGGCCGAAGATGCTAATCAAATGGACTTGAAATATTTAGCAATGTAAAGCTCTCAAACAATTATAAACCTGTAGCATCTAAAATCATGATAAAATAAACCTTTTCATGCCCTCCTTCTAGCGCGGATATATAAAAAAATTTAAATCTCACTAAAATAAACCCATCCAGCCCTCCTTCTAGCGCCAATCTGTTGAGTGGTATTTTCACCCGATTGTGAAAACACACTCTCCGATAGGATTTGGGTTCTAAATCCTCTCTTGCAAAGAAATTTAATAAATAATTTCTCCAAGGTTCCGCTATGTTAGCATTTGGTATATGTGTATCAATAATCTCAAATAAAGATATTCAATTAAAATGCTTGGAACACCTTAGTGGTTGCAAGTAACTGAAAACAAGGGGCAATGTTGGTTTATTTTACTGTGAAACTTTAATGATTGTTCATTGAACCCGAATAAAGCAAATGTGATTTGATCCTCAAATGACCACGCTGTAACTTCAAAATGGAAATTTATGAAATGTCATAAAACATAACCCCTTCAATGAAAATGGAATTTTATGAAGGGAATATCATCATCGGCTCATGAATGAAAAACAAAACTAAAAATGAAATTCTGGCCTTGAAATGGAAATTTTCTATTTTCAGACTTTGGAATTTTTTTAGTTTTTTATTTTTTATTTTAATGCCTGTAAATGAAAATAAAGTGCAAAAAAAATGAAAATAAAATGCAAAAGAAAAATGAAATGCATTCAGAGTGATGCAATCCTATTCTGACAAAACCGAAGCTAATGAGGTTTCCATGCATGCAACCTAACCTATTGAACCTGCAAAACACGCACAATCCAGATAAGTTAAGTGCTGGTCTCTAGGGTTTTACTGTGATTTTTCAGATTTAGACATTCGCATGAAGCAACCAAGAGAACTTGCATTAAACTTCACCTATAAGCCTAGAAATCTAAAAAGGGGAAAGATAAACATTCAATCCTGCATGCAAAAAATAACTCCTTCTTTCTTGCCAATGAGGTGCAACTCTCTGAATTTTCTGTATTAAAAATTGGTCATTATACAACAACAGAATCTCTGGTTTCCCAAACCCAGTCTATGGAAGCCCCCAATGCCCTCGCCTTCACCACAATTTCCTACCTAGTCCAATGTAAAGGAAATATCCAGACAAAGTGGAAGAAAAACACCACAAAAGCAGGCCCAGAATGGCTTATTGCCCTTGGCTCTGCAACTCTGCCCGTAGTGGTTTTCTGACCCTTGTACCAATCTGTGCTTCTGCTTTTATACTTTCTGGCAATGCTCTCTGTTTTGCCCCGTGACGCTTCGCTTCATCTCCCAGATCGCTTCGTTTCACCTTCCTCGCCTTTTCATTGTTTTTGACTTTATGTTCGACATCGAGACGCTTGATCTTCTCTGTGACCTGTAACGCTTCTGTAGCCCTTACACCTTTATGCCACGTGTTCCATGCTTTTCTGCATGTTCCGTAATGGCCCCCTGTAAATCGTGACCAAAAATAGCATGTCGCGATATCGCGACGTTTTTATGTATGCAGCTTTGCCCCTCTACCTGTATCGCGAAAACAAGACATGTCACGATATCGCGACATTTTTCTGTCAGCAGCCTTGTTTGTCATCATGCATCGCGAAAATGATACATGTCGCGATATCGCGACATTTTTCTGCTTCGGACCGCATGGATGCAACTTGTCACGAAATCACGACGTTTTTCTCCTTCGTTGTGTTTTGTTGCACTCAGCCGCGAAAACGCGACATGTCACGAAATCGTGACACTTTTTCATTTCGTACCATCTTGCTGCTTTCTGTCATGAAATCGTGACGCTTTTCTCTTTCGTGTCTTTCATAAATCATGACGCTTTTCTCTTTTTAAATAATAAGCTTTTCTTTTCTTGGTTGCTTCTGTCACAAAATCGTGACATCTTTTCATTTGGCATGTCTTGCTGCTTAGGTCGTGAAAACGTGACATGTCGCGATATCGCGACAACTTTAGTGCCTTGCCCTGTTTGACTGGTTTGACCACGATTTTGTGACATGTCGCGATTTCGTGACAATTTTCCATTCTGTCTTTCTCTCTCTTCTATGACCCGTAATTTCACAACACGTCGCGATATCATGACATTTTCTCTTCATGATGCATTCTGCTACTCCTAGCCGCGAAAACACGACATGTCGCGAAATCGTGACAACTTTCCATTTCTAGCCGTGACGGAGCAACATGTCGCGAAATCGCGACAACTTTTCATTTCTAGCCGCGACGGAGCAACATGTCGCGAAATCGTGACAACTTTTCATTTTCGGCCGTGACGGAGCAACATGTCGCGAAATCATGACAACTTTTCATTTTCGGCCGCGACGGAGCAACATGTCGCGATATCGCGACAACTTTTCATTTTCGGTCGCGACGGAGCAACATGTCGCGAAATCGCGACAACTTTTCATTTTCGGCCGCGACGGAGCAACATGTCGCGATATCGTGACAACTTTTCATTTCTGGTCGCGACGGAGCAACATGTCGCGATA
The DNA here is from genome assembly GCA_028583015.1 of Wollemia nobilis. NCBI lineage: Eukaryota > Viridiplantae > Streptophyta > Pinopsida > Araucariales > Araucariaceae > Wollemia > Wollemia nobilis. Next base: position 57,877 of record JAQPPZ010002174.1, read on the forward strand.
TCGCGACACTTTTTCATTTTCTGCCGCGATGGAGCAACATGTCGCGATATCGCGACAATTTTTCTTTTCTGGCCGCGACGGAGCAACATGTCGCGATATCGTGACAACTTTCTTTTTCTTGCTTTTCTTTGCTCTTTTAACATCTGGGCCACTACAACCTTTTGGGAAAGCGTACAAAAAAGGTGGGTCCCCAATTTTGGGGTGTGTTGTGGATCAACCACAACTATATATATATATATATATATATATATATATATTTATTTATTTATTTATTTATTTATTTATTTATTTATTTATTTATAAATAAATCACAACCATTCATAATGACTTAATCTCAACCATCCACTTGACTTGATCCATACCACATTTCAAAGATATATTATTATCCATCCATTATGTTTTAATCTTGATCGCACATTGGTATCATAGAAACCCTAGCATATGAAGGCAGGTTATAAAAGATCATTCACTTTTATGAATGAGGTTAAGTGGTGATTCCATTGGTTAAGCACTTTTATAAAGCATTTAAACCCTTGCATCCACCCTCATCCAAAACCCTAACATCTCACTATCATCCTCTCCCCCTGCTGCCCTTCGTATCCTCTATTTTTTCACCCATAACCCTTGTGAAATAGATCTGGTTTTGTAGTACCCTCCACAAATACTCTTGAACACTGTGGAGCATTCCTAGAACAATGTTGAGCATTTCAAGAACATTGTTGGGCATCTACCACCATTATCAAACACTTATGAGCATTTCCCAACCTTTCATTTTGTTGCCAACATACCCTCAAACGCTTTTGGGTATTTGTACAACATCAAATCGTAGAAGAAGAATAGATTAGACAAGTCAGGTATTCTCAAACAAGGTAAAGTATTTTATTGTTTTATATCTTCCTTTTTTTGGATTTTATTGCATTTCATCATTTATAGTACTAGGGTTTATAGATCTATTTCACAAAGGGTCTCACACAATGGAGCCCTCGCATATGCTATTAACCTCTTGGTATTATTGATCTATTCGTAGGTGCGAAGACTACATTCTTTATAGCTATCACAGCTTAGGTGGTACCATAGGGATACCCAAGCCCACCTACAACTTGTTTGGAGTGAAATATGATGTAGAAGACACATAATATTTGTTGTGAACAAGGGTTTTGAAACCCTTGTATTGTAACTATTGTATCAACATACACTATATTGTAACATTGGATATCAAGGCTCTCCCATAGTAATAAAATATTTTCTCTCTTCATTGTGCAATATATTTTGTGTTTATTTTGTTATTGATATCTAGGTGTTGTCGATTTTTGCTTTGAAATTACTAACATGAATCATGCATAATGCCTTATAAATGATTTCTCTATTATTTCATTAATTTATACCATTATGTTAGGGTGTGCAAAGAATAGTCCACTATGATATGATTCCATGGTATAAAAATTATTTCTCAAACTCATTCATTTTAAATAATGTATTATAGTTTTCTAAACATTTTATGTTTCTCCTACTTTATTTTGCCATAGTATTTTGAAGGATTTAAATTTTACAATAGAATTATCCTTGGTAAGGTAAATCTATAAAAATATTTAATAAAATTAATATTTAGTGTATCTACTTAAAGAGAGATAATTTGGCCATGGGAATACATATTTTATTAACAATTGTTTATCCAGAAGTATGACTAATCATATATCACACCCATGCCCCTCCATCAAACACCTTGAAAAAGGGTGATTTTAGTCCCCTTGACCTCTAGATTTAGGTTGGCTTTGTACTAATTTGTGCTAATATAATGTAAACTAATGAAAAAAATCAAAACATTATATTGTAAAAGCAAGAAGTTCAACTAAAATATAAGTAAATTAAATACAGCTAAATGCCATAGTGAGCCTAGTGTATTATTAGTTGTGTTATCTTAGGAAGACTAAATAATATCAATATAAAATATCTCAAGTGTGCATACAATGGAAAATAAGACTAATAGAAAAACATAGGGCATCACCATTCACACATACATACAAGGACTGATCCTAAAAATAGAGACAGTCTTATATCAAGTCCAAGCACAATTTAAAATAAAAATAAAAAAGAAGAAAGTAAATTCAAAGAGCATAGCTCTAGTATTTCCCAAATAGCCAAAATATGTTTACAATAATATCTAGGCTCTTATTTATAGTTGGCATTTTACCCCTTTCACTATAAGTAAAAAATTATTACATTTACATTTTACTAAAAAGAATACAAATATGTCACTTCCAATCCTTGATCCCCTTCTATAAGTCATTATGTCATTGATTCACTAGAAATGTGACAAATTAGAGTTTTAATAAAATATTGTCTAATGAATAATTAGTTTCTTTTCTTAGTTATTTTATTCTTGTCTACATATTCCAATATATATAGTAGCTCAAAATTTGTTGACTCATCCCTATTTATTTTGGAGCTCCTTGCTAATTTTTCCTTTTATTATTTTATAAAGTCATTCACTATGGGTTAAGGTAATACCTCATCCTATACTTTTGGTTACTTATAAGTATGCCAAGCATGGTTGGTGAATAACCCCAAACTGCCTTATTCATTAGGATATGGAGTCATAAAAGGAAAGTTCTAAAATTAACCATAGGCCCCTACTTGGCTAGAAAATTCTAAAGAGTGGACCATTCTATGTCATATGGGACCTTTCATTAAATCCATCATAGGAGGCTTTATAGGTGGTGAGGATTTGGTGCTTGAGACTTATGTAGCATGTTTATCAACTCCACCTATATGAGTTATTTTATTGGGTCTCATTTATTAAAGATATTGACTCATGTATTTGTGGGTGTACCTCATTATTTATGTGTTATTTGCCTTTGAGACTAGGTAAAACTCCACATTGTTGATAGATAACTCTAGTTTCCATAGAAGTCCATTGCACACTTGGATACGTTATAGATATAGTTTGGCATGTTCTGTCTTGTCTATAATCTTGTGCCAAATTTTATTGATGATGTTAGTTGTTCAAACCTTAAACTTAATGGACTTTATCTTTGCTTTCAAATTCCTTTTCAGTTGTCTCAACTAGGATATTTCATCATCCTTCTATTTCACTACCTTGTCTTTCTCCTACTATCACTTTTGTTATTCTTGTTTTATTTGTTCTACCAACTACTTCTAGTTGTCTATTTTCATGTTCATGGATTTTATCTCTATTCTTGACTTCTTGTTTTTCTTCTTTATTTGATGTATTTTGGTATTCTCTTATTGTAACTCCATGATAAGTTTTTTATTTTTTTTTGTTTATGTTTTATTCTTTTTTACCAAACTCGTGTAACTGTACAAGATGGTTAGGTTATTCAAAATATTTGTCTAGGCCAATGTGGCCTACCCATTGTAAATCCAAACTAGACAACTTGCCCATATAGTTTGAGGATGTGATGGTAGGGCAACTTGGATTAATATAATGTGAATCTATGAATAGGATCATTTTTCATCTCTTGACCACTTTCATTATAAGGTTTTCCATCCCTTCACGATAAACTATCTTATAAAAACATTTCTCTATGGTCTATTAGGTCTTATATAGGTAATTTTGCACTATGTTCATGCCTACTTATCTATATGGTAAGACATTTTGCAATAGAAAATAGGTCATTACATGTGAAGGATCGATCAACCCCTAGTTAGTCCCCATACCTTGATTTGGGCTTGACATGATATAAAATTCTACTTATATTTAAGTGGCATCCCCTATGATTTTTGGACCTTCCTATGTTGATGTTTATTCATCACTTGTGTCTTTAAGTGCTCTTGCTATAGATTTTGATCACTAAGGAATATTTAAATATGGATAGACTATTTTCCTTCTTAAGGAAAGGGTAGTTAATGGTGTGGTGGAGGGTGATGTGTGGGATGACCATGTACATAATGCCATGGTGGACATGGTCTATATGGTGATATTTTAAAATGATGTAGAGGAATATGAAGTGGATATGGAAGGTAAATTGGAATATGATATGGTTTAGATACTATTTGGAGAGGTTGTTGTACCTATATCACATTTGAATGGAATTATAGTAGAAAAGAGGAAGTAAATGGAAGGAATAGTTGAGAAGAAGAGGGACAGAGATAAGAGAGAGTAGAAGACATAAAAGAAGAAGAGATTGTAGAAAATATGGTTATGGTCACTTGCAAAGACTCAAAGGTAGAAATTATCATATGTACCACTTCTTTATTGGTGGTAATATCTTAAGTACATTATATAGTAGCAAATTCATCCTCTCCCATTTCTTTTGTTCTACTTTTAGTTCTCCCTATTATGCTTATGTTGGTGGTAACTAGGGATTATATTGTTTTCTTTTGATTGCCACCTATAAAATTCATGTTTTTTCAAATTTTTATCAAATATATACTTCCTCAATCAAAGACACATAGCTTGACCAATGATTTCCAATGTTTCTAATCTTACTAAAACTTGTGTAAAATATAGTTGTGTAGAAATGTGTTTTTTCCCTCTTTCTTATATTCACCTCCTATGGATTTTGCTCATCTCATATTATAGAATCTATATCATCAAAGCATGTATTCATTGGATTGGACATATTATTTATCAAGGGATATTCTATATCATACCTCATATAAACATATGTCACCACATTTTTCTAAATTCAAAATATACTTTAGAAAGGTGTGTATCTTGATTGTTTGATGATTGATGTATATATTAGTGCGAAATTTGGAATGTATTTTCTTTCTTTCCTTTTCTAAAATTTACCTATAGAAATAGAACCAATGAAAGGGCTAATCCCTTATAGCTCTTACCTTATTCTCCCAATTATTTTTAGTATATTTTTTTTTTATGGCCTCCTCCTCACTCAAAGTATGCTTATTTTGAATTTCAAAATGATTTTTGTATACATAAATGGTTTGGAGTATTTTTTCTAGCAATGTCTACATAAATTGAGCATCATTATCATAGCCCCATCTATACCTAACCATCACCAAGTTGTATCTTCTCAACTACTCTACTATTTCCTCCACGCACCACTTGGCCAATGGGATTATTGTCAAATAATGTCTCTCATAATTTAATAGGTTGGTATTTTTTAGCCTTTTCCAAAATGTCTATCAATCATACCTAACTACCAAATTATCTCTAGTGACAAAATATAGTCAAGTACATATGTCAATAGCTTGAAGACCTCCTTAGAATACCCATTTAGGAGGACACATGAGGAATATGATCCCAGGTGGAAATTATCTATTTATTTAATATTTTCTACACCAACATCTAGCACACAAGAGATAATTTAGGTAAGCTTCCCTTCATCCTCTCCAAAATTTGATTATATGCCTCCATGTTAAATTTGTAAGATAATTTCGTAGGTTTGCTACATGGGACCTTAGTGGATTTAAAAACTAATAAGTATTGTACCACTAAGTCTAATTTTTTTAGCTTTAAGTGTCAAAACAAATCTCTTCTCTACTACAAAATCATTCATATGAGGTGCACTATACAAGCAAAATCCCATAAAATTTTTAAATTTTCCAAACATCAACTTATATCTTTTGATATATATGTGGTACAAGTAAAAAATTAAGGATAATTTGCTACCTCCATCATGCCATGTAGCATTACCAAATATTCCTTTCTTATCAAATGGCCTAAATTTATGCCCATTATGAAGGAAATTATTGATAGTGTATGTTGTGCCCATTATTTGAATGCTTCTAGTCGAAGTTATATACTGAACCCTTTTGGATCCCAAGGATTATTCATGTCTTACCAAAACTTTCTCCTAGACACTTTGATCTTTTCCATAAAACTATTGTGTTTTTTCCTTGGGAGAGCATGATATCCAATCAAAATTATTGTTTATCACATGCATAAAGTATAAAATGGCCTCCATAGTGATAAAAATTGGAGGTAAGTATTATCTTAGAGGAACAATGGTCTACCTACCTATGTTAAATATTTAGACACAAAGGTAAATTAGTTTAGGGTACTCTCATATCTTGGACACTAGTAATTACCTCAACCTAAGCTCTATACTCTAGACATGATCCAAGAGTCACTTAATTTTATTTATTATCTTCTATCTTCCTCCCTCATAGAATATTCTAGGGGGAACTTGAGTTCACCATTACCAATCCCATTGTATAGTGTCTACATAGTCTTCTCCACACCTTTATTTTTCTTTAATTTTTTAGGTTGTAATGGAGGGAAAGTTATTATGTATCTTCTTTGTCATGTCTTAGTAACTTCCTCCCTCCTAGGTGTAGATGGATATTTAGGTGCTTTTGTGGTAGGTACTCCTCACTAGAACATTCCTCCTCTTTAAATATGATTTCAGGCACCTTGTTAGCAGTACCAATTCTTGATTGGGTAGGATTCATCTTGTTGGTATCTACATGTTCCTCTAAGGGATTAACTAAGTATTTTATTGCCAAAAACTAATGAATCACTAGATTTTATCTAGTATTTATCTTGTATCTGTATTGAAAACATTATTGGGATTGCATGGATAAAATCTAAAATTTGACTCCCCTTCTTCGCACTCAATTGATTCAACAATCTAATGAATTATTTTAGAAAATCCCTACAATTAAAATGGTTGAAAATTTTGAAAAGAAGGATGAAAAATCATTGGGTTGGATACTTTGGTAAATTTTTGAATTTGTATATTTGGATGGGGATGACCTAGGTTTTTGGAAAATTAGCAGACTAGGTTAGCATTTTGTTGTAGTTTTCACTTAACTATTTTTTTTAGATTTTTGGTAATATTTATCCCTTTAGTATAGTGATATATTTTACAAATGAATAGGGTGATGGTCTAAGGAATTTGAATATTTTAAATGACAAAAGGGAAGAAAGATAATATAGTTTGCAAAAAAATTTCTCCTATGATAGGGTGGAAAGAAGCAAGGGAGATAGAATATGTAATAGAGGGTTAGAATCCTACTTAGCAATACTGAGGGTTTATATAAGTTACTAGTTGTGATGTTATACCAAGTAGGTAGATGTAGAAATGTAAGGAGGTACTGTAAAAATAAAATCCATTTGTAGGTATCTCCCTTCATGTTAGTCATCCAATAGAGATAATAAGGGAAGTTGTTATACTGATGTCCAATATGGAAGAAGGAGAAACTAGGGTTTCTTTAGCCTTAACAAATAAATGATAACTAGTTAATGGAGAATGGTTGTAGTAGACTCTTTTGATATTTTTACTTAGTAGGAGGTATTATTTTTAAAAGGAAAGAGAGAAAAAAAAAAAAAAAAAAGGTTGATATATAGATAGATAGATAGATAGATAGATGTATATTTATTTACAAAGGGTTATTTCCTTTTCTTCCTACATGGGGTGTAAGTGTTTCTCATTAACTAATATGGAAAATATCCTTCCTTCCATGGTGATCAATTTGTAAGCATTAAGGTCTTGTACCATGATGATTTAGTAGGGTCCACTCCAATAAAAATGAACTTACCACGTTTTCCTAACTTAGTTTTATATGTATCCCACTTCATTAGTAGATATCCTCATTTGAAATGGATGTTTATGGATTTTTTTCCAAACCAGCTCTTGATTATTTATTGGTCACAAACAAACAATTGGAAGGTTAAGGTTATTTTTCTCTCTTATTAAATTGGTAAGAGTGTATTAATGTGGTATTACATTGGCAATATCTTCTAGCTCTAGTTATTCGGTTATTTTTGAGTGAAGGGATTCCTATATTAATGGGTAGCACAACATCCTTTCCAAATACCAAATTATAAGGGGAAGTCCCTATCAATACCTTATGAGTAACTCTATCATCTCATATTTTCTTATTAAACTTAACATGCCAATCTATTTTTGACTAGATGATTGTCCATTTTAGAATCATGATCATATTTGGGTTTGTGCACTCTACCAAGTATTTTCCTATGGGTATTAATTTAATGAGGTTTTAGGAAGAAACCCATATTCTAGCATAAATTAAAGCACCCTTTCCCTTTTAAATAGAGTGGCATTATCAATTATGATCATTGAGGGTGTTCTAGACCCAGTTATTACATCTATTAGTTGAATGTTGGACTTATGATTTGTTGCTTTGAATATAATTACTTCTACCCATTTGGTAAAATAGTCAATGATCATTAAGACCCAACCATGTCCTACACTAGATAGTGAGTTTGTCTTTCCAAAAATATCTAGGTCCCATTGTTAAAAAGGTTCAGTCACTATGATCAATCTTAATGGAAATGAGGTTTTTATCCTTTATTCATAATAGAGATTGTATGCTTTACAATTTTTGACCATTGAAAGCAATCTATGAATATTATTGTCCAATAGTATCTTGTTCTTAGGATATTATGAGTTGTTTATTTTGAATAATGACCATATTCATCATGGTACTTCATGATGATATCCATTATGTAGAGAGTGTTATTAGAATATATGTAATCAATAGCCTTTAACTTAAATCTATCAATTTATTTCAACTTAATCTCTTGGTAATTCTCCTCTAAGCATATTTTTTTGATATCTCATATACATATGATTGGTTCTTCTAGACTAACCTCTTCAATTGATGTAATATATTCACCTAAACATACCATTTCTAGGTTCTCACAAAGGTTTCTTTCTCTCACCAATTTTGTTGGTTTTATCCATATATCAAATTCATATATATTATTTATCCACCCTATTCATTTCTCTACCACCTCCCTATAGAAGAATGTAGACCTAATATCTATATGTATGACAAAGGCTATATTTTTTCTCTAAGATAGGTAGTATCTAAATTTATTCAATGCCTTCATCATAGTAAACACTTGTTTTATATTAGTTGAAAGTTGGCATTGTGATTTGTTGCTTTGACTATAATTACTTATACCCATCTGGTAAAATATTCAATGATCATTAAGGCCCAACCATGTCCTACACTAGATAGTGATTTTGTCTTTCCAAAAATGTATAGGTCCCATTTCTAAAAAGGTTCAACCACTATAATCAATATTAATGGCAATGAGACTCTTATCCTTTAGTCCTAATAGATATTATATGATTTATAAATTTTGACCATTGAAAGCAATCTATGAATATTGTTATCCAATAGTATCTTGTTCTTAGGATATTATGAGTTGTTTTCTATGTTGAATAATGGCTACATTCATCATGGTACTCCATGATGATATCCATTATAAAGAGAGTGTTATACATGTGTAATCCATGTCCTTTCACTTAAATCTATCCCTTTGTTTCATCTTAAAATCTTGGTAATTCTCTTATAAGCATGTAATATTTGATATCTCTCATCCATCTGATTGATTCTTCTAGACCTCTTAAATTGATGTAATATATTCACGTGAACATACCATTTCTAGGTTCTCATAAGTATATCTTCCTTTCACAAATTTGGTTGGTTTTATCTATATATCAAATTCATGTATCTTATTTATCCACCCTGCTCATTTATCTCCCAACTCACTATAGAAGAATGTGGACCTAAAATCTATATGTATGACAGAGACTATATTTTTGCTATAAGATATGTAGTATCCAAATTTCTTCAATGTTTTAATCATATTAAATACTTGTTTTCTATGAAACTATACCTTTATTCATATTTATAAAGCACCTGGTCATAATATATATGGGGTTTTATTTATCTTTATCATCCTTCTAAGACAACACTACAACTACACTATATTTTGTGATGTCAGAGTTGATAAGTATTGGTTCTTTTGTGATAGTATCTTTGATCTCTTATAATTCCCATTTTCTTTCCTCAATCCATGTAAACATAACATCTTTCATCAACATTTTGGTGATTGGTCTAACCAATTTTACAAAACAATTAATGAACTTAGATACAACTAAATTTAACCCAATAAATATCTAATACCTTTGATGAATGATGTTAATGGAAGTTCCTATATAGCATTAATGCCATCAAGATCAATAGTTAACCCATATTTGGATACCACATGGTCCAAAAGTTTCCCTTATATATGAAAAAAATGGATTTCTTGGGGTTTAGCAATATGCAAAACCTTCTACACATTTTAAAAACTACCTTCAAATGTTCAATATGTTTTGACCTTTCCTTTGAAAACATAATCAAATCGTCAAGGAATATCAATATTATTTTATTGATCAAACCAATTAAGTAAAAATACATAGCTCTATGGAATATTATCCCTATATTTCATAGTTTGAAAGATATTATTTTATAAGAAAACATCCCCCACTTATTTTTATAAGTGATTTTGTGTTGATAATTTTATTTTACCCAAATCTAATTATACCCTGACAATCCATCAAGCAATGATAGAATTTATGAACGTAATTTATGGGTAGCAATCCTTCAAGGAGGCTTTATCTTAATTCTTCTTCCACATGGTGACTTGGTTGGAAAACCACATGAAATGTGTTATCAAGAAGATAATTTTAGCTTACAGTAGCTTGAGTATCTTTCTTTTTATTACAACTTCTATTTTCAAATTTACTAGCCTTTGTTTTTGCCAAAATAGTTTCATTTTTGGTTCTACATTGATAGTATCTTTGATAATATTGTTGAGCAAGGTGTTGCAAGAAGTTTTTCATTGTTGTCAACACAAGCTGTTAGATCCAATGATGCAGTGGACAGACAGTGTAGGAGTCATTCAGATGCAGAAGATAGAAAAAATTCGAAGAAAAAGTCAAGTGAGAAAACTGTCGCGATATCGCGACCTGTTTTCTGTCGCGATTTCGCGACAAGTTGGAGGAGAGAGAAGATGCAGCCAAAAATGTCACGATATCGCGACAAGTCGGAGGAGAGAGAAGGCGCAATCGAAAATGTCGCGATATCACGACAAGTCGGAGGAGAGAGAAGGCGCAATCAAAAATGTCATGATTTCGCGACAAGTCGGAGGAGAGAGAAGGCACAATCAAAAATGTCATGATTTCGCGACAAGTCGGAGGAGAGAGAAGGCGCAATCAAAAATGTCACGATTTCGTGACAAGTCGAAGGAGAGAGAAGGCATAGTTGAAAATGTCATGATTTCATGACAAGTCGGAAGAGAGAGAAGGCGCAAGGCAAACTGTCACGATTTCATGACATGTTGGAGGCCAAGAAGCTAAGTCGAGAAACTGTAGCGATTTCGCTACATGTTGATTTTTCGCTGACCGAAGCAAGAAGAAAGCGTTAAGTTGAAAAGCTGTAGCGATTTCGCTACAAGTCAAAAGTGCACAAAGCAAAGGTGTAGCGATTTCGCTATGGGCAAAAGTTGCACAAAACAAAGGTGTAGCGATTTCGCTATGGGTAAAAGTTGCTCAAAACAAAGGTGTAGCGATTTCGCTACGAGTTGAAAATGCTCAACACGAAGGTGTAGCGATTTCGCTACCAGACAAAAGTGCAAAACTTAAAGATGCAGCGATTATGTTACAAGTCAAAATTTCATGGGTAGAAGCAAGTTGGAAGCACAAGGCACAAAGTTGTAGCAATTTCGCTACTGCATGAAGCACAAAATGTACGGAAGCCGAAAGCGTCGCGATTTCACGACAAGAATGAGGATGACGTCAGCAAAAGCTGAAAGTGTCACGATTTCATGACAGGATGCAAGAAAAGCTGCTGGAAGCCGAAAGCGTCACGATTTCACGACAAAAATGAGGATGACGTCAGCAACTGATCAAAGTGTCACGATTTCACGACAAGAACGGTAGTGAAGCGTTCAAAGGCCAAAAAGGGTCACGATTTCGTGACGACAAGGTCAAGAAGGCGTACGGCCACAAAAAGTGTCGCGATATCGCGACGTGTTGCTATTTCATGGCAATAAGCTACAGGAAGGTGACGAAGGTGGCAGAAGAGTTTGAGGCCGACAAAGTTAAATCTGGGCCGATAGATTTTAGGGTTTGAAGCCGACATCTTCTAGGGTTTTACAGTGGATGTTCTTAGAGGTTGAAGCCGACATCTTCTAGGGTTTACGATCGACATCTTCTAGGGTTTTACAGTGGATGTTCTTAGAGTTTGAAGTCGACATCATCTAGGGTTTTACAGTGGATTTGAAGTCGACATCTTTTAGGGTTTTACAGCGGATGTTCTTAGAGGTTGAAGCCGACATCTTCTAGGGTTTACGACCGACATCTTCTAGGGTTTTACAATGGTTGTTCTTAGGGTTTGCAGTCGACGTCCTTAGGGTTACAGCCGACTAGAATTTAAGATCTGTCTTGAAATTTCTTCTATATAAGGAGGACTACGTCGAGTTTGAAAGGGTGTTGCGATGAGATAATGTGCGAATGCGAGAAGAGTGATTGCGCAAGTGAAGTTCGATCGAGTATAGTGCAAAGTCGTAGTTCGAATCTGCATATCGTGATTGCATGGATGAAAAGCGCAATGTGTAGAGATGGAGTTCTAAGTTCAAAATGTTAGCATGCAAATAGTAGAAGTGTCGATCATCCGATTGCAGCAGAGATTGCGAAGAAGTACACAGAAGCGATCGGATAGTGCGAAGAGTTTTGCGTAGAAGCAAAATGCAAAAAAATAGTAGACTGTAAGGAATGAAGTTTTATTCTATCATTTTTATTATCTTTATTGTTCTCCAAGTTGCAGCTTGGTATAAGGGGTTGGTGCCTCTTTCCAGTAGGTGCTGGTAAAATAGGAGTTGGTGCTCCATTCTGTTGAAGCAGATAAAGTTAAGGGGTTGGTGCTCCTTCCAGTTGGTGCTGGTAAAGGATTATGTAAAGTTGTAGCTTTGCATTGACTGGATTTGGATGGTAGTCCAAGCAGTCATTTTTGAGGAGTAGCCACATTGGTGAACCTCGTTAAATTGTTGTGTTATGTGTGATGCTTTCTTGATGCATTTAGTATCTCTTTTATCTGCTTTAAACTGCTGTTGGATTTAAAACTAATTGTTTTAGAAGTTTTTAAAGAACACACTGATTCACCCCCCCTCTCAGTGTCATTGTGATTACAACAATTGGTATCAGAGCCAAGTACCTGAACAGGCTTAAACAGCTAAGGTGATCTTAGAAGTTACGCAATGGCAAGTGGTGAAGGTTTCTCCTCGAACAAAGCACCATTGTTTGATGGGACTAACTATGCATTCTAGAAAATTAGAATGCAGACATATCTCAGTGCTTTGGGTTTTGACATATGGGGTGTAGTAGTTAATGGTTACAAAGCTCCTGCCACCGCTCCAACAGACATGACTGGTAAAAATGCATTTGAATATGATTCAAAAGCAAAAAATGCCATCATGTGTGGACTAGTGGACAAGTGAGCTAGTCAAGGTCATAAATTGTGAATCAACGAAAAGATATATGGGATAAACTAGAGAACATCCATGAAGGAGATGATAGGATCAAGGAGGCCAAGCTTCAAGCACATCGAGCTCAATACGAATCTTTAAATATGGACAATGATGAGAACATAGAGACCTTCATGCAAAGAGTCAATGGGATCACCAATTCAATCAGAGGTCTCGACGAAGAATTAACCGATGCCGCTATCGTGAAAAAGGTATTAAGATCGCTCCCTCCTAGATTTGATTCTAAAGTCTCCGCCATAGAAGAAGCCAAAGATCTAAATAGTTTTAGTATGGATGAGATGCATGGTTCTTTGACTTCTTTTGAAATGAGAATAGGAAGGTCTAATCCCATAGACAGAGAAGCAGCTTTCAAAGCCCTAAAAGGCAAAAGCACAAAACAAGAGTCTGAAGAAGAGGATGCTTCAGATGAAATGGAAGCAAATTTTGTCGTAAAGCTGAGAAAAGGAAAAGGAAAATACAAAGGAAAGCTACCTTTTAAATGTTTCAATTGTGGAGGCATTGGACACTTTGCTATCAAATGTCCTCTCCATGACAAGAACAAAGGTGAAGAAACTCAAAGATCAAGAAAGAAGTGAATGGAGGAAGAAAACTAACTTCAAAAAAGGCAATTTCAAAAAGAAAAGCTTTATCTCCCGAAATGCATAATCTTCAGAGGACAGTTCTAGTGAAGACTCTGAAGAAGGAACAGGTGAGGCTCTCTTTATGGCGTTTGAAGTAGAAGAATCAGAAGAGGCAGAAAACACACAAAAGAGAGAAGGAATGAACTCTGAAGTATCTATTGAAATAGGTGAGGCTGAAGTTGATTTAGAAGGTGAGCTGGTTTCTGCTCTTATGGAATGGAAATCTGAGAAAAGAAAGAATAAAAAATTGTTAAGGAAGCTTGAGGATGCAAATGACATTATAGCCAGTCTAAAAACACAGACATAAGAGTACAAGAAAATGTCCGAAGATCTTGAAGTACAGGTAACCATGAAGATAGATTACTCGTTGCAAATTGGAAGAAGAAAATGTTAGTCTTCGAATACGGATACAAGAGCCGGATCAAAAAATTAGTCTGTCATTTAAAACGTGATGAAAGTTCGATGAAGCTGGACAAAATCCTAAGCGATCAAAGACCCACAGGTATCAAATTCGGTCCGGGCTTTACCGAAGGAGAATCATCAAATGGACCAAAGGCAAGCAATGTTGAATGTGAAAAGAGTAAAGACAAGAAACAGAGTCGTTGAAAGAAAAACAAATCGTGCAAAAGAAAGCAAGTAATGCCATCCTGAAATAGGAACCGACAATGATGGTTTTACCAAGGTCACACATCAAAAGAAAAGAAGATCCAAGGCTCCTCGCAACAACTTGGCAAAAACCATCTTTCAGGTTCAATCATTATTTCTATGGTTTCTGTTTTAAATGTAATGGTTATGGGCATAAAATTGTGGACTCGCAAGTACAATATAGGTCCTAGAAGTTTCACTAGTAGAAATGCTTTTGCTCCTCTAATGAGTTATGCAATAGAATGCTTTAATTGTCACAACTTTGGGCATATTGCTAGAAACTGTCGCAGTATTTCTATTTCAAATCAATCTCAGAAAAGAAGAATTCAACCATATAGGGCAAAACAAAATAGAATTTCTTCTGAAGGATATGTGCAAGATTCTGAAAAGGGGAAATCCAAGCTAGAACCCAACACCACAGTTAAAACAGAATGGAAACAAAAAGAACAAACTCAGAAAGAACAAGAATCTTTAATAGTGCAGATAGCTTTTAGAGCTCAGAATAAATGTGTACCGTGGATCCTTGATAGTGGGTGCTCAAGTCATATGACAGGTGATAAACAGAAATTTGAAAAACTACAGAAATATGAGGGTGGCTCTGTGAAGTTTGGAAATAATGATGGAGCCAAAATTATAGGAAAAGGGTCTGATCAAAATTAGTGAAGGGAAAATCAAGTCGAAGAAGTTTTATTTGTGGATGGTTTGAAACATAACCCTGTTAAGTGTTAGTCAAATCTGTGATAAAGGTCATGAAGTAGTCTTCAAGAAGCGTGGTTGTGAAGTCAGAAAAATAAATAGTGGGAAATTGATAGCAACTGGTTCAAGGACGTCTGGTAATTTGTACACACTCTTAGAAACTTCAGAAGGTACGTGTTTTATTAGACAAGAAGAAGAGAACTGGTTGTGGCATAAGAGGCTTGGACACATAAGTTTTGATAATTTGGTGAAAATCAGCTCTAAACAAGCAATAAGAGATATTCCAACCATTAAGAAACCTTCAAACAAGTGTTTGTGCTTCATGTCGAAGGGAAATCAAACCAGAGTATCATTCAAAACAAAATAGTACCACACTAGCAAGCCTTTAGAACTCATTCATATAGACTTATGTGGACCCATGAGGACTCAAAGCATAAACGGCGACAAATACTTTATGCTGTGTATCGATGATTATTCCAGAATGACATGGATATTCTTCCTAAAAGATAAAACAGAAGCTTTTGAAATGTTCAGAACCTTCAAACAGCTAGTTGAGAATGAAACAGGAAAAAGGATTAAATGCTTGCGATCAGACAGAGGAGGAGAATTCATTTCGAATGAATTTACAGAATACTATGAAAAATATGGTATCAGGAGACAATATTCAGCAGCCAGAACTCCCCAGTAGAATGGAGTAGTAGAGAGAAAGAACAGAACCATACAGGAAATGGCACGCACCATGCTAGCAGAAAACAAAATAGCAGATAGATTCTGGAAAGAAGCAGTTCACACAGCAGTATACATTCAAAATAGGTATATGTTAAGAACTCATGAATGCAAAACACCCTATGAGTTGTGGTTTGGTAGAAAAGCAACAGCAAAGCATCTCAAAGTATTTGGCTGTAAGTGCTACATCAGAAAAACTGATGACAACCTTGGAAAGTTTGAAGATAGAGCAGATGAAGGTGTTTTTGTTGGTTATTCTCCAAATAGCAAAGCTTACAAATGCTACAACAAGAGACTCAAGAAAATTGTGGACAAGTGCAGATGTTAAATTCGATGAAGGGAGGAAACAAACAGTTAACTTTGAAGAAAACTACCCAATCTACGAAGAAGTCATTGAAGGAGATGAAGTGCATGGAACAGAAAATACGTCTACGGCTGATGCAGATAACTTATCAGATGACTCAGAGGTGCAAGAAAATAGAAAATACAAAATGGGCAGCTGGCAGAAAAATCATCCTAGAGACCAAATAATTGGAGATCCCACAGCTGGCATTCAGACAAGAAAGAAAGTAATAAGTAATTACTCTCTTTTATCCAAAGATTGAGCCCAAAAACATAGATGAAGCAAGCAAAGATGACAACTGGATGAAGGCAATAAATGAAGAGTTAGATCAGATTGAAAAGAATAGAACTTGGGAGTTAGTACCTAGACCTGTAAACAAGAATGTAATCGGCACCAAATGGATATTTCGAAACAAATTAAATGAAGACGGACAAGTCATTAGGAACAAAGCAAGACTGGTTTGTAAAGGATATGCACAGGTCGAAGGCATTGATTTTGAAGAGACTTTTGCTCCAAAGTGGCCAGATTAGAAGCAATTAGAATGTTTTTGGCCTTAGCAGTTCACAAAAACTTTAGGGTGTATCAGATGGATGTAAAATCTGCCTTTTTAAATGGGAAACTCGAAGAAGAGGTCTATATTGAACAACCGGATGGATTTCAAATTAGTGAGGATCCTAACCTTGTCTCGCAAATTAAAGAAAGCACTCGTATGGATTAAAGCAAGCACCACGGGCTTGGTATGCTAGGCTAGATAACTATCTCTCTCAACAGGGATTCAAGAAAGGTTTAGTGGACAGTTATCTGTATGTGAAAACAGAAGGTGGGCATCTCATTGTTTTAGTTGTCTATGTAGATGATATCATATTTGGCAAGCAACAAAGATGAAGCTTGTAAAGACTTAGCAAATAAGATGCAGAATGAATTTGAAATGTCTATGATTGGTGAACTGTCTTACTTTCTTGGGCTACAAGTTAATCAAAATGAGAAAGGCATATTCATTTCCCAAATCAAATATGTCAAAGAAATGCTAAAAAGGTTCACTATGGAGGACTCAGTAAGCCGACCAAGGACTCCCATGACAACAAGCCGCAAATTGAGTAAAGAAGATAAATCTCCACCTGTAGACCAAACCATGTACATATCTATGATAGGTAGTCTATTATATTTAATAGCCACTAGACCTGATATTCTGCAGGTAGTTTGCATGGTAGCTAGATTTCAGGCCAGTCCTAAAGAGACTCATGTGACAAAGAAGAAAAGGATTTTTCGGTATCTTAAGGGCACCATGGAGTATGGGTTGTGGTATCCAAAAGGCAAAGACTTCACTCTTATATCATATTCAGATGCAGATTGGGCTGGATGTGTTGATGACAGAAAGAGTACCAATGGTGGTGCATTCTATTTGGGGGACAGATTGGTTGCATGGCACAGTAAGAAGCAAGAGTCAGTTTCTTTATCTACAGCTGAGGCAGAATATATTGTAGCAGCAACATGTTGCACACAAGTCTTATGGATGAAACAAACTTTGAAAGATCTAGGTATTAATTTTAGTGAACCAATATCAGTAAAGTGTGACAACACCAGTGCAATTAACATCTCTAAGAATCCAGTAATGCACTCACGGACAAAGCACATTGCTATAAGGTATCATTTCTTGAAAGAGAAAGTTGCAGAAGGAGAAGTTAAATTGGATTATGTCCCAACTACAGAACAAGTAGCAGATATTTTTACAAAACCTTTGCCCAAGGAAGTATTTGAGTACCTTCGAAGCAAATTAGGAGTAGTCACACTTCCTAAGAAGTGACTAGCTACAGGGATCACTTTCTCAGGGGGAGCATTTGAGTATTTGACTATTCTTTTGCTCATGATCATAATTTGTGCCAGATGCAACAAAGTGTGCCTGAGAAGTGTGAGGATGGACTCAGGGGGAGTCTGCAGCAGCCCTTTGGTATTATTGACAAAGGGGGAGAAGAGTTACAGGAATGTACACAGGTGTTGCCAACAATTCCAAAGGGGGAGATTGTTGAGCAAGGTGTTGCAAGAAGTTTGTCATTGTTGTCAACACAGGCAGTTAGATCCAATGATGCAGTGGATAGACAGTGTAGGAGTCATTCAGATGCAGAAGATAGAAAAAATTCGAAGAAAAAGTCAAGTGAGAAAACTGTCGCGATATCGCGACCTATTTTCTGTCACGATTTCGCGACAAGTTGGAGGAGAGAGAAGATGCAGCGAAAATGTCACGATATCGCGACAAGTCGAAGGAGAGAGAAGGCGCAATCAAAAATGTCATGATATCATGACAAGTCGGAGGAGAGAGAAGGCACAATCAAAAATGTCACGATTTCACGACAAGTCGGAGGAGAGAGAAGGCACAATCAAAAATGTCACGATTTCACGACAAGTCGGAGGAGAGAGAAGGCGCAATCGAAAATGTCATGATTTCATGACAAGTCGAAGGAGAGAGAAGGCATAGTTGAAAATGTCATGATTTCACGACAAGTCGGAAGAGAGAGAAGGCGCAAGGCAAACTGTCATGATTTCACGACATGTTGGAGGCCAAGAAGCTAAGTCGAGAAACTGTAGCGATTTCGCTACATGTTGATTTTTCACTGACCGAAGCAAGAAGAAAGCGTTAAGTTGAAAAGCTGTAGCGATTTCGCTACAAGTCAAAAGTGCACAAAGCAAAGGTGTAGCGATTTCGCTACGGGAAAAAGTTGCACAAAACAAAGGTGTAGCGATTTCGCTACGGGTAAAAGTTGCTCAAAACAAAGGTGTAGCGATTTCGCTACGAGTTGAAAATGCTCAACACGAAGGTGTAGCGATTTCGCTACCAGACAAAAGTGCAAAACTTAAAGATGCAACGATTATGTTACAAGTCAAAATTTCATGGGTAGAAGCAAGTTGGAAGCACAAGGCACAAAGTTGTAGCAATTTCGCTATTGCATGAAGCACAAAATGTACGGAAGTCGAAAGCGTCGCGATTTCACGACAAGAATGAGGATGACGTCAGAAAGCTGAAAGTGTCACGATTTCACGACAGATGCAAGAAAAGTCGCGAAGCCGAAGCATGACGATTTCATGACAAAATGAGGATGACGTCAGCAACTGATCAAAGTGTCACGATTTCATGACAAGAACGGTAGTGAAGCGTTCAAAGGCCAAAAGGGTCACGATTTCATGACGACAAGGTCAAGAAGGCGTACGGCCACAAAAAGTGTCGCGATATCGCGACGTGTTGCTATTTCATGGCAATAAGCTACAGGAAGGTGACGAAGGTGGCAGAAGAGTTTGAGGTCGACAAAGTTAAATCTGGGCCGACAGATTTTAGGGTTTGAAGCCGACATCTTCTAGGGTTTTACAGCGGATGTTCTTAGAGGTTGAAGCCGACATCTTCTAGGGTTTTACAGCGGATGTTCTTAGAGTTTGAAGTCGACATCATCTAGGGTTTTACAGCGGATTTGAAGCCGACATATTTTAGGGTTTTACAGTGGATGTTCTTAGAGGTTGAAGCCGACATCTTCTAGGGTTTACGATCGACATCTTCTAGGGTTTTACAGTGGTTGTTCTTAGGGTTTGCAGCCGACGTCCTTAGGGTTACAGCCGACTAGAATTTAAGATCTGTCTTGAAATTTCTTCTATATAAGGAGGACTACGTCGAGTTTGAAAGGGTGTTGCGATGAGATAATGTGCGAATGCGAGAAGAGTGATTGCGCAAGTGAAGTTCGGTCGAGTATAGTGCAAAGTCGTAGTTCGAATCTGCATATCGTGATTGCATGGATGAAAAGCGCAATGTGTAGAGATGGAGTTCTAAGTTCAAAATGTTAGCATGCAAATAGCAGAAGTGTCGATCATCCGATTGCAGTAGAGATTGCGAAGAAGTACACAAAAGCGATCGGATAGTGCGAAGAGTTTTGCGTAGAAGCAGAATGCAAAAAAATAGTAGACTGTAAGGAATGAAGTTTTATTCTATCATTTTTATTATCTTTATTGTTCTCCAAGTTGCAGCTTGGTATAAGGGGTTGGTGCCTCTTTCCAAGTAGGTGCCGGTAAAATAGGAGTTGGTGCTCCATTCTGTTGAAGCAGATAAAGTTAAGGGGTTGGTGCTCCTTCCAGCTTGGTGCCGGTAAAGGATTATGTAAAGTTGTAGCTTTGCATTGACTCGGATTTGGATGGTAGTCCAAGCAGTCATTTTTGAGGAGTAGCCACATTGGTGAACCTCGTTAAATTGCTATGTTATGTGTGATGCTTTCTTGATGCATTTAGTATCTCTTTTATCTGCTTTAAACTGCTGCTAGATTTAAAACTAATTGTTTTAGAAGTTTTTAAAGAACACACTGATT
This sequence comes from Wollemia nobilis, assembly GCA_028583015.1. Lineage (NCBI taxonomy): Eukaryota > Viridiplantae > Streptophyta > Pinopsida > Araucariales > Araucariaceae > Wollemia > Wollemia nobilis. The sequence continues at coordinate 78,520 of JAQPPZ010002174.1, forward strand.
CACCCCCCTCTCAGTGTCATTGTGATTACAACAAATATTACTCTCATACACTTTAAAATATTTGTAGATCCAAACAATCATATTGTTGTATTGTCTACATAACTTTTTGAACATGTGAATTTCCTCTTTAACATATTTTTCTCCATTAAAATGTCCTTCTCTTTGGTCACCTAGATCAAAAGATATATTGACACCTTTACTTTGATGTTCACTTTCTTGGAACTATCATCAGATTTGAATATACTTTCTAGCTTAATTAAACCTTTGGGTAGATAATTAGTTTTAATTTTTACCAACTAATTTTAAACATCATCTTTGTATTCATTCTATTCTTCTATATAATGTGCTTCCTTGACCCAAATTTCAATAATTTTTCATCATTGTTGAAAACTTGCCAATGATTTGCATTATATGGGTAGAAAGTCTAAATACTACCTTTACATGTTTAGGTCCATCCCACATGTGTCTATTAGGATAAAATTTTATAGCTAATGTTGCTATTTCATCAGCCTTGGCATTCATTTCTCTTGGTATGGTGATGATCTTGTAGGTTTCAAAACTTTTCAAGAGATACCAAACTCAATGTCGATAAAATTATAGTTATAAATTCTTGGTAGCATAAACTAAATTTATTTCATTCACAATTGGTTATAAATCACCAAAAAAATTTAATTTATTGACACCCAACTTTTTGGTCTTTCTAAATCTTGTACATAATTTGTTTCTCTCAATCATGCATTATTAATATAGCTAAATAGAATATAATAGATAGATTTCATTGACTTACCTTAAGGATCAATGATTTTAATCCTAGAACCCACTCTATTTCTAGTTTTAGAACCAAAGTACATTATCCATATAGCATAAAGCAATTGATATTATTGGCTCATTAATTAAAGGATCTTAGTAGGTTCATCCAATACAATATAGTTTCCTAGTTTAGTTGCTTCAAATCCATCTGTTTGTTATCACTTTCATCTTTCCATATGCAAATGATCATGTATATCTCTAAATATATCCCTCCTTTGACTAATTTATCATCTACAAACTCAAGTATCTCATTCTAGTTGATACTTCATCATCACCTAATTTATGCAAGAGATAGTTACATGGGGTTCTATTTTCTATTTGGATCATCTTTTCATCCTGAGGTACCTTCATATGAGTTTAGTCTATTTTTAAGTACCTATTTTTTGACAACCTTCTAGTCCATTGTTTGGATAGTAATATCCCAAAGGAGGAAAAAATATCAATTATGATCACTTCCTGAACTACCACTAGCTTTGCATGTCTAGGTATAGTCATAATTATATCTCTTAGTACAATAATTTTATTAACTTATATTTTTTCATTTGTATTTATTTTTTAGCCATTGGATAATATGGTAGTTTCATCTCCTTACAAGCACCTTTTGACATGGTTATTATTAATGTCTCTAAATCAATAATGAAACTCCTTCAAATATAATTTTCTATACTTAAGGTAATGTAAAAAGGAGGGGCTTACTTTTCGTTGATTATTGGAGAATTCAAGATATCTATGTCATTTATTTGTATATTTGATGGTTCTTGTGCTATCTAATTTTGATACCTAAATGTATTTGGTTGATTTTCAACTGCAATGGTAGGAGACCTGGTTTTGGTATAACTTTGCTCCTATTCCCTTAACACTTATCATAATAAGACTCTTTATAAAAGTAAAGGTAGAGCTTCCAACATGCTTACTTTGGATAGTATTTTCCTTAGCTACTCAATAATGTTGAAATCTACAATGGTTGAGTCACCCTTATTTCGTGGCATGAATTTTTAAATTGTCAGGTGGTTGTCAACCTACCTTCACTAGTTAATAATGGCTACTTAAAATTTTTCTTAGATTTATTTAATAAACTTTTCCTACTCAGTTTACCTCCTTTTATTACCATTCACCTTAGTAGCCATTGGTGTGTCTATATTTCTTCCTTAGGAACTTGTGGATTGTATATTTTGGTTTTCTACTTAGTTATTGGATCTTGATTAGCTACCATTGGGATATTATATTTAATATCTAGGGGAGGTCACCCTATTCAAAGGATAGTAGTATTCACATTATGCCTAGAAACTTTGGTGTTTTACCCTAACCATTTGAAGGTATTGAATATTGCTCTATATTTTTTACCTTGCTTCTCATTATAGCCCCTATTGTTGGTTAACAAGGATCACTTGATATTCAAAGATCACATAATCCAACTCATTATAATAACTAAAGTTTGATAGAATAACATTATTTAGATTAGGTAAATATATAATCCATTGTTACACCATGCCTACTAGATTCTCATGATACACCTATAACTATTGGTTGTATATAAATATTTGATAATTTATTATTACAATGAGATTCTAGTAGACAATGGTTGGCACTACACACAAAACATCAAAGAATATTTAAATTTGTATTGGTATTGACCATTTTCTTTATGCATATGATATGTCATATTATTGGTAGCTTGGTAGGGTACTTGATTTTTTGTGAGGTAAGATATTCTTTTTAATTTATAGCTAATTGTTTGTTGTCATCTACCTCCTTGCTATGTGCTTTTATTCTATCTCTTTTTCAAATAAGTCTATTTTATGAATACCTTTATAATTTCCTTGAGTTAACTTACTTGTGTTTGGATCTCATTGACTCACCCTAGGGTGCAAGATTAGTGCTCTAGCTAGAGGGTTGAGGTAGACTAGGCAAGGTAGGTGGTTGATATTGAAATGACATAATATTAGGCATACTTTGGCTCAAAAAATGATAATTTAAGATGAATTTATTCAATTATATGTTAGTATGCTTAGTTGTACTAACATGTGTTGGACCTAGGTATTTGGGATAGGACTACAGTTGGATGTAACCCTAGGAACTTATGGATAATCCATAACTTTTACATGCATTATATAATCCATGAGTGGTGTGAGATGTATTTTTCATACTCAAATTAACACGTAACATGGTTAAATATATTATTCAATGGCTTCTAATAAGGTATGTAGATTAGTATTACAAACCACCAAGTCTAAGTTAGATTGTAGACCTTTAATATAAACCATAATAAGGCCTAATATGGGGTGGTATCATATGAAATGTCCTCACAAAACTAGTGTTATAATCATGGATATTCTCCTGGGGATGTCTTTCAATTACATGTAACTATAATAGTCCAAAACAACCATTTCTAGGGATACCCAACCTCTTTATGAATGGTTCAACTATGGAGGTCCAAATGCTTATGAAATCATAAAGTAGGCTTTGATACCATATGGAAGCTTTATCTCTTAATAAATTGATCAACAATTGAACCATTATGTCCTCCTCCTCAATCCTAAAGTGGAAAATTCATTCAAATAATCCAGTCCATTCTTATTTTAATTGCCATCAAGAGTAGGTAATTCTTTCATGGCGTATTGAGGTATGGAAGAATAAATCATCATGTTCAAGTGTCTTTGGTATGTCCAATTACGTAACTATTTTGTGTTCTAAGAGGTATATTCACTTCATGATTTTAAGGAGGAATATAAATTTGGAATATATAGAGGATAAGGTACTTTTTTTTGTAGAGGATCCATACACCCTTGCAATTATTTGGATGAAAGGTATAATTTGTTGGTATTGTTATATTTTTTTTCTCAAAGTTTACTACTAAATATAGGTTATGCATAGTTGGATTATAAGGGTTGGGATTTTATCATAAAGGTGGATTAGCTTAGTGGATGAAATATTGAGGCTACAAATACTGGGTAAGATAGCCTCAATATAAATGTCATAGGATCTAATTCCCTCTCTAAATGTGCCAAATTATATAAGAATTGATTTTTATTACCTTAGGATAGATTAAAATATGATGGATTTTGCAATATTTGTTGACAAACCAAGTTTAGCAAGGCTTGAGACCCTTAATGTATGGGTATGTTTATGAATTATTGAGTTGTAATACTAGGTTTTTGATATGAGATAGCAAGGGAAGTTATCATTTGACTTGAGCTAATCATATGTTGGTTCACATTATCTAGATTACTAATATTTACATGTGACAAGTGAAAATTTTCATGATTACTAAATCTAGTTTACAAATTTGGATTTGGTTGGCATGGTGGATTTATTAGATGCATATTAGGATAGAAAGTCACATTATTCATTTGATAAAACATGCCATAAGATCACAAATTATTTTATAAATCTAAAATATATTGGTATATTTAATCCATAGTAAATAAAGTATTACTAATAGAATTTGGAATGGAGGAAGGATTGTTAACCCAAGCCTAACTGAGGCTTGTCATATGATATTGATGATCTACAAGTGGGTGATCAAGGAGATTTACCTCTAGCTAGGATGATCTCATCATATTTATTCAACTATGTGAGACTAAGTCTCAATTATAGTGATTCATTAGAAATACACCTATTTAACAAAGTACCCTTGATTTGCTGGAAATCAACCTCTATTGCTTTCTTTATAAATATAATTTGTTTTAAAGTTTTAATTTTTTTTATAGGTAAAATAATTTAGTTTGTTGTTTGAGGAACCATATTACGAATATAAGGTCTAAAACACAAGATAAATTCAAGGAACCAAAGGGGATAAAAATCATCAAATACCAACAAAAATGAAATAAAGAAAAGAAACCATATCCCAATATCTAGAAATGAGGATAAGAAGAAATCCTATTAGATCATACAAAATGGGAAACTATGGCTATTATAGATTCTCCTAGAACTAAGGCCTCACCCACTAGTATGTAAGTGGTCCATTCCAACAAATAATTGGATCCTTTAGGTGAATAATTAAATTTTAGATTTAACTTTAAAATGGTTCAAACTTGATGAAACAAGGATGATGTAAGGTTGTAGGTAACATTTTTTTATGAATCCCTAGGTGATTCCAACAAATTATTGAAATTAGGTCTTAGAATTAGTTTTGGATTCACATGTTCAATGGAGTCACAATTCACTCTAATCCATCAATATTTTCTCAAAATTTCTTAGATTCAAAGCAAAATTAAAATATCATATCTGAGGCATTCAAAATAGCAATTCATTATCAAGTGGCATTAGCTCAACTGGTTAGATTCTTAAACATTTAAGGAGAATACCAATATTAAAATATTGGCAAGTGATACATGGATAATATACAATCTTTGTTTTATGACCACTATGTAGTGATGATGTAATACAGGTGGGGCTTATTTCAATCCCATATAACCAATGATTGGTTTATGGATTTGATAGATCTTGATTAATGGAGTAAGGAATCCAGGCAGGTTGTTCAATTTTTATGGCTGCCATAGTATTCTGCATTATCCATCCCAAAAGTCACCACATAGATCTCCATGTATTCCGCCCTATAACCACCATGCCACACTCGTTTTAAACCTTTTACACCACTAATATCACCAAGAAAGGAATAAGCATTTAGTCCATTGAGGCCCAAGATTTGAACCTTGGACCTTCACCTCCCTTACGGGGTTTGGGGGAACCAATTGGTCTACACCTCAAACCTGGAGTAAATCCTTCATTATATATAGCTAAAGGTTGTAAAAATTGGCATACATGTAATTTTTAAGGTTTCAATATGAGATGGGATATGCCTCACTAGGTATGCCAAAAAGGAATTATTGATCCACATGGTTGACAAATCAGATATTGCACTTGCACCCCTACACCCATTGCCTTGGAAAAGGAGGTTTTTAGTTGCCTTGACCTTTGGATTTAGGTTTATTCCTTAATAACATACACTAATATAATATAATATATTATAGAAAGTAGATAATTATGTGTAAGAGTATGATGGGTTAAAAAAAATTACAAGTAAATATGGTTAGAGACCATAGCAAAGCTAGTGTGTGATTAGTTGTGCTATCTTATAATTATTGAATAACAATAATCCAAAATATATGGATGTGCATATAATAAAATTGAGGACTAGCATGTAAATGTAGGGCATCAGCACCACATGTGCATACAAGGAGAGGTCTTTCAAAGCAAGACATAATAATGTATGAACACCAAGAATGGTTTTCTATTAATCAAATAGTAAGAGAGCACATTTAAAGAGCATAGCTCCAGCATCTCCAAAAATAGCCAAAATATGTTTACAATGATCCTTGGGATCTTATTTATAGTTAGGGATTTATCCCTTTCATTGTGAATTAAAAAGTATTATATATACATTTTACAACAAGAAGACAAGCATGTCAATTTCAACTATTGATTTCCTTTTCTAGGTTCTTGTGTCACTGATTCACTAGAAGTCTCAAAAATTAGATTTTTTATGGACCAAGTCCAATAAAACATCGATTGCTTGACTTAGTTCATTTGTTGCATGTTTTATTGTTGCTAATAGCCCAAAAAAACATTGATTTCTTGACTTGGTTCATTTGTTACATGTTTTGTTGTTGCTAATTCTTGTAAAATTTGTAGTAGTTCCAAAAGTGTTGACTCTTCCCTATTTGGTTTAGAACTCCTCATTCTATATTCCTAGATTCTATTTTCAAGCCACTCATGATGGGTTAAGGTGGTACCTCATACTATAAGAACAAATTCCAAAGGATGAATTGAAAGATGAAATAATTTTATAGGAAAATATGCAGTGGTGTTTATCCAACATGCACCCTTTAGACATGGACTACTAGGAGAAAGAAAATAGAGGAACACTATTAGCAAAGCATATTTTATACAAAATATGCTAATGATACCTCCTTTAGACACCTAATTAGAATAATTGTATTATAACTTTTAGTGAGGAGATATTGTTATTCTTGCAAAAAGAAACCTCATTTTTTACATATGACCATTATTAGACTTGGATACATTGTTATTAAAATAGAGGTATTGAGTACTATTAATGATATAATACAATGTACTATAGATTTTGATATTTAAACCTATTTCTAAAAGTTTTATTTGATATTTAGAAGTTTTATTAGATAGATGTAGATTAAACTTACCTCATATTACTTAGTGCTTAGTGAATCATTCAAAATATCTAACAATCATTAATTTGTGAAATCCAATCTTATCTTGATAATTTGAGGAAGAAAATATGAAGTGAATTTTGGGAATGTAGTCTACATGGAAGCAATGGAAATATATTTAAAATAAATAAAAGTTTAGTGGCTTTATAAAACCATAAAATATTATAAAATTCATGTTAAAGGTTAATCTTACGGATATATAATATTGAAATGAATGTGGTGTTTAATCTTCACTTTAAACCATGATCAATGATTTTGTGATGTATTCATTTGTATAGCCCTATGGGCCCTATCCACCTTGTAAAGGTGATTTTAATATAATATTATAATAATACAACTTAAGGTTGGTTTATTAACCTTAACCTATGGAAACTTGTAATTTAGATGTTTATACCCCTTGAGACCATTCATTTGGTTATCAATGCCATTCTAAACCTTTCTTTTTCTACTGATATTTTGGTGTCTATGGGAATCCTTCATATTATGTGCTTATTTATGTTATACATTTTCTAAGTAATGTGTATATTTTTATTAATTTTTAGAAATCGTTGATAAATTCCATGGTAATTCCAAGTAATAACCTAGCATCTATCTATGGAATATTTTTTGGGGATTCTACCCAAATCCAAGTTGGAGCTTGGATCATGAGGATGTTATTGCGGTATTGGGGCACAATAGATTTGTTGAATTGGGATAAATATTCACTAATGGGTTCATTATATTTCCTTATTTCAATAGTCAATTCATTTGATTAATTAGTTATGTCAGATGGATTAGTCCAATCATTCCCTAGTTAATGAAGAGGTAGTTATGTTAAAAAATAATAGATTGAGTTTTCTAATAATGCTTACAATTCTTGGTTGTCCTTTTTGAAATTTGGTAAAAAAAAATATTTTTTTCCGTAATTTGGATATTTTGGCATCAATGCAACATAGATGAGAGGGCAATATACATGGTTTTAGAAGTAGACAAGAAAATATTGAATATTTTTTTACTTCCCTCAATTGCCATAGAAGTTATGGGGAGATTTTAGTGCATGGTAAATACATTTGAGCCACTTGACAAAATTATAAAAATGTTCCAATAAATTTAATGCTACTTTGACAAGACATGATGGCTTGATGGGTTGCATTTTAGAAAACTATTGTATAGGACCAACCATAATAGATATGAATGAACTATTAAAATTTTTGGATTTTGTGCACAATCTTAAGGGATTTCAATTTTAGCAATTTTCACAATCTTTTTAGAAAATTATTCTTTGAAAGTATGTTTTATTTCTTTTAAAAATAACATCTTGGTAGCATTTGACATGATTTTAGGGTCAAACATTCAAAGGTGTAAATTGTGTATATGAAAACATTTTGATTTCATTTTTTTCAAGTCACATGATTTGTTGAGCTCTTAACATGATGATGAATATTCTACTTTTTTTGAGTAGCAATATATTTTATTTTTATAGGAACTTCATGGACTATATACCATGATTGTCATTGACTAGTGGAAGATTTTATTCCTTTATCAAAAAACCTATTTATCTATTATGCAATAAATAGGATCCTACGTTAGTTGTATCATATTTACATAAAGAATATTAAGGAGGCAACCAAGAGGATGAGGATGATACTTTCCTTTTCATTGTGCAAGAGCATGAGTGTAATATATCATATACATGTGTTTCTATTCGTTCTTCCTATTGAACCTCAAATATTAAGAGGAATGGATTACATGTGTAGGGGCAATATGATGCATGGCGAAGCATTGACATATTTTGATTAAGTATTAAAAACAACATTATGTTGAGTATGTGGTGATTAGAAAGTATTTCTCTTTGCAGGTAGTTGGATGTAATGAAGTAACCCTTCTACTTATTTTGGAAGTTTCTTCATGACAGGGTGTGGGCCCTAATATCTTTTATCTTCATAACATCACTCATACTAACAAAAAAGCAGAATTTTTATTTTATAGTTGGGTGACCAAGGAAATTTATGATGGTTTTAAGACAACAAGCATAGGGTATTATAATGAGTCTAATAAAATGTATAATCTTGGTAAGGGAACTTATTTTTCCTACAATAAGAAAGGCTTTGTTACTATGGTGGACAAAGTAGATGGATTTAGTAGGAATTGGAATTATGGGATTAAATACATCAATTATGGATATTTGAGATACATGAGTCAATATTTGATAGCAAGTGGACTTCCTTTTATTACTCATCCTAGTGGTTTTTTGTAGAAATATCATTAAGATTCATATCCAAATTGCAAAGGTAGGCATGCTACTCAAACAATAAAAATATCCATAGTGATATTTGTGGTCTAATGGTTCATCTTTCTCTTGCTAGGAACAAGTGCTTCCTAATATTTATTGAATATTTTTCCATATATGATTAGTTCTACACCATTCAAACCAAGGATTAAAATTTTGCTAAATTAAATATTTGTAAATATCTTGTGGAGAATTAGTTTGAGATGAAGATCAAGTGTCCTCTAATTGGTGGAGAAACTAATTTTATCCACCATGCCTTTTTTATTTTTTGGATCATTATGATATATCTTTTCAAATGTCTATTCACTATACTCCTAATAAAAGTGGTGATGTTGAGAAAATGAATAGGATAATTATAGAGAAGGCTAGATGTATGTTGCATGTCAAGCAGATGGAACCTAACTTCTAGGATGAAGCAGTGACTTGTACCACATATATCACTGATAGGATAACAACTTGATTAGTGCAAGGTATAAAAACTCTTAAAATATTAATAGTAGGTAAGTTTTATGTTCCAAAATTTGTATCTTTGGTTTAGGAGCATGGGATCATATTTCTATAGACACTAAAAAAATATTGGTACAAACATTATCCATTGTATTCATTTAGGGTATTGTGATACTTATAAGGCTTATCTCCTTTATAATATAGTCAAGTAGAATTCTATAATTTGGTGTGATGTGATATTTAGTGAGGTGATTCCATATACCCCTCTTGGTTTACTTCTTGATACTTTGGTAGATTAACCCCACCTTTAAATCCTCCTATTTATGTAGAGGTTCATGTTGTTACTTCTCCTTCAAAGATATTTTTTGGCTCATCTAGTTTCTCCAACATATCATCCTATCAGCTCAAATCCTTTAGAGGATCCTATTGATATGGCTATTTCCATAATATATTTATCTTTGAAATCTATTCTTGTTAGAGACCCTACTTCTGATTAACTTAATCCTCATATGAATTATATAATTATGCTATATATTTAGATTGAAGGTGAACATCTATCAAATGCTTAGTTCATTATTCCAATGAGGTATATAGGATGATCACATTTCCCATGGATTTTTTATTTCCAAGTTGTCCCAAAGCCTCCTTTAGGATGCTCATTATACTCTCTATAAAAATCATCATCGGAATCCCCCTTCCCAATCTTGATCTTGAAGGCTAATTCTGAATATCCCATCACTTACTTCCATACCAAGGATTGTCTGGAGTGGGAGGATGCCATGCTAGGAAAGTATGAGTCATTGATGAAGAATTAGATATAGAATATTTTTATTGTAAATGAGGGAAAAAAATTGTTGGATTTAAATGGGTCTATATTACCAATTATACTTCTTATGGCTAGGTACAAAAGCACAAGGTACACTTTATTACTAAGGGTTTTTTCTAGAAGGAGGAAATTGAATATTTTAATACTTTTGATCTTGCTGTAGAAATGGACTATATTCAAATAATTTCTCTTTTGCTACTTTCTATGGGGGGAAGGTACACTATATGGATATAAAGATTTTCTTTCTTCATGAAGATATTTAGAAGGGGATTTATATGTAGCAACCATCTAGTTTTGTGCGTAATGGACCTAGTCCTTTGGTTTCTCATATAAATAAGCCCTTGTATAGGATTAAGTAGGATTATTGCAATTGGTATAAGAGTATTCATTATTTATTTATCAATTATAAATTTAGATGATTTTAGGTAGAGCATGATGTTTATATCAAGCATTAGGATGGTTAAATTTTGGTGTTTATTTTGTACCTTGATGATCTTCTCATCACAAGAAGTGCAACATAATTGATCAAGGAGAAAAAATAATGGCTTCATGACACTTTTGAGATGACATATTTGGGTCTTCTTCACTACTTATTAGGAATTTAGATAGATGATTCAACCTTTGATATCATCATTTCTTGGTCCAAGTATACCTTAGATTGTTTGTAGTGATTTAGGATGGATGATTCCAAGCCCAACTAGACTTCATTTACTTCTATTTTAAGATTAAAGTAGATTGTACTACTACTCTAGTGGATGCCATCCTATACTAGTTAGTTGTTAAGGGACTTCTCCATTTTACCCATATTTCTTTAGATGAACTCAAACAAATAGTAGGTGAACTTCAATATATATTCAAGAGTTCTATTTTTGTAATTCTATATAAAAGGATGTGTTGGATTAGATTCTCTAAAATGATGGTGGATACTAATTCAAGTTAATATATGAGGATTTAAAGTAATTATAATTTCCTATTCCCAATGATTTACCTTAGAATAATGTTTGGTCACTAGAGGCCTTCCCTAGGGCCTTAAAATTCCTGTGGGTAGTAGTCCAAATCAATATTTTCATTGGAGAGAGTCTACAAAGAATAGAATATCATCAACCTATGAGACGTGCCTCATGTGAGAAGGACCAAAGTATATTAAATTATTTACTTCTTAATTTTCCCTTTGCTTACACTATTTGGGGTTGTGTTTCTAAAATATGAGAATATATTTGGTAGATCCATGAATATTTATAGAATTGATTAATTATTAAATTATTTATTTCAAGGTTAAAGCATTTTATACTTTATCAAGGACTAGTCCTACCATTACTTGTTGTAATTTATATATTGAAAAGAATAATAGAATTTTTAAAAATAAATCCCAAATCCATGCCCAAGTTTGGATCCATATTCTTACCTATCTTGTAGAAGGTTTACAAACATGGCACTCATCATAGGAAGTATGAAGTAAAAATATAAAATGTTAACCTCTCAGTTACAAGATTTTAACATACATGTAAGGGCCATCTATGATAATGGAGTTAACAAATAATATATGCTTTGATCTATAGTAAAATAAAAATATCCAAAAATTAGGCCTAAAAAATTTAACTTTGGTGATTTGTCCAAAGAAATTCCAACATACGTTTTTGGAGGTGGTGTTTTTTATTTAATGAATGCAAAATTCTCCTCACTTAAAATATTATGGAAATTCTACTAAAAACTATGCAAAGTCTAGGACACTTCTTAAAAAAATCAAAATTACAATTGAAAAGGGATGAAAATATATTTCAATTGAGGGGATTTAGAAATTATCATCAATGCTATCAACAAAATTGGATGCGGTTATTAGATAAAAAATATTATTATTGTTGTTTTTCATAAACTATTGTAGGAGGAATTCTCTTGGAAATTAGAGCATATATATAGTGGACGAAACCAGGAAGCAAATAATTTAGCCAATCATGATTTTTATCTTCTTCTTGGAAAAATTTAAATTTTAGAAGGCATCCATCCAATTGAGATTTTATCTCTTAAAAATGATGTCAAGGAATCGATTGTGTAAATATAGCAATTTTAGGAATATAAATAATGTATTTGATATAAAATAAAATGAAGGATATATTTGATAATAAAAAGAAAATTTGGATATAGTTGACATAACATCAAACATAATATTTGGTAATTTTTATGGGAGTAGCCCCAATACAATCCACACATAGCTTACTAAAAATAATATGACTCTCCACTTCTCTCCATATATATATTGATGGTTATAAACTTAGGTAATGAATCATATCTTGCTTTATGATATTTATATCCAACTCCATAAAAATAAATAAGTGGTAGGCCACATATTTTCTTGCTTTTCTAAATAACTATAACCAAGAAAGTGGTGCCTTATGATACATTGATTGTTCATATATCACCACATACATCTCACCTACAAAAATAGTGGGACAAATATTTATCTTTTTTATAGGATTTAGATAAGCCTCATGGAAAAGTCAAAGATACTTTATAACTATGATAAATTCATGACGCTTCAATATTAGCATTGTAATCCTCACTTATTTCAAGTTAGGGATCAAGTATGAATTTTCCCAAATAAATATATATTATATAATAAACAACATCACAGGCTTAACATAACTATATATGTTCCATATACATATAATTTAGGCAACAAATCCCAATGCTTTATATTTCAACCTATTTTGGCATCTGTGATAGTTTGATATCTCTCATATGGAATATGTAGCTATGTATTGTGACGTCCATCACAACAACCCCAAAATTGGGGACCCACCTTAAATTTTGTGATTTCAAGAAAAAATTCTTATCTGCTTTTGCTCGCATCAAGGTCTTGAAAAATTTGCTTTCCCTTTGGAATTGTTGACATATTTGCATTTTGAAGGTTTGAATGTAGTTGCAATGCTTCAAAACTGAATATTTTGATTATTTGCATATTAATTGCATTATTTCAAATCAAATAATTTTATTAAAATCATTTTCAAAGGTTTAAATGATTAATTTTCATTTAAATAATTAAATTTTATTTTAGGGTTAACCCTAAAATTAGTGCAAAATTGAAATGGACATATCTTGAGGCAGAGAAATCTGTTTGATCTCATTCAAAACTTGGTAAAAATATATGAATTTTCTCTTTCTAATGATACCAAACTTGCAAGATTCCAGATGTCAATTTCACCAAAAAAAATAGTGGGTTTATTTAGCAATATGAGAAATTTGGAATACTTTTGAAAAAAAAGGAAAATTATGGGAAAGTAAAGTTTGGTTTTGTTTTGATATTAAGATTATTGTTTCATTATGCAGGTAATACAAGGGCAAGGGTTTGAATAATATCGTTATAAAATTCGTTTCGGGTATATAGAAGGAGAGGAACGATAGGAAGGAAGCAAAGCTACACATTCATTGGAGGAAAATGGAGAAAGTCATTTGCAGAACAATGCAAATTAATTGTAAGATTTTATAAATTGTTTTAAGCATTTTGGATCCATATTTGTGCACAGGCTGTATTTGGAATTAATAAAATATTTATTACAATTTTTTTAATAGTTTGTATACCTTAGAATATTGTACCTATTCATTTGAATTCATTGTGTACACACTGGTGAACTTTGGATTGGTTTTATAAATCTATAGATGAAAATCTGATCTGTGTATTTTGTCTGAGACATTAAGTAATTTCTAAAATCTAAAATATTTCATTATATTTTTTATTATTTCACCTAGCATAATTTCATAAAGTAAAACTATATGGTTAGGTTATAAACTAAATTTATTATTCAAATATTACATCAATTAATATTTGAATTAATAAATTTAATAAGGGATAAATTAATATTTTTTTCCTCACCTTAATTTCATAAGGTTGAGGAACAATGATTGATATCTCTAAAATTTAATTTAGATTTGATTTTTTAATATAGTTCTATTTATTTCAGAAGTCCAAATTTCAAATCAGAGATCATATTTATTCTTTTGAATATTTAATTTCATAAATATTTTAAAAGATAAATATTAAAAGCAAACCTAATTTATAAACTTTATTTTATCATAAAATCCATTTTATACATTAGTTTCATATTAAGACCTAAGATTTTATGGTAGACAAGGTTTTGGAACCTTATAAATTAGGCAAGACATTATTTCATTTATTCACTTCTTTTGGATTTGATTTATAATTTCATAAGGGAGTTTAAATAAATGATTGCTTTATCAAATAAACATTTGGGAAGTGAGTTGATTATAAATTTATTATGTTCCAAAGGTTTATCAAGTTTATAAAATTTCATTTACTTGATTTTTATTAAATTTAAATTGAAATTTAATAAAAATGCTAGATTCTTTTTATGCTAATTTCATTTAAAGCATTTTGAGACATTAAATTGAAGAGGAAATAAAATTTGGTATACTTTAACCTAAGATCATAAAACGAATTTTATTTTGTTGAATTTATATCAAAGCATGTTATACATGATAAACTTGAAATGATTTACCTAATTCCAGACCCCTTGTAAACAGTAGTTCACAAATCCAAGAGTTATTCAAGTACTCATTGATGTATATACATATGAAATGTTAGATATAAAATAAGAACCTTAGAGATATATAATATTATTTTCAAGAGAGAATCATAATTCTGAGTTTGTCGGGTGGTTTTGTGACTGAACAAAATTACACCTCAACAA
Organism: Wollemia nobilis; assembly: GCA_028583015.1. NCBI lineage: Eukaryota > Viridiplantae > Streptophyta > Pinopsida > Araucariales > Araucariaceae > Wollemia > Wollemia nobilis. The sequence goes on from JAQPPZ010002174.1 coordinate 93,763, forward strand.
ATTGGTGCTAGGAGGGCCTAAAAGGTAAATATTTGATTTTCTTTTGAAATAATTCAGATCTCAATTAAAAAAAAAAAAATTACAAATTGAAGGGTGTTATTTAATACCAAAGTTTAATTGATGCATATCTTTAATCAATTGATTAGTCATTTAATGCTTGGTTGCAAGATATATTTCTTTGACTAATAATATTGACATTAAATTTTGTGTTCTTTGAAGTTCACTAATGGCATAACTTTATTCAGTAGAGGAAATGATGGCTTCTTGGATAGGTGATTATTATAGCATTTTAAACATGCCTATTCATCAAATTCCTTAAGGTGTAGAAGTTTGTTTACCCATATTTAGGCATGATGTGGATCAAACCAAGGACCATATTCAAAGATACAAGAGTGTGTTACATCATTTACAGCTTATGAAGGGTGATGTTCCTTGCAGATTATTTTCATACCCATTAGATGAGGTTGTGCTTAAGTGGTACATACAATTACCTGTAAGGTATGCTACATCTTAGGTTAAACTAGAGAAAGCATTTCTCAAATATTTTGGAAGGTTGGATGATTCAGTTATGATGTTAAATCAATTTGTCTCCATCCATAAAAAATTTAACGAACCCATGAGATCATTTAATGATAAATTTCATAAGTTGTATACTGAGGTGGGGATGCATTATATCATTTTAGAAGAAATATCTACTCAAATATACATGGGAGCCTTAGATTAAGTCACATCTATGTTTTTGGGGAAATTTATTAAAATTACATCATTGCCTAGAGCTTACAATGAGGCAGTGACATTTGAACAACAGTTGATATCTCAAGGTGTTAATATGGAACAACTATACAAACTTAGACCTAAAACTCATAATCAAAGATCGCAAATGATTCAGGTTAAGATTGATAGTTTAGATGTCATAACTACCTTAGATGTTGAGAATGAGGTGCAGGTTTCAGAGTCAGTACCCATCAATAAACACTATGATGATCAAGTTGATAAAAATGTAGAAACTAATTTAGAGTCATTATTCACAAAGGAGGATTGGGATGATTTTATGAAACAAAATGTAGAAATTGATCCCATTGAATAAATTCTTGTCTTACCAAAGGATGAATCTAAGGAAGATGAATTCTTTGAAATTGATGAGGATGAATCTAAAAAATATGAATTTTTTGAAATTAAAGAAAATGAATTTGAAAGTGAATCTGAAGAATATATAGAAGAAATGATATATTTTCATCATTTGTTTTAGGAGGATAATGAGTGTGATGTTCAAACAGGTAAATTTAAAGAATTGAATGATCATAGATGTAATTTCATTGAATATTGAAAGGGATTACAAGAAAATAATACCTCGATGATGATGGTTCAAATGACTGATTCTAAAAGCTTATTGCTTGAGGAAGATGAATTGTTTGAAATTGAATATGAATTATTTATTGAAGAAAGTGAATCTAAAAATGAATATAAAGATGCTATGAAATAAAATATGTAATTTCACCAAGTGCTTCAAAAAGATAATGATTTTGTTATTTCATATCATGAAGAATAATTATTCTTTATTCACAATTTCCAAAGAAGTTCTTATCTTACATGATGTGCAGGAAATTGAAAGTCTTGTGTCACTTAAGAATTCTACAATGCTCATATAGTAAGAAATTAGTAGGTCTTCATCTCAGGTGATTGATAAAGGTGAATTTGAAAAGGAAATTATAGACCTATCCAAAGTTTATACAAAAGATATGGTGGAACCTCGCCCTTTAACAATAGAAGATAATTTGTATAATGGTTGGGGAGGGTATGATGAATGGTTTTATTTTATACTTATTGATAAGAATTTTTCTTCATCTGATATGCAGGATGCTAAAATTGATATCTTACATGAAGAGTCTACAACTCTTGTACAATCAAAGAATCACATGTTTTCTAAAGTCATGATAAAATCTCATCCCTTAGATTTAGAAGATAATTATTATTATGGATGGGGTATGTATAGTGAATCATTGTTTTCTTATACTTCAACTGGTAAAATTTTTGTTTCACTTGATATGCAGGATGTTGAAAATTCTATTTCAAAAGAAGATTTCGCAAATTCTACACAATCAGAAAATGACATGCCAATAGTAGAAATAGAGAAGGTTCCAAAAGTGAATCACTTTGAATATGAATTTATTGAACACATTTCTGAAATTGAAAATGAATAAATGGTAAATATTTCTTATGACTCATTTTTTAATAATGAGAACGAGGTAAAGTCATCTCTTTTACCTATGACTAATAAAAAATTGAGTACAAATTCACATGAATGGTTTGGATTTAATGTTGGTGATGACCTAAAGGAAAATGTTTATCTATCTGAAGTAACTCAGGTGGTTGATCAAGAAAATTTATTATTTTATGATCAGTCAGATTTGTGGTTTGAAAAGGATGGGCATACATTTAATTGGGTGCCTAATTTTGGTGTCTTTAACAAACAAGTATTTTATGAAGATGAAGAACTGCAAGGTGATCATGATGGAGACCATGAAGAAAAGGAAAAAGTGACAAATGCTCATCAAATCTTGGTAAATTCTAATAATGATGTGTTGAGTATAGATGACGAGGTAAAATATTCACCTTTCTCATTGGTTACAAAATTTTCAGGTAATGGGATGCATGATAAGTTTTTGGATGCTAAGGCTATCAATGATGAGATGTTAAATGTTGTTAACAAAAAGTGGGAGATAACTTTTGAAATTTTTGCCATAAATGAAATGAAGGAAAATATGTTGGAGATTCTTAATAAAATTCATGAGCAATCAACTAGTGAATCTAGGCTACAAATTTTTTATGATCTTCTTACACCAAATGTCCTAGATGCTTGTCAATTCTTGAATGATTGTGATAGCTTTAAAAACTTTGAAAGTGAATTGAATTTGAAATTTTTGAAAATAGGTTCTTACTTACAATATTTCCCATTTCTAAAGAGAATCCTAGTTCTAAATTATGAATCAGAATGTGAAATTTACACCTTTTTGAATAAGCAAAGGATAATCGAAGATCATATATTTTCCCGTAAAGTTAATAAATCAAAACTTAAAAATAGAATTTCTTATAAGTTTGAATCAAATCAATGGGGTGTGAAAGGCAAAACAAATGTTGTATGGTTTAATTTAATCTTGATTTTATTGGATTTATGTGAATCTTGGAATGCAAATCACGAGATATGTCTTTTAAGGTGTGTCTATCGTGTATGGGATCCAGGAAAATAATGGTATACATTTTGTAGTGTCTTGTATATTATATACATTTTTGTAAATAGTTTTTGGATTATGTGTTTGTTGTGTTTTTTTGTCATGTGATGTGTTAATTTTGTATTTTGTTTTCATATCTTGTATGTTTTTGTTGAGCTTAAGGTTATATTGACTTTGCCAAAACTTGCTAGAGTTTCACGAAATTGATGTGATTCAAATTGATCAATTTTTAAGGTGGATGTGTCAGAAGTAAGGTATTTGTGGTTGACTCCCTGGTCATTTGTTGGTGGTGTTTGGTCTTTGATCCTGTATTGAATAGGATTAAGTTACCTGGTTTGAAAACCTATGAAACCTGGAAAAAAGAAAAGTAAGATATTGGTTTAGGTCCTCATGAATGTGAACTAAGATAAGGCGGATATGAAAAATTGGAATTGTATTGCAAAAGCTCCACAAGTACCATGAATACACTTACATACACCCACATTTTATAACATATTTTCATAACATTGTGTACATCCCCCTCGTGTTCCACATTTTATATTCCATAGAAAGATCATTTACAAAATTCACAGATCCTAATTGGTTCGTCAAAATTCAGGTTGCTTTAATCAGGGGCACTTTCACAAAGGCATTTTTTAAAAAAATGTAAAATACAAAGCTTCATGTTTACACACCATTGTTTCATAATTCCTAAAATATCTTCGGTCACTCAGCCATTTCTAGTGTGGTAGGTAACTGCCAAAAAACATGTTAGATTCTCTTTGGATCATTACAAAATATACACCAAAAGGATCTTGATATCGGGGACTGATGTTGAAATTATCTGGAACCAAACACAGTTACACATATTAAAATCATTTTGGGTAAAATTATCAAAACCATCATTGGAAGAAAATATAGGGTGAAAAGGGGCATCCTTGTCAATCCTATCATGCAACATAGTCCATAAAACTCATTATTAACACAAATATTTAAAATCTCTAAACAAAATCAGAGTAGTAAGGATAGGGTTAAATTATCATCATACTTTAGTTGAGAATCCAATTCCCCAAAGCTCTGAGTCTATTTACATCACATACCACTGACTATTGGTCATAAGGATTCATACTACTCGTCCATCAGAAGGAAGGGTAGTCATCCCCAAGGTTCAAGGAATAAAAATCCAAACACATCATTCACTATTGGACTATAAGAATTTGTACTACTTGTCCCTTAGAAAGATGGGTAGTCATCCCCAAGATTCAAGTAATTTTAAAGCCAAAATCATGGACTATGGGGTTAACCTCCACCGGGGCTATAGACGCTTGACTGGTAGTGGATTACGCTCATGCATGGTGATATGTCTTGTTGAAAAGTGAGACCTATGTTCATTTCAAATGGGCAGGCTAGCCTTGTATTTCTTTCATAACAAGTTTAACCATTTTGGTCAAAATGAGGTAATGAACTCACTTGCGCACACACTGGTTCTGGATGATAGTAAGGTCATAACTGAGCTCTTGATTTGGTAAATGAATTCACAGCACACACATTGGTCCTAAGAGGGTTAGACCAGTTTTATTTTGTTTTTTTATTGTACTAGAATGTTTGAATCTCTATAAGACAGGTGGTTCATTTCAATGCATTATTTTAGCTCATATCATATTATTTTCCATATCATCTTATCGATCATGAAAGGTCATTTTTAGGGCCCCTGATTAAAGTACGATGACAAGCATGGCCAAAGCAAATATTTATATTGAAAATTATCATTAATACATATCACATGATCCCAACCAGTAATACATCATATTTTGCATAAATCATCTATGATCTGATAATTCATATTTGTATTGGTCTATTCTCATTCTATGGATTGCTTATCAATGCTTGTGATTCTAATATTCATGTTTTGTGTGTTTTTAGAGTTTGGTTTTTAGTCAAAAATATCCAGGGACATTTACCAGCAGAGTCGCCAATGTTGTGACGTCCTTCACAATGACCCCAAAATTGGGGACCCACCTTAAATTTTGTGATTTCGGGAAATTTTTGTTTATCTAATTTTGCTTACATCAAGGTCTTGGAAAAATTTTCTTTCACTTTGGAATTCCTGACATATTTGCATTTTGAAGGTTTGAATGTAGTTGCAATGCTTCAAAACTGAATATTTTGATTATTTGCATATTAATTGCATTATTTCAAATCAAATAATTTTATTAAAATCATTTTCAAAGGTTTAAATGAAATAATTTGATTAAAATCATTTTCAAAGGTTTAAATGATTAATTTTCATTTAAATAATTAAATTTTATTTAAATAATTAAATTTTATTTTAGGGTTAACCCTAAAATTAGTGCAAAATTGAAATGGACATATCTTGAGGCAGAGAAATCCGTTTGATCTCATTCAAAACTTGGTAAAAAGATATGGATTTTCTCTTTCTAATGATACCAAACTTGCAATATTCCAAATGTCAATTTCACCAAAAACAATAGTGGGTTAATTTAGCAATATGAGAACTCTGAAATACTTTTGAAAAAAAGGAAAGCTACGGGAAAGTAAAGTTTGGTTTTGTTTTGATATTATGATTATTGTTTCATTATGCAGGTAATACAAGGGCAAGGGTTTGAATAAGATGTTTATAAAATCCGTTCCCGGTGATGAAACAGAATAACTAAAATTTTCAAATTATAAATAAATCATTGAGATTCATGGAAATGGCCAAACATTTTTATATAGAGAAGGAGAGGAACGATTGGAAAGAAGCAAAGCGACACATTCATTGGAGAAAAATGGAGAAAATCATTTGCAAAACAATGGAAATTAATTGTAAGATTTTATAAATTGTTTTAAGCATTTTGGATCCAGATTTGTGCACAGACTGTATTTGGAATTAATAAAATGTTTATTACAATTTTTTTAATAGTTTGTATACCTTAGAAGATTGCACCAATTCATTTGATTTCATTGTGTACACACTGGTGAACTTTGGATTGGTTTTATAATTTTGTAGATGAAAATATGATCTGTGTATTTTGTCCGAGACATTAAGTAATTTCTAAAATTTAAAATATTTCATTATCTTTTTTATTATTTCATTATGAAAACTATATATTATAACCTAGCATAATTTCATAAAGTAAAACTATATGGTTAGGTTATAAACTAAATTTATTACTCAAATATTACATCAATTAATATTTGAATTAATAAATTTAAGAAGGGATAAATGAATATTCTTTTATCACCTTAATTTCATAAGGTTTAGGAACAATGATTGATATCTCTAAAATTCAATTTGGATTTGATTTTTTAATATAGTTCTATTTATTTCAGAAGTCCAAATTTCAAATTAGAGATCATATTTATTCTTTTGAATATTTAATTTCATAAATATTTCAAAATATAAATATTCAAAGAAAACCTAATTTATAAACTTTATTTTATCATAAAATCCAAATTTTATACATTAGTTTCATATTAAGACCTAATATTTTATCGTAGACAAGGTTTTGGAACCTTATAAATTGGGCAAGACATTATTTCATTTATTCACTTCTTTTGGATTTGATTTATAATTTCATAAGGGAGTTTGAATAAATGATTGATTTATCAAATAAACATTTGGGAAGTGAGTTGATTATAAATTTATTATGTTTCAAAGGTTTATCAAGTTTATAAAATTTCATTTACTTTGATTTTTATTAAAGTTAAATTGAAATTTAATACAAAATGCTAGATTCTTTTTGTGCTAAATTTATTTAAAGCATTTTGAGACATTAAATTGAAGAGAGGAAATAAAATTTGGTATACTTTAACCTAAGAACATAAAATAAATTTTATTTTGTTGAATTGATATCAAAGCATGTTATACATGATAAACTTGAACTCATTTACCTAATTCCAGGCCCCTTGTAAACAGTAGCTCACAAATCCAAGAGTTATTCAAGTACTCATTGATGTATATACATATGAAATGTTAGATATAACATAAGAACCTTGGAGACATATAATATTGTTTTCAAAAGAGAATCATAATTCTGAGTTTGTCAGGTGGTTTTGTGACTGGACAAAATCGCACCTCAACACTATGCTCTCCCATCATAAATACATGATTTTATATTTTTAGTCACTATTCTGTATAGATACCTCCCTTGATCTTCACATTTACATAGCTCAACACATTACTGGTTGGTGGTAAGGGTGTTTTGCCAATAAAATCCAAGTGATTCTCCAAAACTATTTTTCAAAAAAGGTTTTTTTATATTTGTATCAAAGGTTGAGGATACTTTCCTCTAACTAGGAAGGAAATGATAAATTTTGATGTTGAGCAAGTAATTGCATATTTAGAATGTTTTTACAATTTTATGTTTTATTCTTGTCTATGTAATAAAACAACTTTTGATATAACTATGTTGTAATTTTTTGCTTTTGTATATTCTTTGTGAATTTTTGTTACTGGAACATTTTACTTCATGTGTTCTATGGATTTTTCTAGCTAGCATGATCTCATCCCATTTACATATATTTAATGTATTACAATAAAGAGTGTAATATAAAGTTTTTTATAAGATTAAATATGTTTATTTTTGCATTTTTACTTTTACTTTTCATATATACATATATCAATACCTAATATATAAAAAATTATAATGATGTTACACTCTATATTTTTATTTCTTTATTTAAAAGATAAATTTTGCCACTACTTCAAAATGTAAAAGCAAGTTGATGATGCCCATGAAGTGTTTTTTGTTTGTGTATTAAATATTCAAAAATGTATTATAAACATCCACGTCGTACTTGGCTAGATGTTGAAGAAAGAGTTAAATATTGGCTATCTCTATTGATAAGATGAAGAAATGATAAAGAAATTTGTCAAAATTACTTGTAATATTACTCTTAAATTAAATGATATGAAAAGTGAAGTATAAAAAAAACACATAAAAAAACATAAATATGCATGTTCATATGCACTCATGCACACACATATGTATATGTGTCTATGTGTTGCAAACAAATCTTCAAAACAATTTGTAGAAAGAAAGAAAGAAAACAAACTTCTTTTAAAAATGACAAATATTGGAATATATCTAAAATTATATCATGCATCAATTATTAAATATAATATATGCCAATCATGACGATGCTATTCAGATTATCATGGGAGGACCATGCTTCTTGGGGTGATGTATCTTATTCTTGCGTAGATGGTAAAGGATTTTGACCCAGAAACTCAAAGCATAAACAATGCTCCTATCCTATCCAAATATTCCTTGGTAGTTTTGGCATGAGGACATATATAAAGGAATCACAAAGATTATTGGTAATCTAGTGACCATTGACCATGCTACTTTAACCCAGTCAAGGATGATGGCTGCCAGAATATGTGTAAATGCAAACTTGGATTTAGAGCTCCCTACGTTTTTCAAACTAGAATACGACTCCTATTATCACATGCAAGCCCTATAATATGAGAAAAAATCAGATTTTTACATGGAGTGCCGTACCCAAGGGAACCTTAGAAGCCAATGCCCTTCCTTGAAGGTACAACCAGAGAAGAAAAATCCCAGCTCAAGGATGGAGGGTCATAATCGTAATGCCCAAGGTTGGAGAAATCTTGGTCCTAAAAAGGGTTTTAGATAAACCAAAAATGGTTAGATTAAAAATAACAAATGATTCAAGATTCGACAACCTAAAGCAGGGAAAATGCCTCAAGCCCCCCACCAATCAGCAGATAAATGCAAGAAAGCTACTACATCACCTCCTCAAGCAGATGAGGGCGAGGTATGTACTACCTTTAACATCCCAAAAAAAATTGAAATACTCTCTGATTCATATTTTTTTGAGTCAAAAAATGAACAAAATCTTCAATGCCCATAACCCGAACTTCCCTAGAGCCTAGACTCCCCTGCAAGATCTGGGCCATGTCATCCTCCTCCTGAATACTTTTTTCCTACAAAGAATCAAAACACTACAGGATTATCAAGCCCTTTGATTGAACAAATCACCCCCTACAAATTCAGTCCCAAATAAACAAGAAGATCCATGAAGTTGCCTATTGACTATCGAAGTAATAAGAAAATGGGAAGAATTTCAGCAAATAAATAGTAGAAAATAGGAATCTAAGGAAACATAGTAAATGGAATTCAAAAAACCTTATTTCCTCCAGTCATTTCATAATCTAGAGATGAAGGAAAAATCACCAAACCTCCCCAACCTCTTGGAAAGGGAGGTAGGAAAACATCCAAGGTTTCCAAATGAATATCCTCTCATGGAATGTGAGAGGACTTAATGGGCTAACCAAAAAGAGGATAGTTAGCTCATTAATAAGAGAGTTAAAACCCATAATATTCTTAATGCAAGAAACCAAACTAGATGAACACAATTCAATTAATGCTGCAAAGAAAACTTGGAAGAAAGGAGAAGTTGTTTTCAATCAAGCTAGAGGCACTTCTGGAGGCCTTATGTGCTTATGGGACCCAAGAAAACTAGAAGGTAGACTGATTCAGTCAAATGAAAGAATGATAAGTGTTTTGTTTCATGATAGAGAAAATAACATCTCATGGATCCTCTCCAACATTTATGCTCCAAATACTTTGTTAGAAAGGGCTCAATTCTGGGATATCTTAAGCAACATAAAAGACTCCTTTCATAACATTCCTTGGATTGTAGCTAGAGATTTCAACACTCCCCTCTACCCCTCAAACAAAAAATGAGGAACATGATTCCCTCTAAAAATAATGGAAGACTTTTATGAATTTGTCAATTCAAACAACCTCATGGATGTCAAACTCAAGGATGCCAAATTCACTTGGAGTAATAGAAGAGTGGGAAATCAGCTTATACAGGTGAAATTGGATAGGTTTTTCCTTTTCTAGGAATTCGTTCAATTGTTTGGTGATGCAAGCCTTCACTCTCTACCTAAAGTAGGATCAAATCACAACCCCTTATTGATGGAAGTAGAGAAAGACAATCCTTTCAAAAGGCCTTTCATATTTGAAGCAATGTGGATTCAACATCTAGACCTCAAAAATAGGATTTCTCAATGGTGGCAATAGGTAGGATAGGGATGTCCTTCTTTTAGACTTGCACAAAAACTGAAACATGTGAAAGAAAATCTCAAAATATGGAATAGGGAAGTGTTTGGAAACCTATTTGAAAATAAGTAATCCATTGAGGAAACTTATTTGAAAATAAGAAATCCATTGAGGATATATTAGCCTCAATTGAAAATAAGATACATAATGGTCAGTGTGATGAACAAAATAGATCATAAGAGAGAAGCATCTTGGCTTAATACCATAACATCCTTGCCTATGAAGAAACCTTTTGGAGATAGAAATCTAGAGCCCTATGGCTCAAAGAAGGGGATTCAAATACCAAATTTTTTCATGCCTCAACCTTGAGAAACAGAAGCAATAATAGGATCAAGGAACTCGTTAAGAGTGATGGGTCCATGATGAGGATGAAAAAACACTAAGAAAACCATCCAAGGAGCCAAATAACAATAGAAAATAATTATATTAATAATGATGAGGATGAAAAAACATGAACAAAACCATCCAAGGAGCCAAATCACAATAGAAAATAATTATTTTAATAATGCCAACCAAAGGGGCAAAAATTACAATGTCAGATCGTACAATCTTGGAGCCACGATCTATGATATCGAACCCCCTTCGGTAGTCTCTATTCCTCTATTAATAACTTCCCAAAGAATTTTTTGGTAAGTGTAACTCCTTTTACCGCATTTCCTTTTCCCACCAGGAAAATATTCATTTGAAAATTTCATTTTCATTTTCCTGCCCAAAAAAATATTCACTTGAATCTTGAATTTTTAAAATATGGGTCTAAACATATGGGTTTAAACATACAGGTCTAAACACATGGATCTAACCATATATGGGTCTAAACATATGGGTTTGAACACATGGAATTAAACATATGGGTCTAAACATATATATTTTTTAAACACATAGGTCTAAACATATATATTATTTATTTTTATTTTATTTTTATTTTTTGTGATGCAAGATTGCCCTTACACCATTGGTTGCTCATGCATTAGACACGCAGGGTAAGTTTGAGAAGTGACCTCACTTATTTACTGTTGGAGGAAAACCAAGGTGGTCAACCTTGGACTTGGATAGCCAAGTCGAATCTTCTATAGACTTTCTCTTCCATTTCACTAGATATTCTTCATATTATTTGTTTCTTGTACTTTTGTCAATGCGAGTATCTAGGATTTCCTCTATATTTTTGTCACTAGAGTTGATTCCAGAACACTCCACAACTCTGCAACTGGTTCCTTAGAACTATCACCTTCATGATACTCTACCAAATCAAAAATATTGAACACAAGTGATATGTTCAATCCACTTGAAAACTCCACCTCATATGCATTTCCTAAATCTCTTTTTTGTAAGATCCTACATGGTCCAAACTTCTTCATTTTCAACTTGTTATATTTTTTAGTAGGAAACCTCTCCTTTCTCAGGTGCACCATGACTTCATCACCAAACTGTAACTTCTTAAACCTCATTTTCTAATCAGCCTTTGTCTTTTACTGAGTGTTCATCTTATTGATGTGTTGTTTTACTTCTTCATGCAAATCCTTCAGATGCTCTACAAAGTTCTCAGCTTTAGTACTATTCTTTTCTTCCCTTTCCAACTTCCTCAACTCAGAAGCATTTCTTGGATTACTCCCATATACAATCTGGAATTGTGATTTACCAGTACTCCTGTTGATAGGAGTCATCCTATGGGTAAACTTGTTTGGCAAACTAGCTCCTGGTATCAAATCAATATGATGGCTAATATTTCTCATGGGTGGCAAACCCTCTGGAACATTATCAAATATATTATCTGATAAATCTTCTAAAAGACCTAATACTTCTACAAGGACATATTTGTTTGGTTCTTCCCTAACTCTAGGGATTAATGCATAGCACACATGCTCATGCTTCAAATCATCTAGAAATTTCCTACCATCAACCAAAAAAATTTTGGCACTGTTACATACCTTTTCATCCATCTCCTTTAGTGGCTTAAGTTTATGGTGCACTCCTTCCTTTATTATGGATTAAGTGTTGGCATGTCCATCATGGACTGCATGGCAATAAAACTACCATGGTCTTCCTAACAGCATATGGCAAGCATCCATAGGCAGGATATCACACTGAACCTCATCCTTGTATCTCCCAATATTAAACTTAACTAAGCACTATTCATTGATCAATGTCCTATGGTCCTTGTACAACCATGCAATCTGGCATGGATGCAGGTGTCTCCTCCTCTCTAGTTGTAACTTAGTAACCATTTCTTCAAATACCAAGTTATCAGTACTGTCATTATCTATAATAACATTACAAACCTTACTTGAACATTTGCACCTTGTGTGGAATAGGCTTTTCCACTAGTTTGGTTCCTTCTCCTAATTCAACAAGGTTCTTCTTGTGACCATAACTTATCCTCTCTTTACCTCCTCAGAGTGCTCTGATTCAACTCCTTCATATGCAATAGCAGCTTTGGCATTACTTTTTGACCTCCTATTTGGCTTCTCTTGGTGTTGTGGACACTCATATGCTTGATGTCCTTCTTCTCCACAATTGAAGCAGGTTCCATGAAACCATCTTACTCCATTTCCTCGGCCAGATCTACCTCTTCCTCTTGGGTAGTTTTTGTTCTGACCACAGGATATGTAAGCACTATCTTCCTTCTAGTTCTGACTACCACTAGATTGTTATTTCTTCTCATCTCGTCCTCCATATGTTCTTCCACCAGTTATTTCTCCATGACCTCTTATTTTTTGCTTACCCTCAAACCTTTTGTTCAACTTCTCTTCAACTTTTAGAGCAAACTGGTAAGCATCCTCAATGGTGCTCATCCTAACCAGAATCAACTCTTATTAAATACTAGTTCTCAACCCATGGATGTAACGGGTTACCTTCTCCTTGTTAGACTCATAATGGTCGATTTGGATCAAGATCTTGTAGAAATCCTTTATATATTCTTTGATAGACTTTCCTGACTGTCTCAAAATTTACATCTTCTTCTGCAGATCCAACTCATAATCTACCGAAATAAACTACCTCTTCAGCTTTTCCACAATTCATTCCCATCTGGTGATCCTCTCTTTTCCCCTTCTATTTCTTTTAAGCTATACTCATTTCCACCATATTATAGCATGACCCTTAATTTTGGTCTTAGAAAACTTGACCCGATAAGGATCTTCCACCTCTTCATATTCAAAATATTCTTCCAAGTCATTGATCCAGTCAATCAAATCCTTCGGGTTAAGATTTCTCGAGTATGTGGAAACCTCCATCTTTGGCCTCTTACCAATCTGGGATATGGCTCTATACAACCTCGCTTGGGGAGGATCTATTGCCTCTTCTTCTTCCTCAAACTGGTCTTCCTCTTCTTCGGCTTCATCTTCGCTCTTTTCCTCTCTTCTTAGATCAAACCCTCTACAAAACTCTTCTTGTAATGCCTGCACTTGCCTCTGTAAAGATCATAAATCCTCTAATGGCACTACAAAATTACTGGAAATACCTTGATTCCTTTGTGGGGGCATCTTACTCTAGCTTCTCCAAACACAAACAACAAATCCTAGTATAAACTACCTCATGTTAGGAGATATGCTTACACACTAAGGAACTCCTACTATGATACCACTTGATGAGGATGAAAAAACATGAAAAAAACCATCCAAGGAGCCAAATCATAATGGAAAAGAATTATTTTAATAATTATGAGGATGAACAAACATGAACAAAACCATCCAAGGAGCCAAATCACAATAGAAAAGAATTATTTTAATAATGCCAGCCAAAGGGGCAGAAATTACAATGCAAGATCATACAATATTGGAACCACAATCTATGATACCAGACCACCTTCGATAATCTCTATTCCCCCTATTAATAACTTTCCAAAGAATTTTTTGGTAAGTGTAACTCCATTTCCCGCAAAGAAAATATTCATTTGAAATTTTCATTTTCATTTTCCCACCAAGGAAAATATTCACTTGAATCTTGAATTTTTAACATATGGGTCTAAACATATGGGTTTAAACATATGGGTCTAAACACATGGGTCTAAACATATATGGGTCTAAATATATGGGTCTAAACATATGGATCTAAACATATGGTCTAAACATATATGTGTAAACATATATATATATATATATATATATATATATTTATATATTTAAACACATGGGTCTAAACATATATATATTATTTATTTTTTATTTTTTTTTTATGCAAGATTGCCCTTACACCATTGGATGATCTTGCATCAATCCACCACTTTTGACATCATGGAGATCAGAGCTGAAGCTATTTTATACTTCAATTCTCTTCTTGGAGACTGCAATCCTGCTTCAAATCTGGTAAAATATTCCATGCTCTATCACATCCCTTGATCCATCCAAAAAGAAGTCAACACCAAGCTTATTGCACTTTTTTAATGATGAGATTAGGCAAGCCTTATTTACCATGCACCCGGATAAAGCTTCGTGTCTAGATGGATTTCCTCCTCACTTTTTTCAAAAATTTTGGGATATTATTGGCCAAGATATCTACTCCACTATCAAATAATTTCAATCTTCCAAGTCTATTCCATGTTGCTTTAACTCCACTTTCATCACCCTAATTCCAAAAAGCCCCACTGCCAAAATCATGATTGATTATAGACCTATAAGCCTCTGCAATGTAGTGTATAATATTCTCACCAAAGCCATTGCCAACAGAATGAAGGATGTCCTACCCAACCTCATTGACACTTGTCAGGGAAGCTTAGTCCAAGGTAGATCTATCCTAGATGGAGTCATAACTATCCATGAAGCCTTACATTTTGTATCCCAAACCAAGAAATTGGTTTTCATCCTAAATCTTGACATGAACAAAGCCTATGATAGGATTAAACGGGATTTCCTTACAGCCATTCTGCTCAAATTTTATTTTCACCTAGATTGGGTTGAACTAATCAAAGGATGCATTTCAAAACCTTGGTTCTCTGTTCTTATTAATGGATCCATAGTAGGTTTCTTCCAAAGCAATAGAGGTCTGAGACAAGGAGACCCCATTTCTCCCTTATTATTCATCATTGTAGCTAAAGCACTTGGTCAAACCATCAAAGTCGCCTGCACATCAAAACTTATATCAATAATTAAAACTACATCTCAGACCAACACTGTAACTCACAAGAAATTTGTAGATGACACCATAATTTCCATATTTACCTCTATTTTTGAAGCCAAAGTCATCAAATATATATTGCTTTTATATGAAGAAGCAACTGGTCAAAAAGTTAATTTCAATAAAAGCAAGATATAATTTTTCAATACTCCCACTCAAAGGTAAATCAAAATATCCAAAATTCTTGAATGTTCTGTGTCATCCTTTCCTGCTACCTATCTAGGACTTCCCCTATTTATCGGTAATCCTTCTGACTCAATGTGGAACAATGTGATTGAAAGAATACAAAAGAAATTGGTAGGATGGAAAGGAAATCTATTATTGCAAGCTACCAAAGCCACTCTCACCATGGCATCCCTTTAGAGAATCCCAATATATTTCATGTATGTTTTCAAGGCCCTTGCAGTATTTTTCCATAGAATTTAGAAAATACAAAAAAATTCCTATGGTCTGGGTCTGAAACCAAGCAACACTTCCATTTAGTGGCCTGGGACAAAGTCTGCAAACCAAAGAACAAGGGAGGAATCAACCTTAGAAGATTCCATATTCTAAATTTAGCCCTCATGGCTAAGCAATATTGGTGCTTAATCACTAATGTGGGAAATGAATGGATACCCATCGTTAGAAGAAAATACTTATAGGGAACAAATTTCCTTAATGAAATGGCTCCCACCAGAGGATCTGCCTTTTGGAATTCAATAATGAACACTATATTTCTAGTGAAAAAAGGTATGCGGTGGAGATTAGGATATGGTCATAGGATAGATTTTTGGAATGATAAGTGGATTAAAGGAGAACCTCTCATAAATGATCCTAATCTGGCAGTCCTAAAATTTCTCATCGATAGCACATTTGGTCAAAAAGTCTTTGACTTTCTGAGCTCCTACAATAGCAAGAAGAGTTGGAAATCCATCAGAAGCATCACCCACCTAGAAGAGTCTAAAGAGTTGCAACTCCTTATAAACTCCACAATTATTCCCTCAAGTAATCCTAGGGATCAACTATTTTGGGAATTCATTGAAAGTGGGGAGTTCTCTGTTAAGTCTACCTACAATTTTCTCTTGACTCATGAGGAACCTTTATTCCCTTGCCATCTTGTTTGGCCCAAATTCCTCATTCCTAAAATATCCTTTTTTTCTTGGGTTTCCATCCAAGAGAATATCCTCACCATAGATAACTTGCTCAAAAGAGGCATGGTTTTCCCCAATAGGTGTTTTCTTTGTCTGGCTGACTGGGAGTCCCCTCACCACCTTTTCCTTTCATACCATTTTTCCTCCTCCATCCTTAAAAATATCCTTCAAACCTTCCACATCCTTTGGGCTAGGCCTTGTTCCATTGTTGAGCTCTTCCTTCAATGGCCTAATCCTTTCCACAATACCCATCTCAAGTTCCTTTGGCAAACTTATCTTCATCATTTTTTGTGGTAAATATGGCTAGAAAGAAATCGTAGAATATTCTCTAACAAGAAGATGAATCCTGACCTTGTCACTAATAAAATCCTATCCTTTGCCACTGAAAATGCTACCCTCATTCCTCTCTCCACTCATCCTACCTCCAACTTTGAGACTTCCTTGAGCCGCTCCCTGAATATTCCTATTGTGGAAAATCAAATTCAGCCTTCCCCCAATTTAAGAGCCCACTCCAAATGGATCCCTCCCCCTACAGGATGGATTAAACTAAAATTTTATGGTGCAACCAAGGGTAACCTTGGAAAATTAGGTTCTAGGTGAATTCTCAGATATCATAAAGAAAGTGCCATACTTACCTATGCGGAAC
The DNA here is from genome assembly GCA_028583015.1 of Wollemia nobilis. Classification (NCBI taxonomy): domain Eukaryota; kingdom Viridiplantae; phylum Streptophyta; class Pinopsida; order Araucariales; family Araucariaceae; genus Wollemia; species Wollemia nobilis. Next base: position 110,954 of record JAQPPZ010002174.1, read on the forward strand.
ACTTGAGGATATAGACAAACTAGGTTGTTGAAGCCAAAGCCATGTGGAGATGATTATTCCTCACAAAAAATCAACCAAGCAGTCTCATGGTCGAGGGAGACTCACTCAACACAATCAACTACCTAAAGAACAATAGAAATCCTTCATGGAGGGTTAAGGACTGCATTGAGGAAGCCAGGATTTTGAGTCAAAATCAACAAGATATTATTTTCCAGCACACATTCAGAGAAAGCAACAAGGTTGCTAACAAATTAGCTAATTATGGTATCAACACCATGAGTCTAATGACTTGGACAAGTGGCATACCATAAGAAATCATTGATATTGTGGATCAAGACAAATCTATGATAACTAGTAATGATGCCTGACCAATCAGTTGTAATATTTTCTCTTTTGTTCCTCCTCGGCACCCACGTATCTTTGATACTTGGTGCCATCAACATTAGTGAGGTTTTCAAAAATTCTAGCTTTTTCATTACCAATTTCCAAGAAATTTTTACCTTTTGCCTCAACCACCTTAGCTCTCACACCACCATTAGCTTTTGCATCCACATTTCCTCTTTTTAAGATGAAAATTATATTCCTACTGATCGTGCTCACATGCACCCTTTGTCCACCAATCACATTCATCTCTTCCTTCGCACCATCACCCCGCTCCTCCATATCCCTAGCCTTACCTTCATTTTTCATGTTATAGTTCACATTCCCCACCATTACCCTAATTATCTCTTCACGTGGTCCATCAAGGTGGTTAGGCCATCCTATTGCAAGATTTTTTCCGTGGCTTTTTCAAATATGCATGGGAATTGTTAGGATCCTATCCTAACACCATGTTGTAATTCTCATTTACCTATGTAATAAAAACTTCATTTTTTGGATTTGGGTTTTTTATTAGCCAACATCAATTGATAAGGGTGGGCGAAAGCCTCCATTTTTAATTTCTTTCCTCCTGATTCTACCCTAGAATCAACCTTGAGCTAGGTTTGAGATCCATTGGCAATATCAAACTCAATATCATTTTTCTTCGAGAATAATTCGAGGGTTTACCATCCTTTCTCTTTACACCCACATCCAATATTTTGCAATAGCTCCTTGTTTTAGGGCCAGAGAAGCCACGCTTGATATTATTAGGATATAGGTTTTTTTCTCAAATCTAACAATAAATCTTCCAATACTAGTTGATCTAAATTAAGCTTTTCAAAAGAATTGAATAGAACCAGATTATTAGGGCTTACCTCCTCCAGAGAAAGGTCCAAACATCTCCTGACTAAAGATAGGATGGGCACAAAAACCTCCTTTGGTGTAGAAACCTTCATATAGACCCCATCTAAAGGTCTTTCATGTAGGAAAATCACCATATCACCTAGAGAGAGGAGAGAAGAATTTTGAACCAACTGAAGAGGATCCAAAATAGCAAAGGACTTCACCAGGACACCATCTAAAGCTAGGGAATCATAAGAAATATGCACTAGGGCCAATGAAGTGTCCATAAGCATCTGTTCTTAGGCCCCTTTAGCCACCTCACCCAAGGACTCAGCTTCAGCACCTGTATCAGGCTAAACTCCCTCACCTAAAGGAGATGAAACACACTTATCTTTACCACTAGCCAAGGCAGGGGAGAAGTTAGCTCTTGGGATCAAAAGAAGTTGATTCTTAACAACCCAAAATTTATACCCTAGTTTTGAGAAGCTTAACTCTCCATGAGTTTTGGGGCTACGAGTACCACTACTCCTAGCAGCTCCAACAGATTTCTAAGTAGCAAAAGTAGAGCCATTTTTCTTCTTTTGAGTTTTTGCCCTATTTTTGAAGGATGAGCACAAATTTTGCACATGGCCCCTACTTCCACATTGGCTACATAGATGTGGTATGTTCTTATATTCTAGAGGTTTTTTCCAGGACCCCAATTCTGAATTAAGCTCTATTGAATCTGATAGATCCACCTCAATATTGGTCATGACACACATCCTTGTGTAGTTCATCCTTAATTTCACCAAATTTGGGCCATCCATCTATATAATCTCCCCAATGCCCAGTGCAATACCCTTTAGCACATCAAAGCACCAGAAGTACATAGGGATACCAAGTAATTTCACCCAAAGGAAAGTAGATTCACTTTCTATGAAGAAGGGTTGAAATCAGTACCCCATTTTTGAAGAAAAAGCCCTCTACAACCAAAAAACCAAGGCCCTCCTTCCAAAATATACCTTGAATCTTCCTCGTAGTTAAATTTGCCAAGAAAAAGATTTGGACAGTGCAACAATATCAATTCAGCCTAGGGGTTTCCAAACTAAAATAGCCCATTTGTGAATGGAGGCTAGATCTAATCGACTGCCTTAAAATTTATCAATGAGGTCCCGTAATCATTCTTCCTTGTTCCTGCTAATGGTATCCGAAGAGGTCCAGAGCTTGTGATTCTTAGCAAAGATATCATACTAAATTTGTTTACCTTTGTCAATGAAATATCCTGAGACCACTTTTACAAAAGAGAGAGGCATATTTGGATGATCCCTTCTGGGTGACGGTCTCTTAGAATGAGGTCCATACTGAGAACCCACAGAGAGGTTAGCCTTTTTTCTCACTTTAAGACCATTCATATTTTTCCACTGGGAAAGAGGGCCCTTTGAGTTTAAAAAACCCTCTTCTCATTAGCTAGTTTTCAAAAAAACAGAGCAACATCCTAAACCCCCGCAATATAAAAAACTCCTTCCATCATAGAGGGTCTACTACTGCAAGGCAGAATTCCTCTTGTCCCACTCCTACCTTGACAAATGTCTTGAGGTCGTTTCTTGTTACAACATCTTGTAAAAACCTCAAGAATTTTTTTATTTCATTTCTAAGAATAACAATGCCCTCAGTAAATATATCTTCAAGAACAATTTTTGGAATCCTTAGAGGAGACCATTTCAAAATTAGCCTTGTGAATGTGGCACCAGAAAGAATGTCTTGTGGCTTGATTTCTAAGCATGGTCGGTGAGAAATTTAAAAAATGTTGCCCCGATATCAATGAAATGTGATTCCACACTCTGAAAACTTTCTACTTTGTCTTCCACAAACTTTCCTATGAATAGGCTACTTGTGGTGGATATCTCACAATTTTGGATCTACTGCAAAACCTTCGGATATACAAACATAGAAAATTCTCTCCAAAAAAAACACTTAAATTTCAAATTTCAAAAACTTAAATACCTCCCTTTTTTAATAAAACCCTTATCTCTCCAATTAATATAAGGGTTTTTAGAACTTCATAAAAACCTTTTACAAATTTCTTGTTGTAGAATATTTTTTGCCTATGTCAGGGTAACGACTCTCCTCCTAAGGGTTGAAGAAAAAATTCACATTTCAATTTTGATTTATCTTTCATTTGAATTTTTCTTTTATTTGAATTTTGGGTGTGATTTGAGGGCTTCATAGCAAGTGAGAAATTTTTATTTAATTTCTTTAGCTCTTCTTTCTATCAAGTGAATCAGGAAATTTTATATTCTCAACAAAAAAAAAAAATTTATCTCTCTTTTTGGTATTTCTCAACACCTTATCCTCATTATTTGACTATTTCTCTTTGTGACATATTTGCAGTCCGTTGGCAGCTGGTCGCGGATCATTGGTTTGTCAAACTCTCACTGGGTGGGATATTTTTGTCTTCAATATTTGGCAAAAAATTTGTTTGAGTTTGCTCAGTCTTTGTCAAGTGCCTCGAAACTCACGATGATTTTCTCTTTTGGCACTCTTTTTCAAATTTAAATTTTAAATTGAAGTTAATATGGGATTGTTGGATTCATTATTTATTTGATGTCAGATCCTCTTATCAAAGCTAGATTCAATCCCATTGATGTATTTCTTTTGAGCTTATTGAATACTATTTGGCTTTGTAATGGTTTGGGGTCCCTTCCAAAACCTCTTTATAAAGGTTTGGTGACCCTTTCAAAAACCCTTCATCTATCTTATCAAAAAAAATTGATTGAAAATACAAACTAATTTACTCTTTATTCCTAATTATTTTTTAAATATTTATTTTTAACTCATAAAGTAAATTTTATATCACATATAACTTGATACATTATGGAGATCAAATCATAAATAAATCCCAAAGTTAAAAGAGAAGGGTGTACATTATATTTTTGTTTAAATTAATGTGTCAAATATAATGTCTTTTATGTGCAACAAATAGCTAATGAGCATGTAATGACTTCAAAATATCACTTACCACCTTATGTTATTATGTTATTTATTATTTAATTTTCATGCAACAACTACAGAAATTGATTTGGTTTATACTTCAAATAATGTTCAATGACATTAACCAAAAATGTTTTTTAATTAATTATGTATAGATAGATAGATAGATGTGGCTTCTATTAGGGGCCACTCTTATTAAAATATCAAAGCATTACATAATTTATTTTTTTGGTAAATAAAAGTCGTTATTAATTACTGGGTTTTGCAGGTTAACCTAAAACCTAATACAAAATCTAGTCTTATGCTGAGATTGCGGATCCTAGTCATCTTTAGAACATTATTTTCAGAAATTGTGTTGATTGTCCTACAAAACCTTACACTTACTGCAGAAAGACAATTCAACATGATAATTAACATTACTTATAGCGATAGCCATTTGAGTTGACTTAGATAAAAAACTCTATGCTTATCATGAAAAACTTGGGGAAAAATCACCCTTCCACATTTCTCCTTAATCAATAGTATGCTTTTCATGTCTAATAATATCTTCCACTTCACGTGGTACCCCTTATGTCCACATCATCAAACTTCCCGTATCAATACCCACATTGGCTAATTTTTCAGTCGCTTTGTTGACCTCATGAAACACATGGCGAATCCTCCTATCATGTATTACCGCAATAAGGATCCTTGCCTCGAGGATGATGACCTCAATCCTCCATAGAGGTTTTCATACATTGGTTAATAGGTTTATGATATTCATGGAACTGCCTTCAATCATCAAATTTCCATGAGTCTCCTGGGAAAATTTTAACCCTCTCAAAAGGGCTCTAGCTTCCATATCATTATTAGTTCTAATTCCCAATGGTTCAGTGAAGGCCTTAACCAGGTTTCCTTGATGATCTCTGATTACTCCTCTAGCTCCTACTCTTCCCAAGTTCTCCTTAGCTACACCATCAAAGTTCAATTTGAACCAACCCCTAGGGGGTGGCTCCTAAGAGACCCCATTTTTGGGATTGGGTAGAGGGATGAAAGGCTTTTCCTCAATGCCTAAGGCTAAAGCAATTTTTCTTTCCTAGGGAGGGATTATACGGTTCTCCTTAGCAAGGATACTAATGTTTTCTTTTGCAAAGTCAAGGATTCTATTGAGGATTTTTTTAAGGCTATGATTGGTGTCCTTAAAATCTCTGTGATTCCTTTCTAACCATATCTACCATAGGAAATGGTGCCAACAAATTTTCCAAAGGTACTTAAGTTTCATACTAACAAATTTTTGAGGCCATTATTGCAACACTTCAAAAACTGAAGTCGGCTTGACCCACAAGATCCTAAAATCTTGGAAAAGTTCATCAAGGATGGACACTGCCACCGGACACTCTAGGAACAAATGTTGGGTTGACTCCCACCCAGAACTACACATATAACAATGGTTAGCAATAACCATACCTTTTATCAACATATTATCCATGGTAAGAATTTTTCCTTGGATCACCATCCATGAGAAAAAAGATATTTTAGGGATTAAACCCTTGATCCAAACCAAATTCGATTGAAATTGTTGGTCTTCATTGTTGAGGAGCAAGTTATAGGTAGATTTGAACATAAAATCTCCACTTTCAATCTTGGCCCAAGCAATGTGATCTTCATCTTCTCCAGATGGAATAATTTGTTGTGTTAAAATATTATGAAGTTCTTCAAACTCAGATTCAAAACCTTGTACTCTGATGTATTTCTACTTAGGGGTGTTCATATCCTGCCAGATGTAATTAGACACCCTTTGCCCAATCTACTGCTCCATGTGTTCTTGGATCCTAGCCAATCGAGGATTCTGGGATAATTCCTCAGCTCTCACCCACCGGTCCTTCCAAAATTTTATCATTTTCCCATTCCCAAGGATCCATCTAATCCCTCTCTTGACTAGATATTTGCTTGTTAATATTACCTTCTAGAAATCTGACCCCCTACTCACCATATTATCATTTATAAAATTTGATCCTTGGAGGTATTTCCTCCTGACTATGGTCGTCCATTCATTTTTGACCTTGGTTAATAGTTGCCATGCTTGTTTGGCTAGCAGAGCTATGTTGAGATTAGCAACTCTCCTCAACCCTAGCCCCCCTATACCTTAGGTTTGCAAACCTTATTCCACCCTACCAAATGGATCCTTTTTTTATCCTCGGTCCCTGACCAGAGAAAGTTCTTTTGAAATTGCTCGATTTTATGATACACCTTGCTTGGAGCTCTGAAAACCAATAAGAAATATACAGGTATACTTTGTAGGGATGCCATTGTTAATACTGCTTTGCCCGCTTGAGATAATAAATTTTCTTTCCACCCTGCTAGCTTTTTTTGGGTCCTCTCTAGCACAATATTCCACATTGACCCTTTTGATTTCCCATAGAAAATGGAAAGGCCTAAGTAAGAGGTAGGAAGGCACGCAATCTGGAATTCTAGAATTCTAGCAATGTTGCTTTGCCTAGGAATGGGGGTATTTATAAAATATAGCTTGCTTTTATTAAAATTCACTTTCTGTCCTGATTATATTGTTATCAGTTAATTAAATCATATCCAACTCATCTTTTATCAAATATATTTTTCATTTGCCTGTATATCAAATATATTTATTATCTTGCTCAAATTTGTACATTTCTACAATCAACTCGATATTATTTTAAATAAGAGCTAAATCTCACTTATCTAGTTACCTTCTAAAATTTTACTTTTTCCAAGATGAAAATCAACACCACGAATGGCTAAAATATTTTCTACTTGGTTTTCATATCTATATTTGATGTTTATAGCAACCTGTTAATTCCCTAATACCTCTTTTTTTAGGGATCTTATTCATGCCCCTAATATTCCAAGATATTATTTTTATCATCACTTTTTATTTGTGGGTTTAGCCCTATTTCTTGTTAACATTTGTAATATTTAATTTTTTTCCCTATCGATATCCTTCTAAGTTTTTTTCTCTTTATTTTTACTTCTTTGGTCTTCCTTTCTTTTTTTCATTCCCATCAACACTTTCATCTTCATCAATCTCTTCAAATTTTTCACATTGTTCATAGTGAGATTTATTATCTATAGGTTTGTCTTACTATGAAGGATTTGAAGTGAAAGGAATAACTCCAAATAATTTTCAATGACAGTAACCAATAATATTTTTTAATTAATGATGTATAGATAGGTAGATATGGCTTCTATTAGGGGACACTCATTAAAATAATAAAGCATTATATTGTTTTGATTACGTTGTTATCAAGTTAATTAAACCATATCCAACTCGCCTTTACCAAAGACATTCTCACTTGCCTTTCTATCAATGTTATTTATTATCTTGTTCAAAGTGCTACATTTCTACAATCAACACAATATTATTTTGAAAAAGAGCTAAATCTCACTTGTCTAGTTACCTTTTAAAATTTTACCTTTTCTAGGATAAAAATCAACACCACAAATTGCCAAAATATTTGCTTCTTGGTTTCCATTTATCTATATACATATATATGATGTCTATAGCAACATGTTAATTACCTAATACCTCTTTTTTTAAGGATCTTATTCATGCCCCTAGTATTCCAAGATATTATTTTTATCAAAACTTTTTATTTGTGGGTTTAGCCTTATTTCTTGTTAACATTTGTAATATTTGATTTTTTCCCATATCAATATCCTTCTATGTTTTTTTTCTCTTTGTTTTTACTTCTTGGGTCTTCCTCTCTTTTTCATTTCCACAACACTTTCATCTTCATCAATCTCTTCAAAATTTTCACATTGTTCATAGTGATATTTATTATCTATAGGTTTGTCTTACTATGAAGGATTCAAAGTGTAAGGAATAACCTCAACATCACTTTCTTGAAACCTTTAAGTTTAAGGATGCTCCTCCATAGCAATTTTCATCTTATACTATCATAAAGCCCCTAAATTGCTATGGATTTTATTCATCCTTATTTCCTTATTATGTTGCTCTTGAAACCCTAAAGTGCAAGGGATAACCTCTACACTACTTTCATTTCTATTGTCAAGAGAGGATTCTATACTACTTGGTAAAAATATAGACAATTTACCTAGAATAAACTTGACCTCTTTTAACATCATTAATTTAAAATTTTCCTCCATATATTCATTTGCATCTTTAATTCATTTTGAAACTAAAATTACATAGTGTACTTTTTCATACCTTGTAATCTTCTTTGTTTCTTCCAATTATTGATCCAAGTGAACTATGGTGGCCTTTGTCATATGATATAATAGATAGGATTTCTTTACCTCTTCATTTGGAGTGGAATATCATTGATCTAATCCAGTTTCTATTACATGATGATTTTCTTGATTCATCTTGTAGTTTGTCTCATGACTAAAAATATTTCTTTCTTTCTTTATTATTTTTTCTTTGAATTATCTTTTCATGTGTCTAGTATCATAACAAATATAGTATCAAAATTTAATATTTTCATAATATATTTGTTGATCCCATTATCTTTGATTCATATTTAATCTAATAGATTACGGTAAAGGACTTGAAATACCCATAGCAACACATATCTAGGTATATATAGCATGATTTCACTCATTAGTAGTAGGTCCCTCCTTGATGTGTTCCCCTAAGGTATTTTCCCTATTCTTCAAAAAAATTATTGATAAGTTGATATGGAAGTCCAAAAAGCCTAACCCACACTAAAATATTTTTAATGGTTTCTTTCTCAAAATAAAAATTATCACTAATGGTCTTAAATAGAGGGTATATATTGCCTTAACCCATGGGCCATCACCTATAATTTTTTTCTTTATTTCTAAACTATAAAATATGATGAGGAAAAATTGTAGAAAGAAAAGTTATAAAGTAATTTGAATTCAAGCCCCACATCAACTTGATCAAATTTGAATATCTAAAAAACTTGGCCAATATCTAGGGAACTTACATATTAATCCTCTGCTTTTAAGAACCATTATATCATGCTCAATCATATCACCCATAATAATCACTTATGGTGTAATATGTGTTCCTTGGATTGAACTTGTCATATATTTGTTCTTCCTCTTATTTCCAACTTGGACATTCATAATTATAGCTATATCATCATGAATTCCCATTAAGACTTTCAAATAGGACTTTAATTTCATGGTACCTAGTTGATAGTTTTTTTTTTTCATTCATTTCATAAAGCTCTCTATTTTTATAACAAGGAGGTGAGCTTTTAAACAGCTCAAAGCCTTGCCTTGCGCGGGTTCAAGCTCTTTCTTTATTTAGCCTCCTCAATCTCCTCAAGATTTTAAAAGGGGCATGAATGAAAGGATCATAAAACTAACCTGTTGGAGCTCACTCTTGGCTCATAAAGATGATGTTTTTTACCACAATGGTATTTTTTTAGCAATTTTTTAATGAATATTAAAATTTATATTTTATACATTTTTTAAAATACTTATAGATTAGAATCATCCATTTGTTCTTAAAAAAAATTAAACTAATAATTAAAACTAATATTAGAGATAAAAGTAAGAACAAATAAATGGCAAGTTTGGTCTAGGGAATAGATATTTTACTAAAATTGAATACTACAAATGAGATGCTCGAGCATAATATAATGATTCTTAAAAGTAGAAGGTTAACATGTAAGTTCTATGGATATTGTACAAGGTTTTTGGAGATTTAAAATTGGATCAAGTGGAAGTGATGTTGGCTTTTAAGCTAAGTTATCTCAAAATATCAAATGTCCCAATATAAATAAGCTACAATATCTTAGGTCAAAATATCAATAATCAAGAGTAGAATTAAATATATATGAGCAATCAAATATATATATATATATATATATATATATATATATATATATATATATATATATATATATATATATATATATATATAATCAAATGTCCCAATATAAATAAGCTACAATACCTTGGGTCAAAATATCAATAATCAAGAGTAGAATTAAATATATGTGAGCAATCAAATATATATATATATATGTATATATATATATATATATATATATATATATATATATATATATATATATATATATATATATATATATGTATGTATATATATATATATATGTATATATATATCCAAGCCAATATAAATAAAATAACATTTACTATAATATCAAATATGAATGTAAATGGCCAAAATCATTCATGTACATGCATGAAGAATACTTACAATAAAATTGTTCAAAATCTATATACAAGATTTATTATCAATGTTTGTTATGGTGATCTCTACAATCTATTTTTCCTTACATTGTATGGAGATTTTTCTCCATAATATATACATAGTAATGTGACTCTTCAATACTTGTCTATTGCACTCCTCACATATCCGAGAGATGCAAACTTTCCTATTCTTAACCTTTGGCTTCTCATATTGCCACTTGTATACAAGAATCTTCACTCTCTTCTTACATGCATGCTTTTTTTTTGTAGATAAAATACTATAGCATTAATATCGGGTTTTACAGGTTGACCCAAAACCTTATACAAAAATCATCCCAGGGTTGTTGATGAACATGTCCTTACTAAGGATCCTATATATGTAAAATCTACATGCCACCAAAGCCATTACATCCGGTAAGGCACATAGCCTGTTATAAAAAAAAACTTCTCATACAACATTTTGGGTATACCTTGAGAAAACACATCTACATCATAATCACAAAAAAATAAACAGACACAGATCCCTTCCTTGAAACAGTGGAGAAACAAAAAGTTGTAGACACACATAGCAGAGTACTGAAAAAAACTCCTACAAGCTCTGTATTGACAGTGACTCTTAATAATTCTTTGGTAATTGCTTTCTTTCGTATATGACATGCTTTGGGACCACATCCCTTCTTGGCCAATCAGCCTTGGAGAAGTGAACCTGCTAGCTAGATTTATGGTGATGGCTATTTGGTGGTCCACATGGCTCTAGTTCGAAGTATTATATTGTCATTTCTTTCCTGCCCTATGATTATTAACCAACCTCAAATTACTAAGATGACTAGGAGCCATGTTATTTGACATGTGACCATCCCCATTAGTCTTTGTGGTATTTCCAATCAGCATCCACCAAGGCTGATAGCTCGGATTATTTTTAATTGTGAGTCCATTTCAAAAAAGAGACGAGAATACTCATAGCCTTCAAACTTATAGTGCCTTCCCTGTTGGTAAATTCAACTATCATTCTTGGCATTCTTGTTGAATAAGCTCCTCTACTTCACTCGGGACACCGTGTTCCCATTTTAAAATTTTGTCACCATCGACACCCAAATTGGCTAGCTTATCAACAACTTGGTTAGCTTCCCAAAAGACATTTTGGGCTTTTTTATCATGTCTTCCCTAGAAAATTATCCTAGCCTCTTCAAAAATTGTTTTAATCCTCCAAGGAGATGTTTTCCAATTATTTAGGAGATTTATAACATGCATAGTCTCCTTCTATGATCAAATTTTATTCTAAGTCTTGAGTCATTTGAAGGCCTCTCCACATAGCTTTACCTTTAGCTTTGTTGTTCGTCCTTGTTCCCACATATTCAAAAAATGCAAGCATCATATTTCCATTATGATCTCGCACAATACCACCAATGCCTGCTTTTCCAGGATTGTCCTTAGCCGCTCCATAAAAATTAAGCTTAAACCAACCCGTAGGAGGTGGAGACCACTTAACATTGGCTCTGGGGTTGACTACCCTAGGAACAGACTCATATAACAAGGTTAAGCTTTAATATTGAGCAATCGTGGTCTCCTGCAGATGAGGTTTACGACTATCAAAAGGGATAAGGTTCACATTCTCATTAGCAAAGGATAGGATCCTGGCAATGATAGTTTGATTATCATTGATAGACTCATTAAAGACTCTATGGTTCCTTTCTAACCACACATGCCAAGGATAATTATTGAGACAAATTTTCCACATGTATCTAAGTCTTTGGCTTGAAAATGGGCAAGGCCACTAGATGAAAAAATCAAGTATGGTGGCTGGTTTAACCCAAGAAATATTGAAGGCCTAAAAAACCCCACTTAGGACAGTCAAGGAAAAAGGACACTCAAGGAAAATGTGATAAATGGTCTCCCAATTAGCCTTGCACAGATAACAGTGATTAGTGATACAAATACCTTTACGCATCATATTATCAATGGTTAGAATTCTTCCTTGGATAACCAACCATGAAAAGACTACAATTTTTGGAATTAAATTTTTTATCCAAACTAAATCCTTTTGGAGGACAAAATCCTCTCATCAAGCAGAAGCTTGTAAGCTGATTTAACAATGAACAACCCATTTTTCGTAGGAGCCTAGGTCACTTGATCTTCCTTGGGTCTCATGGGGATAAACTGTTGCTCGAGAATATTACAAATATCATTTGATTCCACTTGAAATTCTTGAATCCTTATTTGTTTCCACTTCATTCTACCTCTATCCTCAACCATATAATCGGAGACTTTTCTACCAATGAGTTCTTTCGTGATATCTCTGATTTGGGCTAAGTTAGGATATTGTGTCAGTGGTTCATCCTTAGCCCACCTATCATTCTAGCAATTTATCCTCTCACCATTGCCTAAAACCCATATTAAACCTTTTTTGATGATTTCCTTACAATTGAGAATTGCTTTCCAAAAAGTAGAACCTCTGATTGGAACTGAGTCACTTAGAAATTCCATATTTTGAAGATCCTTTCATTTGATGATAGTTGTCCATTCATTTTCTTCACCAGAAATGAGGCACCACAACTGCTTAGCTAGTAAATCTAAATTCATATGAGCAATTATCCTCAGACCTAAGCCCCCATTTTCCCTGGATCTACACACTTTGGTTCATCCTATAAGGTGTATCATTTTTTTCTCCTCGGATCCAGTCCATAAAAATTATTTTTGGAGTTTCTTAATTTTCTGGAAAACCTTCATAGGGGCTTTGAAAATGGATAGGAAATAGACTGGAATGCTCTAAATAGTGGCCTTAGTGAGGGTCATCTTTCCTTCTTGAGATAGAAGATGACCTTTCCATCCAGCAAGTTTTTTTTGAATTCTTTCAATAACCCTGTCCCACATTGACTCTCTCAAAAAACCAATGAAAAGAGGGAGACCAAGATACGAAGTGGGGAGGTTTGCTATATCACACCTTAAAATTTTTGTAATCCTTCCTTGCCTCTGAATGGGGGTGTTCAAGAAATATAACCTGGTTTTACTAAAATTAACTTTCTGACCAGCAACATCCTTGTAGAGTTGCAGGATGTATTTAATTCTTTTGGCCTCAACCACCGACACCTTAGTCAATAGAAGGGTATCATCGATGAATTTTTGGTGAGAAACAGCCCTAGTGAGATATGTTGCCTTGATTCCTGATATTAGCCTTGAACTACAAGCATTTTTTATGGTTCTTCCTAAATCTTCTGCCATAATGATGAATAACATGGGGCTGATAGGGTCCCCCTACCGAATTCCTCTATGAATTTGAAAGTAACCAACAGTTGTTCCATTAACCAGAATCAAGAACCATGCTTTAGAAATGCATTATTTGATCAAATTAACCCATTGGTGGTGAAAACCAAACTTAATGAGGACATCAATCAAAAATTCCCAATTTAGCCTATCAAATGTTTTGTTCATATCAAGCTTGAGGGCAAAAATATACCTGTTAGTCTTATGAGTAGAGTGCAGAGCTTCATGAACTGTGATAACTCCATCCAAGATTGACCTACCCTAGATAGAGCTTCCCTGACATGGATCTATGATGCGGGGTAGAATGTCTCTCATTCTATTTGCAATGGCTATAGTTAGGATCTTGTAAGAAACATTGCACATACTAATTGGCCTGAATTTAGCCATAGATTCATGGGTTTGCTTCTTAGGAATTAGAGAAATAAAAGTAGAGTTGAGACCTTTTGGGATATGATTGCTTGCTTGGAATTCTCTTATAGTAGAAATTACATCCTCACTTACGATGTCCCAAAAATCTTGATAGAAATGAGGGGGAAAACCATCGGGTCCCGGGGCTTTGTCTAGCTCCATGCTAAACAAGGCTTCCTTAATTTCCTCATCAGAAAAGAGATCTAGAAGCTTAAGGTTTATATCCTCATTTATTATGCTAGGAATGGATTGCAAGATAATATCTTTGGCCTCCTCATTACACTGCGATTCTTGACCAGGGATAGAATTGAAATAAGTTACTGCTTCCTTTCTGATTTTTGCTAAGTCCTAAGTAATAGAACCATCTACTTTTTTTTAATTTTTATGTTGTTATTGCTTCTATTTCTAAGCATGGTGATGTGAAAAAACTTGGAATTTGAATCTCCATATTTCAACCAAAGATCCCTTTATTTTTACCTCCAATAGATTTCCTATTAGGCCAAAATGTTATGAAACTCTACTAGTTTTATCCGTTCCTCCTGTCTAGTAGTTTCATCAGCATCACCATGTTGAATCCTTTGATAAATTATCTTCAAACTTTCAACAACCTATTTTTTATTTTCAAAGAGGTTCCCAAAGACCTCTTTTTTCCAAGTTCAAATACTTTCCTTAACAAACTTTAATTTTCCAGCAAGTTTAAAAGTTGCACTACCCCTGACAAGTTGTTGCCACCTCTAAATTAAGTTATCTCTAAAACTGGAATGTTTGATTCACATAGATTGAAATCTGAAAGATTTCTTGAAGGACAGAGAGTTAGGGATCTCCAAAAAAATGGGATTATGATCAGAGGTAATTTTAGGAAGGGCTTGTAGGGTAGAATCATCGAACAGAGTTGTAGCCTCCTTTGATAGAAAAAACTTGTCAAGCCTTTCTTGAATGAGATGACACCTTATCCATTGATTGCTCCAGGTATAATTTTCTCCTCTAAGTTTTACATCCATCAACATGTTAGAGTTCACAAATTCATTGAACTCATCCATGCTTCTCATAGGTGGTCCATTTCCACCCATTTTATTTTAAGGGTAAATATGAGTGTTAAAATCCCCAGCCAAAATCCAGGGGATATTATGGAATATTTCACTCAGATTGCCTAAGTACTCCCATAGTAGAGCTCTCCCTTGAATTGAAGTCGAGGCATAAATATTTGAAAGGATCCATGACCTGTTGCTATTTATTTCCTTAAATAAAACACTAATAACCCTATCATCTTTTTGAATAATGGTACCTTCTACTATCCGAGGATCCCACAAATTCATAAGACCTCCAGATGCTCCTCTAGCTGATTTGCAAACCATCTCCCCTTAATTCTAGATTTTTTTTGCTACTTTTTTTTACTGAATCTCATCAGTTTTTGTTTCTTGCAACATGATAATAGTTGGATTCACTTGATTTCTTATTTCACTGACTTCCCTGTGTTTGGTCAGGCCATTGGGGCCTCTCACGTTCCATGAGAGGAACTTCATTTATATTATCTGGGATTTCTTCCTCTCCCCCTCCCTTGAGGGGGTTTTCCTAATTTGTTGTCTTCAAAACCCGGAATAACCTATTGAAATAAGGTTCTCTGTTTTCCATTGGCAATGTCATTATCAGTTTTAATTTTTTGATGCTCAGCATTTGATATTCTCCCTCTTCTTTTTTCACTGCAAAAATATATAGGAGAATTCACAGTGCTCCTAGTTTTTTTAGCACTAAACTGGGGGGAGGCAATTTATTGCAAAACCAGACTACCATATTCCTCAGTTTGAAGAGTTTCACATATCTCCACCCCTACATCCAAATATTCTCCTTTTTTCCTATATTCCCCTGGTCTACGGGATGGACCCTCAGTAGGATTCACTTGGCTCCTAATGATTATGTTAGGGAGATGAGATCTTTTATTTTCCAATGCCTCAAATTTCTTCCTAAGTTCTTCAACATTAGGGTTTGTATTTGGGATGCCCATTGGGCTTGAAGTATTTTCAACATTGGGTTTTAAGGATCTCGATTTGGATGGGGATTCTAGAGATCAGGCATTAGGGTTTGGCTTTGTGATGTCCATGGGGCTTACAATAATTTTAGCATTAGGGTTTGAGGATCCTAACTTGGATGGGGATTATAGAGATTCAGAAAGGTTAGCCTGAAGGTTCTGGGCTTCCATGTCTTTCGATAATCCTCCTACTCCCATATTGGATAGAATTGAAAATTTATTTGAAACTAGAGGATTGGAACTTATCTAAGTATATTGGTTGCCAAAAACCTATTGTTTTCCTTTGTCTTTTTGGGACCCTGTACCCTCTCTTTATTTTTTTGGTAGACATAGTTTGCCTGATTGAAATTGCCCCTTCCAGGGAAATTCCTCAAATTTCCTTTGTCTAGCATTCCCTACTTCTGCTTTTCTCTATTCATTGCCAAGTTAGGGCACTGATTGCATATATGTCCTTGATTTTTGCATTCTGCATAGAATACCGTTATGTTCTCGTATTCTACCGACTATTTTTTATAGTATTCTCCATACTCTAGCTCCACAAACCTTGGCAATTCATTATATAAATTAGAATTTATGCAGATTCATGCATAAGTCATCCTTGTCCTGGCCAAGGTCACATGGTGAATGGATATCAAGTCCTCTATAGTTCTGGATATGCCTTACAACCAATATTCATTGAAGAACTGGGCAGGTAGAGTCGGGAGAAGAACCCAAATAGGGGTAATGTTAATATTTTGCTTTTCAAGGTCAAAATATTCACCCCATTATCTAATAAAAAGCCTCCTTTAACTCTATGACACTTGCATATTTCTACATGAATCTTACTCTCCTACATGAACTCCTAATCCAAGATACTTGTGCATATCCTCACATTACATATTTAAAAACTTTTTTTATTTTATGAAAGGAGTTTTGAAAGGAGCCCCAAACCCTTTACAAAGAGAGGATTACTAAAATCTTAGGGGAGAAATTGAATATTTTAGAGAACCACAATAGCCTTACAAAAGGATCAACCACACAATGGCAATAGAGCATCCTAGTGGGACAACATAAGAAAACTAAAGGAGCTCAGACATCCTATAAAACAAGCCGACCCTAGGAGACAAAGACACCCTAGACATAAAGCCTAAAGGCTGCAAACATCAAAAACTTGAACCAAGATATGAATAAAACTAAAACAACACCCCAACCACATCAAGCTTGGGAGAAAACTTAAAAGAGTGTCATCCCTCGATGTTACCTTCTTTAGCTTCTCCTTTATCCACATATGATGCAGTAGGATCACCATGTTCTTAGCCCATCATCATTTTAATATTTTTAACACATGAGATGGCTACATTCGATGTGCCAATAAGGGAGTTTTTAAAATCCATTAACATATTTAAATGAGACTTTGAATTAATGGGAGTTTCTTGTGGCCTATCAATTATCACTTTTTTCCTACCCACTGATCCATAGGAAATCTTAGCTTTCTTTTTTATATGGGTGAATCATCTAAGTTAAATTCATTGACATAGAGTGGAGTCTTCTTGTCTTTGATATATTTTACCACAAGTCATGTAGAGCATCTAGTACATTCCTCATTTCTCCCATTTTTATTAGGTTTTTTGGATGCATCACCTATATCATTTGTTGTCTCCATCCCTCCACCATCTGGGGAAATAGGGGTGGTGGGAGTAGCTTTGTGAGCTTAGAAATTACTAGATTTAGATTTGGATGAAGTAAGGGATCCAATGACAGTAGGGATCATCATCGAGTTGGCCATAGAATTAAGAGTTTCCTCTTCTAAGATACCCCTAACTTTTAAAATATGATCAAAGGTTAACTTTTCCAATACTTGATCGATGGGTTTTGTCAATTCACCTTTATTATTTTTTGCATGGAGTTCTCTGTATATTTGAAAATAAAAGAAGGGGTGTTCAACAGTATTTTCTATCACAACTAGTTCAAGAAAGAGAAATGATAATTCCTCAGCAATTCATAATTCTCATCCAACATGAAATACTACATTATTACCAGAGACACCCTATCCCAAGGTGACTTGAGGGGACTTCTTTGTTAACCATTCTACAATTTGACTAGATCTTCTTCCTTACTTAGAAATAGCTTATTTTCCCTAGCAACAAAATGCTTCTCCTTATTATGGCACACCCCATCCAGTGGAATGCCAATAACCTCAAAAATTAGTGAAATAGAATATCTCAATACACACTTTGACTCTTATGCTTTCACTTTGTAAGGATGCAAAACAATCCAATGTTGAATAGTTGGGCCTTACTCATGGTATGAGCTCTCAATGATGGTAAGAGAAGATTAGGAAAGAGGTTGTTAATAGCAAATTATGAATTGTTATGATTGGGCAAGCTCTCAGGTTTCCCTTCATCATGGTTGTGCATGGTCTAAGGTGGTATTCAACATGTGATAAATGCAAGACACCATTTTAACATTGTGAGAGAATACAAAAATTTATTTCTTCGATCCATGAATATCACCATAAATCCACCTAGAGCTAGGTGTTATATCTCTAGAATGGTCAGTTCCTTTTTTAAGAAGGTTGCACTGAACAATGGGATTATAATTCTAGCATTTTTCTAGGGTGCAAATCCTAGAGTGATAGTTGGAAACACTATGATTTGTTGGTGGTTGGATGGGCTGACATTATTTTCTTATGCCATTCCAACTGTCTACTTGGATTTGAAAGGGATTTACTTACTCTAGTTCTTGATATTTCTTGTGAGGATCTGAGGTTGTGGTTGATATCAAAAGTTTAAGCTCCCTACAAGTTTAGTCTATTTTTAAGAAATTTTTGGCCTATCTGGTGTTCATGGGACTACTTTGGATATCACTTGGTGTACGAATCTTCTTGGTAAGTTCCTATGTAGAAGTTTTCTTGGAATAATGGTAGCATTGGTTTTGGAATTAAGCACTCTGGTTGTCGATGAGGACATAAGAAAAATCCTTAAAAAGGGTAATATTCTCTAATTTTTGATAAAATTTAATGGCCACAACAAGAAAATGGCCAAGAATATGTCCTATTTGTGGCACAACAAGATGGTTAGAGTGGGGGAACATGATTTTGAGGTTGTTATTCCCCTAATTGTTGAAGTGATAGGGCTACGAGTAGATGGATTTATGCACAATAGAGAGAAACACTCTTTGGTCATGGAATATTATAAATTATTAGGAGAAGATGAGGAGTTGGTTAAATTCTAAAATATTTTTACGATATCTTCTCTAAAGGTACACTAGGATAGATTTGAATTGGTGATAATGCAATATTTTATGTTTGACAAAATTTAGGACATTCTCAGGAGTTTTTATTTTATGTTCTTAAATCATCTACGTCACAAAAGGCTCATGAAAATCCCTTCATTATTCTTTCAGTCTATGGTAAGATTGATGAGTAGGATTAATAAAGGGGTTGCATTTTAACCAATCCACCAAGAGTTGGTAAAGCTAATTTTTGACCACCTCGTTAAAGCAAGAGGTCTTTTAGGAGAGATTTTTTATTCTCTAGCTAGGGTGATGCCTCTTATTTTTGACTATCTAGACTCATCTCACTCTAATAAAAGTGATTCTCTAAGTTGAGAGGTCATCAACACAACCCATAATTTAGATTTTGAGACCAAGGTGGAATATTCCCCCCTAAAAGGAGCTATAGGGAGCGAGGAAATAACCAGGTGTTCCAAGTGCCTAGTGGAAAAGTTAAAGAATACTAGTAAAGCTCCTCTATGCATGGATGAATTTGACTCTGATGGCCCTACTCATCCTTCAAAGAAAGCTAAGCTTCTTTTTGGGTTGGCCAACATGAAAAAGAAGATTATTTCTTGACCCCAAGATATTTTTAGCACACCCAAATCTTCCAAAAGGATGCTCTTGAAGCTGCAAAATTCCTTTATCGATTCCATACAAGTGACCATTTTGTGTGTAGAAGAAATTATCTTGTTAATGGGCTAGGAACAATGGGACATGAACGAGTAGGATGTAGATAATATTGAATATGCGCCTAGTGGCCTGAAGAAGTGAGGTGTGATATCCTTAGATGTATTTTTCCTATTGATATCTGTCTATCTCGTCAGGTGATCCTCCCTTGTATGGGAGATTGGTATTTTATGTTTTAATCATTGATGCTCTTTTTTAGTTTATTGTTTTGGGTCATACATGAGATCTATTAGGTTCCTTGGTGGCACCCTTATTGGTTAGTTCTATTTTATTCCTAAATTCTTTGGTTTTCCTAGGAGGGTAGTTAGGTTCTTTTTATAAAAATATTTGGGGATCCTTTTAAAATCCCTTCTTCCACCTTATCAAAAAAATACAATTTCACTCTTACATGACACTTGTGCATATCATGCACATACACACTTACATAAAGAGGAAATATAATCACTAATCTAAACTATAAACTCAAACTTTAATCTATTACATGTTTACATTTGTACCATGAAGGTACCATGGGGGTACATTTGTATGTACCAAATAATGTAATATTTTCTACCACCCTCATGTATTACATTATTTGGTTATTGAAGACTTTAGTCTTCAATATTCAATCTTGTATCTCCATGTACATGATCTTCTACTACTCTAAAATCTTCTTCTTCATCTTGAATCTTAGGTTCATCCATTGCTCATGTTTGTAATCTTTGTAAGTGTTGTTGCCATTGCACAACTTACCCCAAAATTGAGGACCCACTAAAAAGTTTTGAAATTTTGATGTTTTGGGTTTTCATGATTTTATTAATTTGATCAAAATAAAAATTTTGTTTATTGTACTTCATGTTTTGGTTGAGTTTCATAGTGTTTTTTTAAATATTTTAATTTTAAAACTGTAAGTTTTAAAATTTAAAATTAAATCATTTTAAAATACATTAAATAAAGTTTTCAATATCAAAAATTTTGAATGTTTTAAATTTTAGATGCTTTAATTTTAAAAAAATTTGCTTTGCTTTTAAATAAGGATATAATTTAAAACATTTAAAAATTAATTAAAAAAATTAATATTTCTTTTTTGTTTTTCAGGTGGACCAGCAAACTCAACACGAGGCGGTCAACAAAGTCAATGCCCGATGCAGTTTTCAAAGTGTCAACAAGGCGATCAAGAGAGGAACGAATCAAGGAGCCACCTGGTGGCTTGGTTGAATCAATATACATAGTGATCCTTGGCATTTATAAATCCTTCATCATTTAGCCACCTGTTGCATATGGGATAAAAAGGTAAATAATATCATTGAAGATAAATACAACTCACTATTGATAAATACTGGAGAGGTGGCGGTACATATTTTCAAATTAGGTAAAGTTAACTTGTGAAGGTTTAAAACTCTCTTAAACATGAATATAATGGTGTCTTCTATCAATGATGGTTACACCCTTGATGATGTTGATGCATATTATGTTCGAAAAAATGAAGAGGGAAGATTTCGATACAATACAATAAAATGGCATTGGTTTGAAAATTAAATTTATAATACCATATGAGAGATAGCAATGTATGTATTGTGTTCATAAGAGAAATAATTATTTTGGGAATGATTAATATTTGTGTTTGAGGTTGGTGTCACACTAGAGGTGGCTTTCAAAATCAACTATTCACATAGTTGTTGTTTTTCCAAGAACTGAGGAGTGCAACAGGAAGTATTTGAATACTAGATGAAGAGAGAGTTTTTACAAGATGAGTTCAGCGATAGGTTTTAGGTCTTCAAATCATTTTCATACTGAGATTTTGACTTGCTAGAGGATTTGCTATGGATACAATGGATAGGGATAAAGACCTGATAAGCAACAGATTGTAGCAATATGATTTTGTTTTGGAAGCAATTTTTCTCATTCGAACTATGTGAAATTTTCTCTGTGCCTCAAACTTACTGTAATCAATATATTAAATGGGATATTGAGGTTTAGTTATATGATAGTGTGAAGACTCTATGTAGTCAGTAGATGTTTTAATAGATTCGAATGGATGCCATATCTGTATTTCAAAAAAATGAAAAATGGTGACAAGATTATCTATCGAAGATAGGGCCATAGGACTTATTGTAAGTGTTGGTGAATAATTCAAATTTTACAATAGGAATTGCATATTTGAAAATGTTTTGTATAGGGACAATGCTCCAGTTTTGGCAACCGAAGATGAAGTTACTAGTAGAGACATCAAACACTGTGAATCTATCTATTAACAACACATATTAGTCAACAAGATCATAGAGTATGCAATGGAGTGGTTATCAGGCATATTGAGAAGAACACGGTTTGTTGTGATATGTTTGTTATCACATATAGAGTTGATAATTATGTTAAAGTGGAAATATTCTCAAAAAAAGGCAATGATAAGGTTAATGAAGATTTGAATGTATGCTCATGTTTCTCTCAACACAATGTACCAAGGATGGTAGTCGCGAATGGAAATTGTATTATGTTTGTATAAAATATTTTTGATTGACTTTGAAATCCATTCACTACATAGTATTGGATATGGAATACTACCAGCATGGTGGACGTAAGCAGAAGTAACATGAATTATGATCGTGAAGTGGTAAAGGAATAGGGTATATCAAGTATTTTGATCCCAAGGGCAGTTCAAGATGATAGAATGGCGCTACAAATTTATGATAAAAAAAAATTCAAATGATGATATATTTCCCATGATTTTTTTTACCTAAAACAAATGGCAAATGAAAATTTATTCTTCTTTGAAGTTATAACTAATTTTATTTTACAAAGAATATGTTACAAAGCATTCACCGCAAGGATGAAAAGTATAACACATTGGTCAAATCAGTAATATAGCAAATATTACATTTGGCGATAAGAGAATATGTTAAAAGGAGGGTATAAGTGGTTATGTAACCCATTTCAAAACTATCACTCAATGAATGAATGAATTATTTTAATTACATCCACGAGACCCAAATATGGTCTATGGGACCTCAAATATGGAAGTACAATTACTCAAATCATATCATATGATCTTTAATATCTTTGAGAAGGTTGTTCCTTCTCCTGTTGATTTGGGTTAGCAATTTCCTAACTTTTTTTATTTTACTATCTTTAAATAACTTTGCCATAGACCCATTTCCAAGTGTTTCTTTGTATTTACCTTGGATATATGAAAAACTCAGGAAATTATAGATGAAGTGTTCCTCTGTCTCTGCTACCCTTGTACTACATAGAGTACATATACTTTCTTCCCATTGTTCTTTGGGTGTTGTCCATCTCCCTGTTTCACATCTAAGCCTATGAGAGCTAGTTCTTTTTTGAGCAATGAGGATTTTTTTCTTCCACTTGATTTCAGAACCTAAATACATTTTTTCCTTGTGGTCATACGTTGGGTTAAACTTTGCAATATAATATTGTCTTTTCCTGCTTGCATTTTTCCACATTCCACTTCTAAACTTTTCATTCACATAATTTTGTATGCCTTTGTTGACATTTGGGCAATCATTTATGTTGATTTCCCAAAGTTTCATCCATTTCTGATTTTGTTTCATCCATGTATTCTTCTTCCTATGTAACTCTTCTTCCCTAGCTGCCCTAGGCCATCTGTCATTTTTCATTTTTTTTATTTTTTCAAGTAACATAACAGCTTGGTCATAGCAATTGCTTCTAAAGGGAACATTCCAGTTTCAGCTAGAATAATTTCAAAAGGGGTTGTGGCCTTAATTTTGAGAAAAAAATTGATTAGATATTTTTGAATCCTTTCTATTTGCCACCATTTTGTATTTTTTGTGCCACTAGCCCACACCTTGCAACCATACAACAAAATTGGTGTAACAAGTAGGCCAAATAAGACCTTGGTGGTCTTCCAGTACCACAACTTGGCATTCCTACACATACTTTGAAGTGCAAATAGTTCTCTCCAACCACTTTGAGTTCTTTTCATCCTACATGTATTCCAATTAAGTTTTTCATGAAAGTATATGCCCAAGTATTTTTATCCTACTACTACCTCAAGCGGTTCTCCTGCAAACTAAAATTTGAGTTGTTGCTTCTTCTTTTTTGTTGAAAAATCATAATTTTTTTTTTGCTTGTGTTCACCTACATCCCAAATTCCTTACAAAATATTTCTAGAGCTCGAAGGTGATCTTCTAGATATTTGGCTATTTTAGCCACAAGAATTACATCATCTGCATACATGAGGACTTTTAACATATTTGGTTAAGTACACACTCTCTCCCACAAATTTGTTTATCCATTCTTCTAACTTGTCAATGTACAACCCAAATAAGGTCATAGATAGAGGAAAACCTTGTTTGACACCTATGTCACTATCAAAAAATTCAGATAACCCTTCCTATGTTCTGATTCTAGCCTTTACATGCTCTTATAGTCTGTGAATTGTTGCCCTGTATTGAATTTGAACCTCTAGCTCTTCCATTCTACTCCATAATTTTTCCTTGGTACTATGTCAAATACCTTTTTGAAGTCTAAAAACAAAAAAAAAGCCTCCTCTTGTTTGTCCCATATTTTTTCCACTATGTGTCTGAGCATGATACAGTGATCAATAGTTGAGTGCTTAGGCCTAAAACCTGCTTTCCCCTTTGCTCTATTTTCCTTTTCTTCTGCCCATACGTTGATCCTGCGCTCTATCATACTCCCAAACAACTTTGCAAAGAGAGGGTTAATCATGATAGTTCGATAGTTTGAGGGATTATTTACATCTCCACTTTTAAACAAATGAATGGTCATGCTAGTTGTTCACTCAATAGGGAAGCCATTTTGTATGACCTCATTGAAAATTTCTTTGATCTATGGTGCTAAGATATCTACCCTCATTTTATATGCTCTACCTGAATATTATCTATGCTATGGGCTTTACTAGTTGCTAACTTTAAAATCCCTTGAATAATGTCTTCATTTGTGAAAATTTCTTTCTTGACAATGATAGTAGGGGGTGTCTCCTGTTGTTTACTACACTGATACAATTGTTTTGAATTCTCCAACCACTGATTAATTGTTATGTTATTTTTAACTTGCATCATTTTCACACTTAGTTCCTTCTAAAATTTCTTTAGTTCATGCTTCCCTAAGTAAATCAATTCTTTCCTCCTTGTTCTAGTGAATTTTTATTTTTTTGCCCTTACCATTTTCTCATATGCTTTTTTGTTTGCTCTTGTTTTACCCATTGGTTCCTTTAGTAATAATTAAGCTTTTTTCCAATCTTCATCAAACCATGGGTTGGTTGGGAAGCTATTCCTTTCTTTATTTTTAGGTTTAGCTCTCTTGCATTTTTTTAGATCTTCTTGGATAATGTGCATTAACCATTTACTCTTACTATAATGTCTACTACTATGAGGTAGTTTTTCCCTTTCCTGTAACTTATTATTTAAAACTGCTCTAAAATTCTGCCTATTTTCATTTGTTAAGACAATGTTTCCCTTGCGATGAGATTTATTTTGATTACCTTGCAAGTTTTTTTCCCTTGGTTTGTCTCCATGCATTCGAAGTTTCATAACAATTGGGTTGTGATCTGACTTAAGTTCCACTGGAGAATCTTCCACTTCTAGCTCCTCTATTTTTGGTATGTAATTTTGTGAGCATATTACATAGTCTATTACACTTTGTCCCTTATATATTTTTCATGTATACTTTCCTAAATTTTTTCATTTGTTCATCCCACTGCAAATAATCAAGTTGTTTATGTTGTAGAGGCCTAACAACTCTTCTCCATATTGCATGATAGCCCCATGCTCATCTTTTGAAGTCTTGGTCCACTACAAATTTTCCTCTTCTAGAATCCAAAGAGGATTAATCTCAATATCTTCGCTACCTTCTAGAATGTTAGCTTGCTTATTTTCTGTCCTTGCATTGAAATCTCCAATTAATATAATCTCCCCCAACTTACTGTATATCGAAATGTCTCTTTTTAGGGAGGAGTATGGGTCTTCTCCATTAAGGTCATGTTTCTTATATAATTTAGAATTATTGGGAGTAAAATAACATGTCGATGTGCTAATAACTAACTTATTTTCTAGGATCTTTATCCATATGTATTGTTTGTTTTCATAATTTTTTTCAATTTTAATAACCCTATCATATTCCACTTTTTTTTTAAACCATAATACCCCCATGTCCTTTGCCATTTTCTATTGCTTTATTTCGTATTACTATTTTTTTGTATCCCACAAATTCTAGATTCCTACATCATCATGTTCATGTGTTTCTATCAGCATGATTATATCTTTATCTCTAGTAATGGGCCCTAACCCAGGTCCTCTTCTCCAAGGGTAACCTCTATAGTTCCAAATTACCATCGTAAGATGTTCCCGGATGGGCCATACTCCCTATTTTTTTTGGGTTTGTTTATATGTGATGTATGCCTTTCCATTTCTTAAATATGCCTGTTTCCCATCATTCCTTGATGCCCTCACCTTTCCCTATTCCTTATTTGTTTCTTCCTGCTATAAAAATGTTAGGTCATCATATAAATAGAATTGTGACCCTCTTAGCATGCCTCTTTTTTTTAGTAACCTTGTTTTATCCTCATAGCTCATCAATATGACCCGAATATGTCTATCTCTACCTCCTTCTCTTAGCCTACCAATTTTGCTTACTTTTTTTATCTGATTTCCACTGTAAACGATATGACAAGAAGTCCCTGGTTAAATGATTTGTGTCTTCCCTATCCCCATAATATTTAAACCCTTTGATGATTATATTTGATAACTTCTCATGTCTTTTTTTTGTTCTATTATTTGAATTTGTAGTTGCTTCTCTATCAACTCTTTTTGTTGATTGAATGGTTCTTTTACTACTTGAGACCATGTCTTTGCCTTTTCTAATTCATTTTGGAGCTCATTTTCTCTTGTTTCCATGTTTTGGAGTGTTTCCCATACCTATTTTATTTGATTTGCATTTTTGTTTCCACCTCTATTACATCATTGATTGGGGAGTGGATGGCTTGTTTGAGGATATGCCATTCATGTGACCCATATTTGCAAGGTTTTGTAGCTTTGACGCTTCCTCCTTGAGTTGGTTGTTTTCGCTTTCCAGCCTTTGAATGGTGCTCATAACCTCATCTGATTTAGTATCTCTTAATTTCTCCCTCATTTCCATGCTTTCAAGTTTCTCTTTCATCTTCATTAACTCTTGCACATAAAGTCTTGGTTTCCACATGAGTGGTGTAGTTGTGGGACTGTAAGTTTCTTCCTCGTCTAAAATCTCATTTTGGTGACCTTCATTTTCTATGTTGAATGCTTTCTTGCGGTTATTTTTAATTTTTTTCTCCTTGCTTGTTTTTCCTTATGCATTCTCTTGTGTTATCATTTTGCCTTCGTTTCTTTTATCTTCTCTCTTTTTTTCCCTCTATTGGGTTAATTGATCTATTCATCTGATGATGGTTAATTTCTTTGATTGTTCCTTATTCCCCACCTATTTATGTGGTAGAATATTTTTTATTTTTATTTTTTGATATGTCCTCTTCATTGTTGTTACCCTTGCTCAAGATTTTTGATGCCTTAATATCCTCTAGTACTATTTCTCATTGACATATATCGGTTCTTGTAATTGTTTTTACCCTTATTTTATTATCGAACCCTTTATACTATTGATCCGATGAAATAGATGTGTAATAAAACCCTTCGTTGCAAACCTTTCTTGCTTTGCAAACCCTCCTCCATTTCAAACCTTTGTCGAACCCCTATACTAGTGATCCAATGAAAAATATATATAATAAAACCCTCCACCGTAAATACTCCTTGCCTTGCAAATCCTCCTCCATTGCAAAACCATTGAACGAATTTTGTATATATATTTGTGCAAACCCTCCTCTGCTGCAAACCTCATCCACTACAAACCCATTGAAACAAACTTGACCCTAACTATTTTATGACGAGAAAATATTTTCCGTATGTTTTGCGTGGTGTTGGTTGTATATTTTTCTTATGGTGACTAAAACCCTTTTCAAATTTTTTTTCTAACTAAAATCTAGTGGATCTCACAATTGGGGTACTAAATGAAGGAACTATATGTCCACGTATTTCTCCTATCTACTTAAATTGTTTTATAAATCGAAAGAGGACGAAAAATGTGCTTACCTTATGAAATAGATGTGTAATACAACACTCTACCACAAACCCTCCTTGTTCTGTAAACCCTCCTTGCTCTGCAAAAACCCTCCATCACAAACCCTTTAATTCTTTTTATGTTGAGATTTCTTATTTGTTTCAGTCTATAGCTCGAATTTTATTCGTTCTATCGACTCTGCTTTAGTATCCCTTTTTATTGTGCTGAGATTTCTTGTCTGGTTCAATGTACAGTTCAAAACTTCTTCATTCTATTAGAATGAACGAACAAGAAAACAAAAAGTTATAATCTATAAATAAGCCATTGAAATGTAATATAGTGATCAAAAGATTTTTGGAGAAGCGGATTGAAAAATTGTAGAATATTTGCCAAAGGTTTCCTCTCAAGTTGTGTAGAGAAGGCTTCATTGTGCATGAACAGAGATATTCTGGAGAGATTTTATTGTAAGATTTTTTATAGTGTATTCATTTCATTACAGTGAGAATATGCATGTTGACAATATTTTCACATTATATTGATTTGATACATTTAAATTATTTTTTCCTAGAAGATCGCACTTAATTTAGATTGAATTGAGTTAATGTTGGTTGATCTAAATTAGGTTTTTCTCAGAAAAAATTATTTTACTGTGTTCAGGATGAAGTATTAAATGTTTTGTAACCTACATTTAAAATTTAGATTTCATTTTTATTTTTCTTTACTCAATTTTTTATTTTATTTAATTTCAATTTCACGTAAATCAAAACCCTAATGTTATAATATAAAATTTTAATTTTATCATTAGGGAAAAAAATTTAATTCATGTTTTTAATTCACGGCATTTCACAGTTGGAAATAAACATTAGAATTTTAATTAAATTGTTCAAATAATGTTTATTAAATTTTAACCTAAAGTATTTGGATAAATTTAATTAATATTATTTTCTAAGGTTAATATTAAATAGCTACACTTTATAAAGTCGATTTTTGGTAATATTTAATTATTAATATCACATTTGAAGAACGAATTTTATAAACATCATATTCTATTATGTAAATAAAATATCGAAATCACATGCCCATTGTTAATGGTAATGTGCACCTTCAAGTTATTACGGCAATATTTGCACACTTTGCAAGCACACTTTAATATAAAATCTTGGAGAAACTAAAAATTTTCTTTGCGAGAAAGGATTACTTAACGGGATCCTAAGTATAAGTGTATTTTCATAATCGGGAAAAAATATCACTCAACAGTAAGGTAATCTTGGACTATGTCTGATCCAATTTTCTATTTCCCTACTTTCTAAAAAATCAAACATCTTATCATTAATCTGATCATGAGGTAAAATATGTTCAATGATTTCTTGAGAGAATCCCATTGTATCTAATGCAAATATTCCATTCTTGATTGACCTTGTAGCTTCAATTTTGCTTTGATTCTTGATAATGCATTTTCTATGTTCATTTATATATTTGAATTCCACTGTTCTTTCTTTTTCAACTAATTGAGCAATTGAGATGAGATTAGCTAATAATCCAAGAATATATAAATATATTCTAGCATAAAATCTAAAAATTGCATGCTAGGTATTACTCTTTCAATTTCTTAAACTTGAAAAATCTTGTCATTTGCAGGTTTTAGTGAAATATTATTTTTGATTTCCAATTATTCAAACCAATGTAAATCTCTAGTCATATGATGACTAGTACCTTAATATATATACCAAACATATTTTCTATTTGTATTTTTTGATGAGATTCAAGTGATATTATTTCACATCTTTGATCTCTTTTATGATTTTACCATTTGAACTCAAAAGATTGTTTTTAATACAACTTTTGATTTTGAAATCTTCCTTTCATGAAATATGGTTCTTTAAGATTTCTCCTATGATGTGAAACTCCTATTTTTATTTTCCATTTATTCATTTTTTAAATTTCTTGATTCCTTTGACATCCTTTTATCTCCAAATTTAAATAAATGTAATTTCAAAAACTTCAACTAATAATTCAAATAATATATTTGCAAAAAAAATTATAAACCTTTTATGTAGCAATCCTTCTAACTCCCTAATAAATTCAATTTGCAAAATTTTAAATATCTTCAAATTTTAAAATTTTCAAATCTTCTCTAAAGTTTCAAAACTTTAAATTTTATAAACTTCTAAAAAAAAAATCTTAAATCTTCTTCAAATTTCAAAAAATTCAAAGTGCTCTTGTTTCTTCTAACGCTTTGATTTCTTCTAGTGTTAAGGCTCTCTATAGATAAAACATTGTTTATAGTACTTTGGGTACTTCTAATTTTCTATATTCTACTAATACTTTTATTTATTGGTTCTACAAAATTCAGGTTCCTAGATGAAAGCACTTTGATAGTGCTTGTATTGTACTTTGATCTACTCTATATGGTAGCACTCCTCTCAGAGCTCTTAGTTCTTTGAATTTCTCTCGATGGTAGTGCTCTGGTTAGTGCTAGTTGCTTTTTGTTTCCTTTGACTCCTAGTGCTTTGTTAGCACTCATGCCTTTCTAAATTCATTTGTATGCTAACACCTTGTTAGCGCTTGAAACCTATTGATTTCCTTTGATACTAACACCTTGTTAGCACTTGAAACTTTTTTATTATAGTGTATCAGGTAGCCACTATATAATGGCTCTTATAGCTCTTAGGTATCTATACTCATAGCACTTAGATAGTTGTTATAGATTTCACAAAGATGTTGTATGGTGTTTTCTATATGATGGATTATGTAGGATTGCCTTTATATGGTGGCTTTTGTATGATGGATTCTTTAGAATTACCTCTATATTGTGGCTTATTTATGATGGATTCTATAGGATTACCTCTATATGATTTCCTCTATAGGAAATCACTCTTAATGGTGCTTTATATATTCTACCTTATTTCTTGAAGAATATTGCTTCAATAAATTGATCCATGACCAAGACTAAAATGATATGAAGATATTTCTAGTTAGCCTTATCCTTCTTGTTTGTATTTCTTATTAACTAGAACTTCCAAACCTTTATGCCTCTATTGTCTTATCTATGGAGGCTTATGATCTTCTCTTCTCTATACTTTTCTTCTATCCTCTGATCTATGGGTGGTTTGGCCTTCTCATTCTAGAGGGGGTTTAAGAGAAACCTAATAAGGAAATAAGGATGGAGTAAATCCATAGCAATTTAGGGTTTATAGGGTAACATCAAGAAGAAAGTGATCTGAGGTTATTCCTTGCACTTCAAATTCTTTAGAGCAAGACATACCATAATATTATAAGTTCCACTATGATAAATATGAAAAAATCAAAGAGATTGATGAATATGAAGGTGTTGGTGGAAATGAAAAAATAGAGGAAGACACAGGAAGCAACAACAAAGAGAAAAAAAAACTCAAAAGGGTTATTTATATGAGAAAACAAAGCAAATATGACAAGTGTTAACAAGAAGTGAGGTTGATGGAGTATAGTTTATTTTATTTTAGGACGACTCTTTAAGTATGATATAACAAGGAATTTAACCATAATAAAATTTAATATTTATGTTTCTTATAATATATTATAATATAAAATTATAGAATCTTTTGGAATTTATTTTGTAAGAGCTCCAACAGTTTTATAGGACATTGGCATTATCATTTTTTAATTTTGAAATGGGACATATACTTTGGGGGATTGAGTTCTTGATAGAAATGGAATATATCTATGAGATAGGTGCCTAGAGGATAGGGTTTGGATGAGTTATTTTTTAGTTTTTGGGATTCAAACCCCACTCTAGGGGCTATCTAGTTGTAAATCTATGGTGATAGTAAATTGGTAGGTGGAGATTTCAATCGAAGACCACAGGGTCTGGCATTGAGGATGCAAGTAGGATTTTTCCCTTTTAGGTTTTTGAAAAAAGATAAATTTCCTTCATATTCCACTAACCCATCCCTCCACATGGTCTGATAATTCTCCATCACAAAAAATATTGAGAGTTGTTATCCTCTAAAGAACAAACTAAATTTTTAAAAATATTTTGAACCTTAGACCATAACAATCTATCATTGTTGTGTGCATTTGGTTATTTTCCATTATAGTAATGGTTATTGTTTATCCTTTTATCCTTTATATGCCTTAATTTTTTGGATCCTCTTTGTCTTTTGATCTAGATTAAGTGGTCATTGACCTTCTCAAGAGTAAGTTGCCTCCAAATGTAAACTTCGGTTCTACTAGTACTAGTCTCTTGTGACTTATTTATTATTTTAAATCTAATGGATTTATTCCTAGGATTTTCTCTATACCATCAGTTATATTTACCTCAAAAAATATTCTACATTCTATTGATACCATGTCTGACACTCCTTGGTTGGAAGGTTCATCAAAATATGGCCAAGCCTGACTACTTTGAAAAATTGGATATCTACAACCTAGGGTTCAAGATCTTCAGCTATGAACTCTTGCTCTATGGAAGAGGATACTTCATGGTCATATTGAAATCCTAAGAAAAAAATGATTCTATATTTCAAGGAGGGTCATGGTTTATGGGCTCAAGTGCCTTATTTTTAAACTTCTAGTCACTTTGACCCTCAAGTAAATGTGCCTATGGAAGTTCCTATTTGGGTAAGATTTCATTTTCTCTATCTCTCCATATTTGGAATAAACCCTCTCTATAGCTCATTGGAAACAATATTGGTAAGTTTATCAATTGGATTCAACCCAAAAATATAAATGCTTCCTATGCTTTTACGTATGTTCAAGTTAATTGGAAAAATGGATTACCTAAATCTATTGGAATTAAGGTTTTGATGGGTCCACAAATAGGTGTTATATTATAATTATTTACCTTTCAAATTCCTATATTACCATGAGTATGACCACTTTGCTAGGTATTTAGTCAAAAACCATAGAATAAGAAGGATCAAGCTGAAGGATTTTAGCAAGCATAAACCAAGAGGAATGAAGATCTAGAAGCCAAAATTCTAGACTTGCTAACTTAAAACCCCTTAAGAAATATAACATGTAACTCCAAATCCTATACCTACTAACTCCAAAGCCTTAACCTGCTAACTTCAAACCCCAAAGCTTAGCACCTCCCAATAAG
The DNA here is from genome assembly GCA_028583015.1 of Wollemia nobilis. Lineage (NCBI taxonomy): Eukaryota > Viridiplantae > Streptophyta > Pinopsida > Araucariales > Araucariaceae > Wollemia > Wollemia nobilis. The sequence continues at coordinate 144,067 of JAQPPZ010002174.1, forward strand.
ACACTAAAATTTGAGAAAGGTTCCATTCTCTCCTAGATTCATGTGAAATCTAAGAAAAAAGAACAATTTTGGAGACTCAAATCTTGCATAACTTGGCTATGGGAAGGAGAATCCAACACCAAGTCATTTCATCTTAAGGCTCATCAAAGATATCAAAGTAATATGATTCATGAAATTCACCTGGAAAATAGTGATAAGGTATCCAATTTTTTGAATATCAAATAAGTTGCATTTAGCCACTATGAATACCTTTATCAAACATTATATGGAACTCATACTACTCAAGTTGTGCTACTACAAGAAATTTCCAAGGTAATAACCTGAGAAATCAAAAATTCTCTTTGCTAGGTAGTCACTTCAAAATAACTTAAGGACATTATATTCAACTCTATGAATGATAAAGATCCTAGTCTAGATCGATTCACTAGTACCTTCTACCACCAATTCTTTAATATGGTAGCTACAAAGCTTCTTTAGATGATTGAGGATACTCATAAAAAAGGCAAGTTGATTAGTATTATTAAGTCTACCTTTTTAGCTCTTATTCCAAAGGAGAAGGATGCATCAACCTTTAGTCAATTCAGACCTATTTCTTTGTGTAATATTTCATATAAATTTATGACCAAAATCATAGCAACGAAAAACCAAAAAGCATCTAGATAAACTTATCTCTGACAAGAAAGTAGGTTTCATCCCTTACAAGCAACTATATGACAACATTGTGATTGCCCATGAGGCCTTACATGCTAGTATTAAAGAATCAAAAAAAATATTATGATTAAACTTGAAATGGCCAATTCCTTTGATAGATGGGATTTGGAACTTTTGGCTCAAGTACTTAGTTCTTTTGGATGTCCTTTATATTTCCATGTGGATTTTTGGCAGCATCAAAGACCCTTAGGTTTCTCCTATTATCAATGGTTCTACAACAATATTTTTTATATATTCTAGATATTTACACCAAGGCTAACCCCTATCTCCTTATATTTATATTATTTTAGTTGAAGCATTGAGTAGATCTATCTCTGCCAAAATAACGGCTAAAAAAGTAACTAGAATAAAGATTGTTGTTGGGTTCAAGTAGATTACTCAAGCCCAATTCACTGATAATACTATAATTATGGAGGAAGTCATAAAGTTGAATTTCAAAAGGATTAAAAGGTACCTGAACCTCTTTCTTAATGCCTTTTGAGCCACTATTAATATCAATAAGTGTAGGTTTTACACTATCAACACTTCAATAGTTTAAAATAGGAGCTTTGCTCAAATACTTTAGTTTGATCATAGTGAAATTGGTACCTTTGAATATTTAGGGGTGCTTATGAGTTTCAAGCTAAAGATTTTTTATTGTTGGTGTGATTTGATGGAAAATTTTGACATAATAATATTAACTTAGAGTAGTAGGTGATTTTTTCTTGTTAGCAAATTGATTTTGATTAAATCTATCATATCAAGCTTACCTATCTACCATCTTATAATTTATCATGCTCCCATATCGATCCATTAGGAAGCTGACAAAAAAAATAGTTACTTTATTTGGCAATAAGGAAGGTAATCTCATAAGAAAAAATTCCATATTGTTAGTTAGAGTCAAGTGATAAAAGAAAAATATCAAGGGGACTTGGGTATCCAATATGCTTCTATTATGAGCAATGCTCTAGGTGCCAAACTTGTATGGAACTTAATAAACTCTCCAATGATATTTTGTAAATAGCTTATTCCTAAGTATGGTGAAGGTAATCATGTAATTCTACTACTAAAAGGTATGCATAAAAAACTAAGAATCTCTAAAATTTAGATGTTGACTATTAAATCAATCTGGATTATTAAGGTGGTACCTAGGAATGGTAATAGTATCAAGTGTTGGGATGATTCTATTATTGGTAACAAACCCTTAATTTATTCCATTTCTAAGGATGTTTTTTAGTTCATGATTTAGCTTGGGATCAATAAAATTTCCCATCTCATCACTTTGGAAGGTAATCAACTAAAATGGATTCAACTTCATGTGTTGGACATGAAATAATAAAGATAATGGTCTTGGATCTAGAAGTAATTTTATAGTATTCTTCCCACATTCCCAAACAATGAAGACTACTTTATTTAGGGAAAAATTAACTCTTCAAGAATCTATTCAATCAAGGTTGGTGCTTATTTCTAGATAAAAGAGCCTTTGGATAGAAATTTAAACCACATTTGAGACCAAAATATTATTCCAAAAATAGAAGTTTTCCAATGTCTAGTTTAGCAAAACAAAATTCTAAGTAGGGAAAACCTTTCTAAAAAAGGAATTTTAAGCCTCCATATTTGTTCTAGATGCTTTAAATACTGTGAATCTCAAGCACGCCTATTTTTTAAATGTGAGGAAGTTGCTACAGTTTGGATCTCTCTTGCTCTCAGCTTTGGAGTCTACATTAAAAGTAGATTAAATCTTAAGTCTTGTACTACAAGCCAAAATAAAAAGTACAACTCCTTTCAAGGTAATCCTATCATAAAAATTGTGTGGTCTTCAATTCCTTATTATTGCATGTGGTATATATGGATGGACAGGAACTATCAAATATTTGAAGATAAATCAACTTAGAGGGCAATTTTGATATGCAAGATAAGCTAAACAATATTAGAGTGCTCTTTCTAGATATGAGTTACGTATTTATGTAGAAGCATTTGGGTAGAAATTATATACATATACATGCATGTTTGTATGTACACAAAATAATAATAATAATAATAATAATAATAATTAAAAAATGATAGCTATCATTAAGTGTTGCTTCCATACAAGTTTTGATGCTAGTGTACAATTGCTTCTTCTTTTGTACTTGTATTGTTTTTGTAAAAATGCTACTATCGTACAAGTGTTGTAATAAAATTATTGTTGCTACCATCAAGTGTTTCTACTATACATGTGCTACTAGTGTCGTACAATTATTATTGCTATCGTACAAATGTTACTACCATACAAGTGTTATTATTGTACAATTTCTATATCTTCCATCAAGTGCTATTATCATACACTTATTGCTACTATCATAGAATTGCTACTATTGTTGTAGAAGTGCTATTTTTATACAAGTGTTACTATCATTGTATAAATATTTCTACCATACAAGTATCTAGCACAAGCATTGTTGTTCGAAAATCATGAGAAAAAAATTTAAAAATAAATAGATATAATGTTGGAGAAGGATTGGAAGATGAAGGGTGTGACTTTTAGCCTTCCAAAACCTTCATTTCCTTTGATGAAAAAGCATAAATAGGATCTATTTCTGCATTTTCCTGTTAACCCTAGCAAGAAGTAATTTAATTATGTATTATTGTTTTAGTTATTTTTTGGTTCATGAATTTGTTTTGAAATATTTTACTTCTAGAAGAAGTTGTATTTCATTAGACCCCATCCCCTAAGATTTGAGAAGATATCAAACATAGAGGAATATTAGGAGCACTAAAATTACCAAAAAATGTTGACATTGCTAAGATGTTAAGAAGAATTATAGCTAGGTTGGATGCCATTGATACAGCACAAAGAAGGGGCATCCATGTGGAAGATGTTAACGATGATGAGGAAGAAGAACTGGTTTGGAATATTAAAGACGAAGACCTAGTGGATGAATCAAAAAAAAATTCTTGAAGTCTATCACTAAAATGGGTAGCAATCCTAGGTTGAATACCCCATGCTACAATGGGATTTTGAATAGCAAAGAGCTCATAGATTGGATCACAAATATGGAGAATTATTTCAAATTAAATCAATGGAAGATCCCAAAAGGATAAAATTTACTTGTACAAAGCTGAAATGGCATGCATCCTTGTGGTGGGATCATGTCCAAATGGAGAGACAAAGAAAAGGAAAGGAGAAGATCAAAACTTGGGATAAAATGGTTGGATATTTGAAGACCAAATTACTACCATTTGACTACCAATTGGGTCTCTTTATAAAGTTATAAAATCTGAAGCAAAAACAGTTGAGTGTGAAGGATTACATTGAGGAGTTTTACAATATTACTATTTTGGCCAACCATATTGAATACAATGAAGAAAAAATAGAAAGGTACATCAATGGACTTCATATATCAATTCAATATGAGTTTGAATTGGTTAAATTAAAGTTTATAGAAGAAGATTAGTAATGTGCATTAAAAGTAGAAGAGAAGTTGTCTATAAGGAAACAAAATAACTTGAGGAAGAGAAAATTTTTATCAAGGAAGAGGATAAGCCAATAGTGGAAGAGGATAGCAAAGGCAAGCAAGAGAAGCTAGTACTTTTCAAAGTGATTTTTAGCTAGAATACTAGAGAAAGCAAATTTTTCTTATAAGGTAAATATGGTTATGGGAGAAAAAGTAGAGGGTTCTCCAAAAATTGTTTTATATGTGGAGAAGTTAGTTATTGGGTATATGAATGTATAAGAATATAATAGGGTGGAGGTAAAGGAAAATAATTCAAGAACCATATTGCACAAGAAAATAAAGGACATAAAACTTTAGTGAGTAAACAATGTATGATAAACTTTCAAATTGGTTCTTACAAAGATATATACTATGTGATTGTATGCCTATGTAATGTCTATAATATTTTTTTGTGAAGTTCATGGCAATTTGATAGAAAGGCAATGCATGATGATGGGGTGAACACCTATACCATTATGAAGTATGGTAAGTGGTACACATTAAGTCCATTAAAGGATAAAGGTTCTAAAGTGTGTTTGATCTTGGAAAAACAATTCTAGAAAGGTATGAATAATAAAGTATAGTTTGTTTTTATTGCTAAATCTATAGAAGACAAGACAATAGGCAAGATGGATAAAATTCCACATGAAGGACTTGTTGGAGGAATATGTAAATATTATTTGAGAAGATGGGTTTCAACCTATAAGGAGCATTAGTCATCACATATATTTCATTTATAGAATGGCATATATGGATAATGAGGAAATAAAGAGACAAGGGGTTGATTTGGGAGAACATGAGCCCATGTGTAGTACCAACTATACTAGCACACAAGCAGGGTGGATAATGGTGTATGTAATGGATTCTTGGGCCATTAATAAGATAATCATAAAGTACATGTTTCCATTTCTATTTCCATGTGTATGGGAGATTTTTTCTTAAGAGAAGTTGTAATATTGTATGGTTTACCAAAAAGTATTATATCATATAGAGATACTAAGTTCAAAGGTCGCTTTTGACAAACTTTGTGTTAGGTGCCCAAGATAGGTACTTAATAATTTAATATTGTATTGTATAATGGTATGAGCCATAAATTAATTATTGATTAAGGAATGCCACATGTCAAATTAGAAATATTTATGTCATAGAATCATATATGTTACAGTTAGGGAATATTGTAATATGTAACCGCAAGGAATATTATCATATTATTATGCACTTTGTAACTCATAAAAGGTGAACCACCACATGGGCGATCTTGTAACTTATGGAAGGTGAACCACCACACTCTTGTATAAAGAGATATGCACCCCATTGTAATTGGCATCTATGATGTATTCTTAGAGAAGTCTTGGCTTATGGAGCTGGAGATATTGTGGAGTGGCTTCCTTCCAAAAGGAGCATTGTATGGTGTTGCCCTACCTCAAGGTTATAATGAATCTCTATTTTTATTGTGAGCAATTTATTTATGGATGTATGTTTGATATTTTCAATGATTTATGGTTATAAGAAGAGAGGTTTACAACATTTTGTATCAAATCAAAGATTTGGGCAAAGTGGGTTTGTTTTTTAAGAGCTAGGGCACGTTTTTAGAAAAATGTCACATTTTGTCGAAGCCATATTTTTTATTTTAGAAATAATTTTTAGAAGGTATTTGTACCATTGTCTAGGTCATTTTGAGTACTACAAAAAAACTGGTCATTTGTTAAATTCATATCAGTATTCAAAAAGTTATGGTTGTTTGAAGTTGGGATATTTGTGTTATTTTTTGGCTGCATAAATATTTTTCAACATACAATAATTCGTATTAAATTTTTTAGCAGTCATTTTATGAATATTTTTGCACCAGCATGTATATTATTCTAAGTACTATAAAAATTACTGCTCGCTTGTAAATTATGATACATATTGAAAGAGTTATAGTTGTTTGAATTTGGGCTATTGAGGCTGTTTTTTGGCTGTGCGAATTATTTTTTCAAAAAGAAAAATTTTGTATTATTTTTTTATTGGTAATTTTCAAAAAAAATTTGCACCAACATGTATATTATTTTGATTACTATAAAAACAATTGCTCATTTGTGAAATTTTGATAAGTATTGAGAGAGTTATAGTTGTTTGAAGTTGGGTTGTTGAGGCTATTTTTGGATTGCGTGAATTTATTTCAAAAAGAAAAAATTTGTATTAAATTTTTTAGTAGTCATTTCAAAATATTTTTATATCATAATATAGGTTATTTTGAGTACTACCAAAATGACTACTCGGTTGTTAAATTCTAATAAGTATTGAGGCAGTTATAGCTATTGCAAGTTGGGCAAAAATGTCTACTCGCTTGTTAAATTTTGATAAGTATTGAGGTAGTTATAGCTATTGCAAGTTGTGCATTTGGTGTTGTTTTTGGGCTGCACAAAAAAGAAAAAAAAAATCATAACTCTCAATCTAGGTAAGCAAATCAGTTACCGTTTGTTTTGTTTTGAAGAAAATTTGTAGATTTAATGGTTTGAAGAAAGAAATAGATTAGATCTCAAAAAAAATTAATTTTTGAGAGATTTAGGTTATTTCAAACCCTAGATCCTTTAAAAATAAAATCATGGAGTTGCCAATATTCACTAGAGGGTATGATAGTGATGTTAGGGAATTGTTGAAGAAGTTAAAATCTTATAATAATTTTGAGTTACTATGGAAATTTCACCTTTTTATTTCTTTGAAATATGAAGCTTTCTATTGGTATATGGAGTTTAATCATGACTGTAAAACTAGATATACATAGGAAAAATTTTAAGTTGCATTTTTAAGTAAATGGGCATCAAACAAAAAGGATAATAATGTACGGGCTATGAAAACTACACCTTGTGTGTTAGGGCCAAACAATGGTCAAAAATCTTTGTTTGAATATAAAAATTATATTTTGCAAGTTCATGCATGCATTCAAAATCGATAAATTATAGTTTCCATTAACCCTATTAGCAAATATAATTTTATTAATATGTCTTTGACCAAGAGGTTGCAATTTCAAGCAAATAAAATTAAACACAAACAACTTGAGGTCAAAATATTCAAATTTTTGAAGATTTAAAAATCACCATGGATAAATATATTTTGCAATCAAATTTTCATTCTATTGATATGAATGATGTAGATATTATCCTTGGTTATCCTTGGTTGCATTATTTGGGTACTGTTAACATTAATGTGCAAAAGCAATTCATGAAGTTATGGTACAAGAAGAAGATAACATTGCAAGACATTTTTCAATGTATGGACAAATAAGTAGTTTTTGCAGGTGAACAAAGTGAAGAACAAACAAAAGATGAATTATGTAGATATTATCCTTGGTTATCCTTGGTTGCATTATTTGGGTACTAAAAACATTAATGTGCAAAAGCAATTCATGAAGTTATGGTACAAGAAGAAGATAACATTGCAATATATTTCTCAATGTACGGACAAACAAGTAGTTGTTTCAGGGGAACAAAGTGAAGAACAAACAAAATAACCTAAAATTGAACCTAAGGAGGAGTCGATAATTGACCTTAATAAAGAAATAATAGTAAAATATGAATCAAATGAAAGGAGAAAGATAGAAGAGCAACAATAGGTAGAACAAAAGGCTAAGGTTGGAGTATATTGTCATCCATACCACCATGAGAGTCAACAATCATGGATACAGGGCTTGAGGCAACATAAAAACAATGAGGGATATAGAAGGAACCAATAAATCCAAAAATTTGGATATGCTACAAGTCATAAATGCAAGAATTTATGGATGAAAAAAATAAAATTTATGCTTCCAACAAATGGCATTGACATCAACGAATACCACCATCAATCCTATTTCCACTAGGATGAATGGATGATCAATATTGGTACCAATATTCAACATGGCTTAGAAGATCATATTATTTAGCCTCTTCTAATATTTTGAGGATGAAACATTTTGTAAGGGGAATGGAATGTTAGGTACCTAATATAGGTACTTAATAATTTAATATTGTATTGTATAATGGTATAAGCCATAAATTAATTATTGAGTAAGGAAGACCACATATCAAATTAGAAATAGGTATGTCATAGAATCATATATGTAACCATTGGAGGAATATTTCCATATGTAACCACAAGGAATATTGTCATATTATTATGCACTTTGTAACTCATGGAAGTTGAACCATCACACTCTTGTACAAAGAGAGATGTACCTCCATTGTAATTGGACCTATGATGTATCCTTGGAGAAGTCTTGGCTCGTGGAGCTAGAGATCTTGTGGAGTGGTTTCTTTCCAAAAGAAGAATTGTATGATGTTTCCCTACCTCAAGGGTATAATCAATCTCTATTTTATTGTGAGTAATTTATTTATGGATGCATGTTTGATATTTTGAATTATTTATGATTTTGAGAAGAAAGGTTCACAACACTTTGTGGAATAAATTGGATATAAAACTAAGTTTTAGTTCAACTTAACATCCACAAGCAGATGGGCAAACTGAAGTTGCGAATAAAAGCCTTAGGAATTTATTGAGGTGCTTAGTTGGTAAGAAGTCAAAGTTATGGGATACCATCTTGGCAAGTGTAGTTTACATATAACAATTTGGTAAATAGAAGAACAACCAAGAAGCCATTCCAAATTATGTATGGAATTCATCAAAAAGGAGTGGATGGGTTGCAAAGTACAACTAATTTAAGGAGAAAAATTGCTCTAGCGAAGGACTTTGTTTATTACATGCATGATTTCCATCAAGAAGTGAAATATTATCAAGAGAAGTGCGCTATGAGATACAAGCAACATGCTGATCTCAAGTGTAGGACACAAGAATTTTAGGTTGGGGACTTGGTTTTGGCACATTTATGGAAGGAAAGGTTTCCAAAAGTCACTTACAACAAGCTCAATTGTAAAAGGATTATACCTTGTAAGGTCTTGAATAAATTTTCAGCTAATGCCTATGAAATCGAACTCTAAGAAGAAATGGATATATCACCAATTTTTAATATGGTTGATTTGTATGCATATTCTAATAAAATAGCAAATCATAATGGAGATATCACTTCTAATTTTTCAATGGAAGAGTGTATGCAATAGTTGTAAAAGAAAAATAAGGATGATATTGAAGCAATGATAGGTTATAGAGTGGCCAAGAGGACCAAAGGCAAAGACTATTATGAGTTGTTGGTCAAGTGAAACAATTGGGCAACTAAAGAAGCAGTATGGATGACTAAATTTAAAGTTGATCAATATGGAGTTTTAGTTCCAAATCTGACAAAATATTCATGAGTTGGAACTCATGGTGCATTTCTCTTACTTGACATGTATGATGTAGAAGCATCTAGATAAAAATTATATATACATATATGTGTGAGTATAACATAATAATAATAATAATACAAATATAATAATAATTGTTGCTATCAAGTGCTACTACCATACAAGTGTTGATGCTAATGTATAATTGTTTCCAGTGTCATACAAGTGTTGTTGTCGTTGTTATCATACAGTTGTTATTGCTATATACTTATTGTTATTGTTGTTAAGTGATATTGCCCTACAATTATCAATGTTGTCATACAAGTGCTACTACCATACAATTGTTATTGTTGTACAATTGTTGATACCATAAAGTTTTGTTATCATACTATTATTGCTAATGTCATACAATTACTATTATTTCCGTATAATTTATGTTTCCATGCAAGTGCTCTTATCATCGTACAAGTGTTGTTGCCATACATGTATGTCATACAAGTATTGCTACTTGGAAATCGCAAGAAAAATAAATAAATAAATAATTTTGGAGAAGGATTGGAAGATGAAGGGGCATGACGTTTAGCATTTTAGATTCCACCTTTGTTTCCATTGATAAAAAAGCATAATTAGGATGTATTGTTGCATTTTCCAACTAACCTTGGCAAGAATTAATTTAATGATGTATTTTTTTTGCTTATTTTTTGGTTCATGAGTTTTATATGAAATATATTGCTACTAGAAGAGATTGTCTTTTATTAGACCCCCTTACCTAGACTACATCATATATCCTCAAATATTGGAACCTTCAAGATATAATTAGCACCTCTATTGCCAGCAACCTAACACCTCAATTGTGTTTTAGTTTTCCAGCTCTATTCTTTTATGGGACTTCAGAGTCTAACCTAGGAATAACTATTGCTAGAGGAGTTCTATGGTCAGGACCACAATCTAGAATTCTTGATTTTTGCCTAGATTTAGGATAAACCATTAATAATATAGCTGAGTTGATGGGTTACAAATTTGGTCTCACTATTATAGTAAGATAAAACACCAAAACCCTGTTAGTTTATAGGGACTCTAAGTTGATCATATAATTTATTTTTAGAAAACAATTGGTTAAGTCTATTATGATATGGTTGTTGCTAAATCAGGTTTTTAAGACTATAGAAATATTTGATAAAATTAATCAACATCACATTCTTAGTAATAGTAAATGGAAACATTTGGCAAATAAAAAGGCCAATTAAGGCTTTCTTTTGCATCCTTCTTCAGCTCACATAAGAAAATTTTAAAAACAAGTATTTTGAGAAATTAAGGGGTGATCACATAGACTAAGCATGTTGGCTCTATTTATTTTATGAATTATTGTGGACCAAGGACTTCTTATTATTGTTCTTTTGGTTTTACTAGGGAAGAACTTTTGTTTTTATTGGTATTTTTTCTCCTATGGGATTCTAGCTATATGAGCTAAATGAACATCCTTGGTTTTGCTAATGGTGCTTGTAGCACCTATTCAGCTTGTATATTTTTATATTAAATGATATTAAACCTTTTTCTTAAAAAAAAAGTGGGGCTAAACCTAAAAAAATCATGATGAAATAATATCTTGGAATATTAGGGGCATGAATAAGACCCCTAAATAAAATAGGTACTAGGGAATTGATAAGTTGTTATAGACAACATACTTATAGATATGAAAATCAAGTAGATGATAAGTTGTCATAGAAAACATATTTATAGATATGAAAATCGAGTAGCAAAACTTTTAGCCATATTTTGTGTTGATTTTCATTTGGAAAAATTATAATTTTAGAAGACAATTCGATGAGTGATATTTATCTTGTGTACATATAGTAGTTTGAGGAAGATGATAAATATTTTTTATAGAAAGAAAAATAAAAAATGTCTTTAATAAAAAGACAAGTTGGATATGGTTTAATTAACCTAATAGCAATGTAATCAAAACAATGTGGCATTTTATTATTTTAAAAATAATTCCCCCAAAAGAATTCGTACATAGCTAACTAAAAAATTGTTAAACACAATCTCATATGAGTCATCCATAAAATTTCTCAACAATAATTAGATTCCACTCACAACAATAGGAGCAACCATCAATGGAAGTTTCTACCCTCTCAACTAGATGTTATTCAGTCTCAATATGAGGGGGAAATCATTTAGACTTTGAATAACTTTTAAGAGACTCTCTTTCAAATCAATAAAACTATGGTCCACTTCATATGTCAATAATTAGGAGGAATAAATAATCTGTATGGAGCTTATTTTCATTAAAATACAAAATATAATGGTGAATACATCCTCAAAATCATGAAACTTGAAGAAGAAACACACTTTATTGTGATTTCATGCAATAAATCTTCATTAAGATTATGATTTTTTTATTGGTAATGGGTTTTGAAAGGGATCCAAAACATTCTATACAAGTTGTAGAGAGGATCCCATGAAGGTTTGACTCAATACGGAGTAAGCCAAAAATGGGCCATTGTCTGTGGCCACACAAAAAAATAGAAACAAAGAGATATATATCAATTACGGCCCACGGGTGCAAATAGAACAAAGCAAACAAGGTTGCAGACAAAAAGGGACAACTCGATAACACCTCCTCATTCTAAGGCGTAGCCCTCATCCTCTTTGGGATCATCTTCCATAGGAATACTATTTTTCTATGCATTCATTTGATTGATGATTTTTTGTCTCTCAGAAGCATCAAAGTAGCCAAAGTGATGATGTCCTCCAGGTTAGTGAAATGGTTTAACATCACCCATATTTTGTATGTACCAAGACCCTAAATATGGTCCTGATGCAGTCTACTGAATCTTATGAGTAGGGAAAGTTCTTTTACGATTATCATCAATATTTTTAACATAGATCGAGTGCCTAATAGGTGTTACAGAGGGACCTGCAGGAGGTAACTGTCTTTGCTTGCTCACTCTACTAGGGGTTCCATTATCCACATCAATCACTTGGACTTATTGAGGAATATCCATCAGCGCCAGAGGTGGTTCTAGAACTGGGTCAGGATCAGTGGCCGACCTATCAGCTTCAATGATGTTTTGGTCTGGATTTTTGCTAACGTATTTGTAAAATATAAATTGAAGACCATGGTGCTTGGGATAAGTGGACTTCCCTCTTATGATATTGTTAATAGAGATCTCCATTGACCAAAGTAGATACTTCATAATGTTCATCTGCTTGACGTCCTTCAAAAATTTTATGAACACCATATGGAAGTTGCAGAGGGGTAAAGTCAATTTGTCTGTGATCAAGTACTGCATAATCAGCACCATGGCCCAATTCCAAGGTAGAGGGATATCTTCCCTGACATATCCATTGTCCTTCTTTGTCATAGATTTCCCTTTATCGTGGAAGAAATCCAATTCACCCACCATTGAATATTTATCTCTATAGATAATCTCACCTCATTGGGGAGTTCCATAATTTTCTCCAGCAAATTGATGGTCACAATAAAGGTAAGTCCCTTCAGGTTTATTGTACTATTGTCCCAGCTTTGGATGAACTCCCATGAAATCAGGGTCATGCTCATTAAATTTTTTTATAAAATTGAGCAACCCACGAGAAGCCATAATCTCCTCCACCAATGGGTCTAATTTCAGATGTTCAAGTTCCAGCAATGTCATCCTCCAACACACAAAGTAACTCTTTGTCCCAATGAACTTCAACTTCCACCTTGTTCCAAAAATTCTCTGGTTTTCATTGCACACAAACAGAATTAAAAGGCCATCCTTCAATGGCCAGGGAGGATACATGCTGACATCCTCAGGATTAGAGCTTGCCTTGAACCATTGATTGGTTTGATTAGCCCTAGAATATCTCATCACATGGACCATACCATACCCAATGATGATTTGGTTCATAAGATGAGAGCTCACTAGAATCGAAGGCGATCATAGCGAGGAGCAAAGTTGGTGGTGATCTTTGAAAATGGTAACAATAGAAAAAGTGGGCCAGTGAAGACACACCTCATATTCAATCATCCTCCACAAGTGACCCTTATGAGAAACCCACGCCACCTTGGCATCCATAATGGATACAAGTTGGATGATTCTGCCATTACACCCTATCAAATTGACAACTTGGTATGAGGCGATAATGATGCCATTATTGGTAATAAGATCAATCTCATAGGATAAGATAAGGATGTGAATGGTCTCACGCTCATTGTCCTTTTTCTAAGTTCGAAACTTTGTTTTGTTCCCTTGATTATTTGTTCCTTTCTAAATTTTGAAGATAATATTGGCACTAATGTTGGGAAGATATCCCTTAATATCATCTTTATTACTACTCTGATTGATTATTGTTTTAAAACAATAACCCTCGCACCAGATATTGTGATTAGTGTAGTCCCGAGGAATGTTAGGTAGGCTTCTTGGTGTGTGAGCCTAATAACTATCAACCAGTTGTATTTGGCTTGAATAGGGATGTCATCTCAACATGGAGGTGTAGTAAAACTTAGCCCAAGAGGAATTATGCCTCTTTATGCAGCCACGTTTATTCTCTCTCCATACATGGTGGCACATATTGACCCTCACAAACTTGATGTTATTCATAAGTGGCAGCTTCATTCTCATGGCATAAATTCATGATACATTGGGGAAAGTCCTGCAACCACATCAAAAAATACTGCAGATTCAACCCAAAGTTGGCCATGGCATGATAAATCTTATGATGACTAAGCAATGCCTCTATATTATCCATTATTCCCACTCTAGTAATATGGCTATGGTTGTAAACTCCTTGAATATAATTCATGAATCATGAAGGGAGCTCTCCAAGATGTAGCTTTGATAATGAAATGCAAAGCAATGGGATGTGTAAATAGAATGGTAGAAGATCTATAAGAGGGATTTCCTTATCTTTCCAGTTCATCCCTCTAAAATCAAATATTTTCTTTATTGATTATTAGTTTTCTATGTGTTAATATGTCCTTAAATGTCTATTATCACTTTTTTTAGAGTTTTTATTTGTTTTTTAATAGGTTTGCTTTGGAGTCAATTCATTTCTTGTTATGTAATAATATCTCACTAAGTGCACTGGTGTTTGCTTGATCTTTATGAAATTGCTTTAAGATGTCATAGAAAGAGTGTTTTCTTTAAAGAATTTATGTAATTTGCTTAGGCAATACTATTACACATAGTAAAAAACTTGTTAAACGTTACCAACACAATAAGACTATATCTCTAAATAAATCTTGTTTTTCTATTACTTATATTACATCATGACCACATAGTGGTATTATAATAGCTTGTAAATTATGTATGTATCACTTCGCAATATTTGAAATTGGATATTATCCTTGAAATTTGAGTAATATAACTAGTTGAGCTAATGATATTTGATCCTAAATGACTCTTGTTACTTACCATGGATTTTACTTTATCATGGACTGAAAAAAAATCACTTTGGATTGAAGCACCTACCACTCATACCCATTGGAACTCTATGCCAAATTTTTATGGAAAATAATTTGTTTAAATTATTGAAGATCAAATTGATGGACTTTTATTTGATTAAATACATTATTAACTTCTTTTTAGTTTACATATTACAATTATTTATGAGCAATGATTAAAATTGAAGGACTCCTTTTATTTTTATTTGAAGAATATTTTTTAAAAACACATGAAGTATTGAAAAAAAAAAATCTCCTATTTATGACAAATAACAATCAATTTTATACACCATTTTTTTCATTTTATTTTTAAAACAAGTTATATGTGACTTCTTGGGGCCACTCCCATGAAAACAACAAAATATTACATTTGTTGTTAGGTCAATTAAAATCAATTTTTAGTTGTAGGCTTATTGCAATGGTAAGGAATTTTGCCTCTCTTTGAGAGGTCCAAGTTTCAAACCCCACTAAGAATGAGAGGACCAAGACCCCTCACAAAAACCTATGTAAACTCATTGAAAAAATTAACATCAATTTTTGTATATTCTTTTCAATAAGTTTGCACTGGTTTTTATGAGGGGTCCTAGTCCCCTCCTACTATGTGGGGTTTAAACCTTAGACATCCCAAAGAGATACCAAAGCCCTTATCACTGCAATAAGCTTGCAGCTCATAACATCAAATTTTACATATTAATATACAAGCATTATTTTAATTTGCTATATAGAATTCAAATAAGTTTATTTGTATTGCATTATTTCAAGAAATCATCTTATAGGTATATAGTGATCACCTTATCATGGAATATTCCATCACATGTCACTTTCTTTAGGGAATGTTCATCATAGCACATGGGTTTGAACTTAGACATGCCAATATAGTTACAATCAAATTATAATTACTCCATAATATCTTGGAAAAATACCAATGTATAACCTTGTTGACTTCATAGAAAAATATTAATTAAAAAATATTTATTCATTATTTTTTTATTTGTATGGCCTTATTTATAATGTTTAATTATTTTTTATTTTGATATATTAATTACTTGCAAATATCATTACATGGATTTATGTAAAAAAAAATGGGTTTGATGTATATAAGACACTATTACATAATTGAGATTCTAATACATATACAAGTCTCATCATTAGGATCTCATCATGTGAAGATTGCAAAAATGCCACCCATATAAAGATAATCCAAGATTTTAATATTTATTATTATATTCAAATCACTTATTTTAATTAATGCTTTAAAAATATAAGAATTTAATAATTTTTAATTATTATTTTAAAAATATAAACATTTAATAAGTTCTCTACCATATTCAAGAACAACTAATCAAATGACATTATATCAACTTCTTATATTCCTCAAATTTCAACAAAGAGACCAAGGTTCTAATCTTGCCAAATGATACACACATAATTGCCAAGTTATTGTAATACCACTATGTGGTCATGACGTGAAACCTACAAGGTCCAGTTTAATTTCATATGACCCATTAAGAAAACATCCAAATTAACAATTCTCAACTCTATTTACAATTAAAGGTATTTACTTCTACATATGACTTATCTAAAATCTACCATGCTTTTTGAAATTGTAAAATGTTTGACAACCCTAAAGCTTTCATATATTTTCTTGTTACGATGATCTTCATTGGCAAATATATATAGACATCCTTCATCTTAGTATTGTATTTTATTAAACAAGAGTGCTTTGTTAAAGCTTATTTGGAATTTTAAATCAACCCTAAAACGTAATAAAACTCTTTAATTTATTAAATTATATTAGCTCAATCGATTATATTCCTCAAATTTGAAGGATACATAAGTTTGAATCTTGCCAAGTGATACATGCATAATTTTCGAATTGTTGTAATACCACTATGTGCTCCATGTGTAATATGGGTGGGGTAAGTTTCAATTCCATATAACCAATTAAAAAAAAATGATCTTTAATTTCCTCAAATTTTAAGGATACATGGGTTTGAATCTTGCCAAGTGATACATGAATAATTTTCGAATTGTTGTAATACCACTATGTGGTCCATGTGTAATATGGGTGGGACAAGTTTCAATACCATACAACCAATTAAAAAAAAAATGATCTTTAATTTGCATCTTGAGTAATATTCATCTTTCATTCAATATAAATTATATTTCATATACCACATGTTATATGATACATACCACTTTTGTCTTTTGAGTCCACAATATAGTAAGTTTAGATATATTAAAACCGTCTTGTATTATAGGAAAACCATGTTGACCATATGTAAACCTTATGATTCCAAATATTGAATTATTCTACTAAAAACACTTCTAAGTAATATATGTAGACACAAAAAATAACATTCCTATCATTCCTTTGATGATTAATGTTCTACCTTGAAGTGGAAAAGGATTTAAAATATTTTATATTTTTAATAATTATTAAATTTTAATACATCCTTAAATGGAATGAGCTAAACCATTTAATTTCCTCAATTTTCAATGAGGAAACCCCAACTCGAACCTTACCAAATGATACATGCATGATTACCAAAATGTTTTAATACCATTACATGGTCACAATGCAATGTGGATTGGACCTATTTCAATATCGTATAACCAATTTTAAAAAACTTGAACATCTCATTAAGATGCATCAATTCTCCCTCAGCATGCTCCTTATTTGTCATCCTCATAGCCCTAGGAGCCAAAGTAACCACAACAAACTCTTATTTGTTTAAGAAATTTTATGTAATTTGAAATGTATGTAAATTTTTTGTCTTTTTCATGGAGTATTTTCTAACTTCTACAAAAATGAGTAAGTATTTAATTAAGATCAATTTAATTAGATTATCAATTTCATAGTGAATCATTTAGAAGTTAAAAATATTATAACTAAGAAACAAGGGAATGGAATTGTTGGCTATTATTTCCTTAAAGGACTAAATCTTTAATCAATAGGTAACCCTTAAATTATACAAATTTATCATTCTAAATTATGTATAGACAAATTAATTTAATAAAAATAAAACGTATATTAAATTAGCACTACCTAAATTAAGCCATATTTACTAATATATTTCTTCTCTGCATTTGAATTCATCCAAAGTTAATGTAACATGGGTTTAAAAATCTACTTGAATAATATACATATACATAAAAAAAATGATGATTGTTATATTAATGTTGGCATCATCCTTCTTAGTTGTACTTGATCTTATACTGCACTTGCATAGTGACAATTCTTTACTCCTTAAAATATGGGTTCCTCTCTTTTTAATTGGTTATGTAATATTGAAATAATTCCACTCATATTACATCATCACCACATTGTTATGGTATTTCAAAAAACAATGTACTAGTATAATATTGCCAAGCAAGATCTACACCTAGATCTCCCCATCAAAAGCCCATATTTTTAATCCTCTCATACTAATTCCATTTGATTAAACATGGGTTTCTCTTTCTTATTTTTATCTTTTCCTAATGAGCTATATATGGATTTTTTTTAAAGCTATTCCCATTGCATTTGTTGTTAAGTCAATTAAACCATATCCAACTTGCCCTTTTATCAAAGATATTTTTTGAGAGCTCGAAAACCATGCACCATACAACTAAATAAAGACAGTAATATATTTACTTGTAAACACTATGATAAAACAATGATAAGACTATAAAAATATGGGGCCCTCTTTATATTAAATAATTATTTTCCAATGTGTTACAATCAAGTCCCCTATGAGGGGATGCTACCCATGATACAATGAATACAAATAAAATATCCAGGTGCACTGAACGGTCTTCTTACAATCACAAATTATTTGGGGGTGGGTTTTTCGTGACCATCATGGTGAGTTTGATATAGATCTTGTGCTCCATTATCAAGGTTCGATCTTGTAATTTGCACACAAAGAAACTAGAAATGAATCAAAAGCATATGTGTGATAAATAAAATAGAATATGATGAAATAAAATAAACTAGATCAAAGCATGTGAAATCTAAAATCTATCTAAATGTAAAAATGATAAAAAATATTGATCTAAGCGCTAAAGTAAAAACAATAAAAAATAGGTCTCTGCTAGAGGTCATCTCAAGGTCAGACAACCTTGCTTGTGGGTTGTCTAGGATCGATATGACCGTTATCCCGAGACTGTATTTATTTGTGGTTGAGTAGGGGTAATTTTTAGGATTAGCCTAGGGTTTTTTCAATGGATTTTTGCACTATGAGAGTGACTTGATGGGTCAGATTGATCACTGATGCAAGGGTATTTGATTGCATGGAAGACAAGATTACAGGTATCCTTTCAATAGTTCAGCAGCATGGATTTCAATGAAATGGCTTGGAGGATGAAAATATGCAGTACTTCATTGCTCAAAGTTTGTATGGATTTTGGTAGAACTTCATTGCACAAAATCAAAAGATGAAGGACCATTAAAACTGAGGGTGACTGACAATTTATAGACTTCTTAGAGAGAATATAAAAATAGTGAAAGCACCTTGCATAAAAAAGTAAAGAGATAGTTCGCATTAATAAAAGTGAATGCCTATCTTTAAAATTTCATGTGATTTGATAATTGTATTTTTTTTATTTTGGCCTATGCGAGGAGTTTAAAGCCTTTCTCTGGATCATGCGTGGAATTAACTGGTAATTTTGGCTTCTAGTTACACGTCTTTTTATTTTTAAGCTTTGCTTTTCATGGTTTTCTTAGGGTGAGATGGTCACTATTTATCAATCATCTCAGGGTGAGACAACCATGATTTAGCGATTGTATCACGATGAGATGGTCATGGTTTACGGTTGTCTCAGGGTGAGACAACCATAATTTATGGGGAACTATATATATTTAAGTGGTGAGAACCACTATTTTAGCCCTAAGGCTACCCAAGGTGGGTTAGGTGGTCTAAAAGGAGTCCATTCAGGTATTATCCTCAATATGACATGTTTAGGTGTCTAGATATGCCCTTTTTTGTGATGCTTTGTGTGACAACATAATACAGAGCAAAAATAGATCACCTAAAAAATAGTCTATTTGAATTTTAATGATATTCATTAAACAAATCAACGTAAGATGCCCCAATCATGGAAATAGCATGCACTTTTGAATCATTGCTTCCAACTCATTGATGGATTTGGTTTTAGTAAAATTTTTAGCCATTGGTGGAGATTATGATATGAGTCCGCACTTTAGGCTTTGAGTATACTAAGTTTTTGGTAACCTTTGGGGCATTGGAAGACAAGCTTGAGTCTACACTTTAGCCTTTGGGGAATTGGAAGATAATCTTAAGTCTACACTTTAGCCTTTGGGACATTGGAAGACAAGATTGAATCTACACTTTAGCCTTTGGGGCATTGGAAGACAAGCTTAAGTCTACACTTTAGCCTTTGGGGCATTGGAAGACAAGCTTAAGTCTACACTTTAGCCTTTGGGGCATTGGAAGATAAGCTTGAGTCTACACTTTAGCCTTTGGGGCATTGGAATACAAGCTTGATTCTACACTTTATCCTTTGGGACATTGGAATACAAGCTTGATTCTACACTTTAGCCTTTGGGACATTGGAATACAAGCTTGATTCTATACTTTAGCCTTTGGGGCATTGGAATACAAGCTTGATTCTACACTTTAGCCTTTGGGGCATTGGAAGACAAGCTGGAGTCTACACTTAGCCTTTGGGATATTGGAAGACAAGTTAGAGTCTACACTTTAGCCTTTGGGACATTGAAATACAAGCTTAAGTCTACACTTTAGCCTTTGTGGCATTGGAAGACAAGCTTGAGTCTACACTTTAGCCTTTGGCGATACCAATCAGGCAGTTTAGGTACCCAGTTTGTTTTTTTTGCCCTAAGCAAGAAGGGTGTATGATTATCTTTGGAAATGATTCTTGAATGTAATTAATTTGCATTATTAAGTGTTTTATTATTGATACAATTATGAATTTTGTAATTATATGACTACCCCCTCAAGCGATGAGTCGATAGAGGAGATGGAACATGATGAAAGCAATGCTTGACCAAAATGGTGTGATGATCTTGGGTTTATTTTTAAGTGTTCTTATGGTAATGTACTCATCCTACCAGATTGCATGGATAACCAATCATTGCAACCGCTAGGTGACTAGAGTAAATCACTAGATACAAGGTTCACTCAAGTCTTTTGAATTGTTTTGACAAAAGAGGTTAAGTGCTTTTGGAGCTTTTTGAATTGATTTGACCAAAAGTGTTAGGTGCCTTTAGAGATTTTTTATTGAAACTGTGACCAAAGGGAGTTGGTACCTTTGGGACCTTGAAAATTGAAACTATGACCAAAGGGAATTAGGTTCCTTTGGTACCTTTTGAATTGAGTTGTGACCAAAGAGAGTTAGGTTTCTTTGAAGCCTTGAAAATTGAAACTATAATCAAAGAGAATTAGGTTCCTTTGGAGCCTTTTGAATTGAGTTGTTTGATCGTTTTATTGATTTTTGGGGAAGGTGTGATACCTTTGAACACCCCCAAGTATATTGGTGATTTGATTGATTATTGGGGAAGGTGTGATACCTTGAGTGCCCCAAGTTGTTTGATTGTTTGATTTATTTTTGGGGAAGGTGTGATACCTTTGAACACCCCAGTTTATTTATAATTATGTGATTGATTAGGATAAGGTGTGATACCTTGAACATTCCCAAGTAGATTGATTTCTTGCTTGATTTATTTTTGGGGGAAGGTGTGATACCTTGATTTCCCCAAGTGGATTGAGTGGTTTATGTGATTGTTGGGGAAAGTGTAAGACCTTGAACCCCCTAGTTGTTTTTTATGATGATGCATGTATGTTAGATGAATGTTTTTGATATGATAGAGCTATTATGTATGCATGGAACTATGTATGTATGTGATGCACTAATGACATGATGATGCACAAAATGATTTGTATTTTTAAATATTATAATGAATAAATATTAGATGCAAAAACAACCTAAGTGTAATCACCACTGAATGTATAAAATTCATTAATCAGAATGTTGATCTATTCACAAAAGTTATGAATTTGAAGGTGAACTGTATGGAATGTAGTGTGATAAGTCAAATATGAATGATGGATGTGAAATAGTGAGATATCACAAGATAACACAAAGCTTTCATGAGACTCAAACACCCTAGTTGACCAATAAAAAGTTGGATACTAACTATACATGACTTAAAAGATAAAAATATGCTAAGAAGAACTAGATATTCAATATCCTTGTGTGTGTATGGTGAGTTCATTAATGTGATGCATAAGATTACCCCATTGCTAGGCTGACATTTATAGCCTATTTTTTTAATGAATATCACCCTATGGTCGATATTTCCTTTATTTTGTACTTAGTTGGACTCAACTACTCTGTAATGCAAGACCTCAAAAGCTAGCAAGTCCTTATGTGCCATGTATGAGCATAGTCCAATTCTAGGATCCTCAAGCTTTGGGGAGTCAAATTCTCAACCACTCAAATTGAGTCCTGATGAGAATAAAATCCTATCCTTACTACTTGAAGCCAATTTTTATTAGGTGTTTGTAAAAAATAGTTAGAGCTTTGGGGAATCAGATTCTCAACCACTCAAACCGAGTCCTGATGAGAATTTAGCCCTTATCCTTACTACTCATATCATGATTTTTTTACTTTTGTGATAAGAATTAGAGATTTAGGGAATTAGATAGTAAACCACTCGAACTGAGTCCTAATGAAAATGTTACCTTCATCCTTACTACTCTTTCCATCGTTTTTTTAAGATTTTGCATATTTTTGAAGTGGTGAAAACCACTATCGTCATTGTTACTTTGAACTATGTGCATACTAAGACAACAAAGGAAACCTTTCACTTAAGATATAACGACTACTTCATAGTTTCATCTTTCCTTATGCTAAATCATTTTTAATATGTGAAAATGTGTTTGGGATTTTGAGATATGCAAGGTACTATCAAAGCAAGATCCTACCTTCAAAAATCAAGATAGCTTTCTACAAAATATGAAAATAAAATAGGAATGGTTGAATGACCAAAAGACCCTATTGAACACCCTATAACAACTTATTGGGTGAGGGGAAATGACACAAACATCTAGGACAAGGAATGTGGATGGAAGTTATCTATGGATGTGTGTGTTTTCCTAATGACCTTTTGGAAACTTAGAAGTGTGCGTAAAATATTTAGTGACTAGTTGAACATCATTACTGGTGGGCATACGATATCTAACCGATCTTACAAGGACCCCTTAATAACCAAAAGATCACAAGAAAAAGTGTAAATGATGACATGATAAAAAGGTTGGATTAAGACTAATGACAATCATACAAGTGTGGTGCTCTACATAGTAATGCAATAATGACACAATCTAATGCAAGTGCAATGAATTAATACGTCTTATGCAATTAATAAATAAATGTGTAATGCATGATGATGTAAGAAATGAAATACTTTTATGATTTTTTATATTTTTTTATCGTTTTTGTGATTTTATCATTTTATTTTGAATGTTTTTGATGTTTTTTATTTTTTTTGTAGGGGAATGTACGATACCTTGAGCCCACCCATATTGCTTTATATTTATAATACAATTTATGGGATGGTGTGATACCATGAATATCCCCACTACAATTTTGATGGCAATCAAGATTCTGATTGGATGGAGTGAGGGGACCATCTATGGAAAAGGTCCCCTTATCAATAAGATCTTGGACCACATTTTTAAATGCCATGAAACTATTGATGTCATGACTAGCTTGTCTATGATAGATACAATAGTGACCCTCCTTATACGAATTTGGTTTAGGTTTGTTTGGGTTGAGAGGGTGTATGTCAAGTAAAATAATTTGTTTGCCTCTTGCAACTTATCAAAGATTGTTGACATGGGATCTAGTAGAGGGATCCAGGTACAATCTTGGCATTTTGCATGAGGTGGACAATATGGACTAGGAATGGGGATGTCCTAGTTATCATTTAGATCTTGGACCACATTTTTAATGCATATAAATTTTTGATGTCATGGCCTACTAGCCAATGATAAGGGCAAAAGTGATATTCTCTATATGACCTATATTGAAGTTTTTTGGGGCTTCTTGGTCTTATTTCTGGTAATGTAATCTCTTGGACTTCATTAAGATTTTGAAATATGGTTTAATAAGACTTCGAAGGTGCAATGTGGTCATGAGGGAGCCTTGCATGATGCTTTGTGCTTTTATCTGATTGTGGTTGATTTTGAGTTTGTGGTAGAGGTGGTTTGTCCTGGGATGTGATTTGATGATGACTCAAATGTAGCTCAATGTTTGTAATCCAAGTTAAGATTTGTTGCAAAATTAGATTGTGTTGGCAATTCGATTGTATCGCAATGTTGGCTAGCCAATACAAGATATGTTGTAAGCCTTGTGGAGGTGATTGCTCATATTGCAAAGTAAGGGGAGGTTGGTTGCAGGTCTCAAAATTTGGTGATGACTGGGTGGCTATTGATGAAGTTTGATGGCAACCAGTAGTTGGTGGACGTGGATTGGATGCAGTTGATAGGAAATAATTAAATAGATGTGGATCATAAGTCCTCAACATATGATAAAATATGGATGGTTCATGATGATTTTATCTATTGGCTATGTCTGCATGCTCTTGTTCCTAATTTAGCTCATGCTCTTGTTGCACATGCTCTTGTTCTTGATTCAGATCATGCTCTTGTTCCACATGTTCTTTTTCCTGATTTAACTCATGTTCTTGATCCAAATCAGAGTGTTCAGATATGGTAGCTTGATTACCTATATTTTTGTGTATTGGGTACACTTGTTTTTTATTTTGCGCAAATGTCATGTGATATGGAGTAAGTGTGACTAGATTCAATGGTGGTAGCACTTATGGCATGGAAGAAATATTGGGTGGAGCTACAAGTTGTGTAGATCAATTTGGGGATCTTTGATTCTCTATCACAACACTGGTCATTTCCATAAAATTTTGGTGTGGTGGACTAGCATGCACTTGATTCACCTACTTCGGTTGTGCTTCTTGATTGGTAGGTGATATGGTTGTTTCATGTTTTATAAAGGGATCTTTGAAGACTCTTATTTATTGGTTGTTTGGGATAATAGGATTGTCAATCTAAATCTCTTATCTTTCAATCATATCTTGTACTAGATTCTTAAAGGGATAACATGTCTATATTTTATGCCCTCTTTGGTGATGGTATGCACCGTAAAGATATTCCTTGTGCCCCTTTGATTTTGGATTATTAGGGTTTATTAGATGGATCTTAGGAAGATTTATTGCTCATACCTCACATAACCTATTGAATATCAATGCTAATGTTTTCAATAAAGGAGTATATTACCATGGTGGATGATTTTGATGGTCTTGTATTTGTTTTTTTTGCATATGATATTGGGTTGGTGGAGGCTAAGCCTGGTGATTAGACTAATCTTATGGTTGCAATGGCATGGCTTGGTTTGAGGATCCAGGGATACTCAAAACAACTTGATTCACTAGGGCCACCCTTTGTTTCATGTTGCCACCTTTAGTATTCTTGTTTTTCCATTCTAATCTATGGAGCTTAATGTCATCCTCCTGGATCTTGATGTCCTCAATG
This sequence comes from Wollemia nobilis, assembly GCA_028583015.1. Classification (NCBI taxonomy): domain Eukaryota; kingdom Viridiplantae; phylum Streptophyta; class Pinopsida; order Araucariales; family Araucariaceae; genus Wollemia; species Wollemia nobilis. The sequence continues at coordinate 169,472 of JAQPPZ010002174.1, forward strand.
ACCTTAGCTTGGGCAAAGGTCTCTCGAATGTTTGCTACTACTAAATTTGTAATAAAAGAGAGATTTTCTTCGAACAACTCCTAGTGAACATTTGAGTAAGCTTTATGATTGGTAAGCTGAAGGGTAATTTATAACCTTTCTCCACCTGTTACCATATTTCATGACTAGCTCATCATCAAATTGATGAAGGCTAGATAAGTTAGTCAAGTTTACCTTTTTCCTAATACTAAAGGAAAAATGTTCCAAAAATGCATTCGTTAATTGCTCAAAGGAATATATGCTATGGCGTGGAATATGGTTATACCATTCTAAAGCACCCCTAGCCAATGTTATAATGAACATCCTTAACATCAAGGAGTCATTGTCTTGAAGATGAAAGCACATATTGATGAAGCTTATCACGTGCTCTTGCACATATTTGTCACCTTTAAAATTTTCAATTTTAGGCATCTCAAAATGTAGTGGGTATGGTAGTGATGGCACTGATGGATGCATAGGCTGATTTCTAGGCTACCCAAGGGTGGGTTTTTTATAACCTGATCCTTTTACTTGTTTCTCTAACGAATTTATCTAATCAGTTAGCACTTTTTATGCCTCTGACAAAATGATATGATCTACTCATCATCACCCTTGATTAGGTAGAGGGGGTTGATTCTGATGTTGATGTGGGTTATAAGTATAATAATTAGGCACCTCATCATAAATGGATCAAGGATATCAAGAATATTGATCATGGTATTATTGAGGAGTAGGAGGTTATAGCGGCCTTTGATGTTGAACATGATTTTCACACAACCGAGGGAGGAGGTTTTGATACTATATTGGGTGCCTTACACATTGTTGTGTTCTATGGGTGCTATGCATAGGCACCATTTCATGTAAGGAATTTTTTAATTTCTCTTTTTGTATCCTTTATTGATACAGCCTTTATAAGTGTACCCATTGTGGGTCCACCCATTGACTTAATTGTCATTGGTCCAACCAAAGTGATCTAATTGTTGTTGTCTATTGAGATTTGGCCTAGGTGCCTAATGAGTATGATTTAGTTTCTCAATTATGTAGGGTCTATTTACCCTCATATCCAAAATACAAATGGGATTGTCTTGTCTTTCCACTATCCCTAAAGGTCACATTGACCTAATATTATGGTTTATAAATGAGCTTTGTATAATCGGGTGGCATAGAGGCACGACGTTCTTGAACAAATGATATTTCTTGAAACATTTTAAGGTTTGTATTACCCTCAAATATAAAAAAATGTGAGAACCAACATATGTTATCTATGAATATTATGGTTAACACACATATCCTCTTGGTCATGTTCTTGATGTATGGATAGATGCTCAGTTGGGGTGTCTTGACAGCAATCATCTTGGTACAGGATGTACTCTTATGCTGCTTCTAATGGTTCTTTATGGTGAGCCAAGATACGAATGCATGGAATTGCCCTACTAGGTCCCTCAGTGGGCAAATGGTTTTTTGTAGAAATACAACAAGGTGTCTAGGTCAAGAAAGCCTCCTTTAGTACCTATGGGTTCTTCCCTAATAGGAATTTCTTGGAGGTCATATTTCCTATATAAAGGATTCACATGATGTTCCATGTATCCTTGTGGATTTTTAGCAGTACTAGCTCTTGATTGATCTTAATTGCATGTTGTTACCATAATTATAAACTATGCAAGTAGTAAATGAACAAATAAGCAATAAAACAATGTTTTTATTTTTTAATATTTTTGATTTTATGATTTTTTTTGTTTTTTTTTTGTGTTTCATTTTTTAGGTCCTATTGCTATGATTTGTTATGGCTTATAGGAATATAATCCATAGTGGGAGATGAATGCCTATGTCACAAGATTGCTATCAATCATTGGTGATGAAATCTAACTAGTCGATGTTATATATACCTTGTGAATGTGTGTGTAGGTTCCTTTTAATTTGTGCAAAAATAAAGTCAAATAGCAATCAATGGTATTTCACTAATACATATTTAAAACCCTAGAATGCAGTATTTTCTATATAATAATCAACCTTTTAGTAGGCAGCAACACAAGCAAACCAAAAAACTACAGATAAAGACTCTCTTCCTGAGATGGTTATTGTCTAACTAACTAAAAATAACAGCTTTTCAAAGTATGCTATGAATAGATTTTTTTCTACCTTTCTTTACAGAAATTAGAAATAAAATGATAGAAAGCTAACCTTGAAATCCTAATTTTGATGTCAAAATATAGACTTGCTACTGTTCAACTTTTGATCAATGAGTTGTATGGTGGTGCAGTTTAGTACTCCTTTCAAAGGTGTTGTTCATATGTGTAAGGCATGCAAAAAGGGACAAAACAACAATTAGAAATATAATAATAAATAAATAGCAAATAGAAATATAATGAAAAATAGAGACTGTGATCCCACCATGATAACCATATGAGATATCGAAACCCGTGCACCATACAACCAAATAAAGAGCAATATATATAATTATAAACATGATGATAAAATAATGATAAGACTATAAAAATATGGGGTCCTATATATTAAATAATTGTTTTTAAATGCGTTATAATAAAGTCCTCTCTGAGGGTATGCTACCCATGATATAATGAATACAAAATAAAATATGCAGGTGCACTGAATGGTCTTCTTTCAATCACAAATCATTTGGGGGTGAATTTTTCATGACCATTGTGGTGAGTTTGATATAGATCTTGTGCTTCTTTTTCATAGGTTGGATCTTGTAATATGCACACAAAGAAACTAGAATTGAATCAAAATCATATGCGTCATAAATGAAATAGAATGTGATGAAATAAGATAAACCATATCAAAGCATGTGAAATCTAAAATCTATATAAATGTAGAAATAATAAAAAATGTTGATATAAGCTATGTTAAAGTAAAAATAGTAAAAACCAGGTCTCTTCCAGAGGCCATCTCAGGTCAGATGACCTTTCCTATGGGCCATCTCGGGTTGATATGGCCACTATCCTAAGATTTTATTTCATTGTGGATGAGTAGGGGTGGTGTTTGGGATCAACCTAGGATTTTATAGATGGATTATTGTGCTTTGAGAGCTACTTGATGGATCAGATTGATCACTAAGGCAAGGGTATTTGATTGCATGGAAGATAAGAGCGTAGCTTCAAATTCTTTCAGTAGTTTGGCAACATGGCTTTCAATGGAATGGCTTGGAGGATGAAAAGAGGTAGTACTTCATTGCTCAATTTTTATATGGATTTTGGTAGCACTTCATTACACAAAATAGAAATATGAAGGACCATTAAACCTGAGGGGTGAGAGCCAATTTATATACTTCTCGTAGAGAATCTAAAAATGGTGAAAGTACCCTACATGAAAAAGTAAAGAGGTAGTTCACATTAATAAAAGTGAATGCCTATCTTTAAAATTTCATGCAATTTTATAATTGCATGTTTTTCTATTTTGGCCTATACGAGGTGTTTAATGCCTTTCTCGATATCATGCACGAAATTAACTAGTAATTTTGGCTGCCAGTTATGCACCTTTTTATTTTTAAGCTTTGTTTTTCATGGTCATCTCAAGGTGAGACAACCACAATTGACAATCGTTTCAAGGTGAGACGGCCATGGTTTATGGGGAATTGTACCTATTTAAGTGGTGAGAACCATTTTTTTAGCCTTAAGGCTACCCAAGGTGGGTTAGGTGGTCTAAAAGGAGTCCATTCAAGTAGTCTCCTCAATATGACATGTTTTAGGTGTCTACATTTTTTATTTTTTCTATTAAATATATTCTTTATATTTTTCATAAGGTTATATTTCTGCAATCATATCCTTAATGTCATTCTTATTAAAATTTAAAATCTCACTTAGTTAGTTGCCTTCTAAATTTTAAATTTTATCAAGACAAATATCAACACCTGTGATTGGTTAAATTGTTTTCTAACCAACTTCCTTCTCTATAGATATGCTCACATTTCAAATATGTTTACTCCAATAATAGATGATGGACATTAGCAACAACATTATTTTTATCCAATCCCCACATCTATTTTTATTGATAGTATTAATAATAATTTGTGAATCACCCTTAATTGAAATCTACTTCCATCCTTTTTCAATTGTAATTATAATCCTTGTAAGTTTTTTAGCATGTATATAGTTATTAGTTGAAGTTCCATATGATTATAAGTAGGTGAGGATAATTTTTCCTTAATTATTCAAAAAATGCCACCTCCACTAGATTTTTTTTCAATTTCCTTTGGAAGCATTGTCATAATTTATTTTGATAAACCTAATTTCTAGGTATTTTTATTTTATAATAGATCAAAGTATATCCTTTGTTTTAATTCCATTATCACAGATTATTGTTCCATGTGTATTCAAATCCTGTAACCAAATGGATAACATCTCTTTTATCATAGTTGGGACTTCCCATGATGAGCATCATATTTAAAAATATTATGTAAGAGAGACAATAATATAGTTCCAAACTTGGGCATGATTTTGAGATTTATTTTTAAAAATTCTATTTTTTGTTACTGTTGGTCTAAAATATGCCTAAGGTAAAATATGCACCCAAATACTTTGCCAGCATTGAATGACCAATCAAGCTATGGAGCTTAACAAAATCAATCTCTAGAGAAGGTTGGCTCCTGTAGGGTTCTAACTAGCTAAGTTATACAATGGGGGGAAAAGGGTGTTGAAAGAAGTAAATGCAACTAAAGCTAGAACTTAAAATGGTGCAGATTAAGCAACATCAAGATGTATATAAAATCTATGAAATAGAGAAATCATTTAGACCTCCTAATAGACCAACCAATTTTAGTGAATTATAGAGCAATATCTTTATTCATTCTTTAGTCTACCAGATTGTAAATTCTAGAACTAGAAAATGAGCATAAGCAAAAATCTAGAAAGAAGAATTAATACCATACTCATTTTCCTAGCTAAAATAGAAATGATCAATCACTCATACATACATGCTCTACAAAATGATGAACTAGAAGCCAAAAATAAGTCTAAATTGTATTACATTCTCCCAATCTTCATAAATACAACTTGTAAATGCCTAAGATTGGTCACCAATCCAAAACCGAATGTAGGGCAGGGATGGTGAATCAACACCAAGCAACATAGAATGATCACCGCATTAGGAGATAAGGGGTGGATGATCTCCAGAGGAGGTTGGTTCCTTCATGGGTAGTTCCAACTACTCTACACCACAAAACATGGGAAATATAAAAGGGAAGGAAATAAAATAAAGGGAGGTCATAGCCAAAATTCACAAGGATGGGTAGATCCGCATCAAGACTTATGAAGGTGTGATACCGTATATGAACACATACCCTAGACCTAATAGATCATCCAATTGTACCTTAGTTCTAGCTCCTATCAGTGATGGGTGGAAGGTGAATTCCAAAACCAATAGATAGGTGCATGAGATCCAGAATGCATGATTAGAGCCCTCTTATCCGACTGGTGTTAGTAGAAATAAACCCCAAGTCCATGTCATAAACACACATTCCTGAGCCACTCAAGTGAATCTCGTAGAATCTAGATAGTATAATAACATGGAACTACTTAAATTATTGAATAAAAATTATTATTCACGTATTCAATATAGAACAAGAGGACAAATCCAAAGACCAAATAGTGTAGAATTTGTATTTACATAGGAGAAACCTTACATAAGAATTGTAATGGCTAAAGATCCACCCTTAGGAATGGCCAACATTCCACTATTTATAGGTATATTTATAAAAATGGATATTAATGGTGAAATGCAGGAGCACAGTCCTCATAGCATATAAGCATTGCGTTGGTACACTATCATATAGGATAGCACCGATCTTCTAGAAGGAGGTAGATATACTTGGTTGAATCTGGGTCTTTAGATCTTCTAATTATTCTTCCCAACCGATCAACTCTCAGCTACCTCGTCCTTCTCCTCGATTGGCAATCCTCTGGTTGAGGCGGGTAACAAATATTGAAGTACCTTGGGAGTGTCATGTTGATAATAAGTCATTTCCATGTACGAATTCATGTACTTGACACACTATGGCAGCGGGTGGGTATTCTTTTGAACTGTGGGTGAAGGTAGGAACTTTTAGTACCAGGTGGGTTTTTCCTTTGCATTTTCCTCCACTCACGGATGCTCTGAAGAGAGAAAGGTGGGTGATTTTTATATGTTCCACCCGACTAGTGCTCTTATTTCCCGATGCAAGATGGATGGGAGTTCTTATCTTCAAGGGTAGGATCAAACAATGTTTCCACCATTTCCATATGCTTGTAATATCCACCCAATTAATTGGGTGATTTTTTTAGAATATTCTACCCAAAATTTTGGAAAAAAGAGTCTGCCTGTGCTATGTCTCGACCTGCTTCATTCCACCATTCATCCAACACTTTGGTCCACCCGTGACTACTACCACCACCACTTAATACCTTTTTCTCATCCAGCAATGACTTCAAAAATTTTGCGGACTCCTTTGAATAAATGAAATCACTTCCCAAATGGGGGTGGGTGAAATGTGAAAATTTTCACCCACACTTCTAGCGACTCACATGGGTTTTTACTCCATTAAAAAAAAGAACCCATCAAGTTGCTTAATCGCAAAAGCACTTTTAAGGGAATAAATGAAGGGCAGAGAAAGAATAGATAAAGGGAAAAGGGAGGAGGTGGGCAATGGAGGGGATAACACAAAAAATAATAGGGCAGGACATAGCAGAAAGGAAAAAAATAAAGAAAGAATGAGGGAGATGACAAACAAAAGGGGAGGGAAAACCCTAGGAACAAAGATGAGAAAACATAGGAAAAAGGACTAGGTGGGAAGGTGCAGTCATAGGATGATTACTAGACTAATTAACTATCAAAATAGAAGCAGCCAAATAGAGAGAGCACAACAAATGGGAAGAATAATAGGGGTATAATGTTGAGCAAGACCCTAGAATAAGAGAAGTATAACTACTAGATCTATGGTATATTTTCGTAGAGTAGCAAGCTGAAACTCTTGATTCATCAAATATCCCCAAGCATTGTACACCCACAAACATACTTCACTAAATCCCAAAGCTAGTTTAAGAATAGATAGGTTGCCACAAGACATAATTTTCAAGGTAAGAAACTTCTGGAAATATACATATTCTTGAATTGGTTTTCCACCTAGCAGGATTTGACAAGATTTACCTTCTCCAAAAGTATGCCATGAGCTTTCTAAGCTGCATTTATCCTCTTCACAATATTTATAGGAGAGGGATAGTGGAATAGGAACTGCTTCCAACTGATTTGACAAGGTATGAACTACAAACTCACATCATTGTTGGCTTTATACGATGTAATCACATGCCTTTTGGTCTTTGTCCTTTATCCATTAGGCTACAGAGTCACAAACGAGAGAATTAGAAGACAAGAAAAGTGCTTTAAGTAATTTAGATACTTATCTGAAGTTCTTTTATTTTTCTAAGTTCTACCACCTTGGTGCATATTTATTTAGCTATCAGTTTATGTACATAAAATTGTGATGCAATTGGTGCATCGTGACTACTGACTTACCCCATTTTTTTATCCAGTGAACTTGTAGTGACAAAACCAAATGGTATTGAACTTCAGGTACTCCATATAGTTCAGTCAACATTTCTATATTTTCCAAGTCATGAAGAATTTACAACTTGGCAGATCATGATGCATACCAGTACCTATCGATGATCAATGTGGCAATAGATTTTACCATGAGGGAGACCTCTTCTTGTACTGGTTTACCTAGCAATAGGATCCAATTTTTCCAATCTTTGGGATCCACTTACTGTAAAATCCCAACCTCATATGCCTTCATCTCCTTTGCAAATTTTCTTTTGTAGGTCTTTTTGATTAAACCTGCTGCTGATGGGACCTCCTCGATAATTGGGGGTTGATTGAGTATGCCATTATGGAAATGGTTTGGCCCTTTCTTATTGTGACTTTGAACACAAAAAGGGTGCAAAATTACATCCTCCTTGTGCGTGGTGTTCGCACCTAGGTCCAAATCCTCTACTCCTTAGGATAAAATGCAAGCAATAGAGTTTTTGCTTCCATAGTTAATGCTTGCATTCCTCTCATCCATGCTAGAGACAACATATGCCCCTTATGTTCCATCTAATTGTAGCCTTGGATCTTGCATAGCTTGAGGTTATATCCATGGTGGATACTATGCAGTAGGATGGGGTGAAGCAGCGAATGAAAATGGGGATGAAATGGTAGAGTCCCATGAAGATTTCATTCCCATCTGAAGTAGGAGTTGCTCCACTCGTACAACCTCCTAAAATACTTGAGAAAATATTTTTTCCCCAATTTGTAGTAGGAGGCCTATATTTGAGCTAAAATCTTGGATATAGTATAGGTGGAACTAGGTGGGTGATGGCCACATTTCATGAGGAATCCTTTTCTAGCTCCTCTCAAATCGAACATTGAAGTAGACCAGGGATTCGAGAGGTACCCTCTTGATGTAGGAGAGATGCATCAAGATATAGAAGGGATCCATGGAGCCATCGAATGTATTGATTAGAGTTCCTACCAAGTCTACCCATCAGCATATGGTTCTCCGCCCAAGGGTTTGGTACCATAGTAGCACCCTTTACTCTAGTGACATGACCAGAAGTCTAATCATGACATCCTCATGGGTGATGCCATGGAGGGGTGCTAGTGTAGCAACATCTTCAAGATGCTCCCGAGCCATTCCTAAGGTGCCATTGTATTTTGTCAGGGTCTTAAGGGCACCCTTGGTAATATCATGTGATCAGTAGAGGTTTAGTGGACCTAGGTCATTCCATTGGGGAACAACAGTTGAGCCATTAAGGCACTAATCTTCAAAGATCTTGGTTATGATGTTAGAGTTGGAGTTAGATTCGCTAGTTGAACATACTATATATGCTAATGTAGTTAAGGTTGCTTACCATACCTTGAGTCCTCTAGGATGTTTGGATATTTAGCATAGGTGGGCGATTGGTCTCATGATCTGGATGTGCCACACAATCAAATTCACCAAGTAAATTTGATAGGATCTAGGCAAATAAGAGAGCCACCAAACTCTAATTTTCTAAAACATGGGGTCTCAGTGAGTTCCCCAATAGAGTTTCCAAAAATTGTTAGTCATCAATATGGAATTGCACGTAAGTCAAGTATGGTGTATCAATTCCAAATAGCATAGAACGACCACCACATCAGGATACAAGAGGCCAATGATCTCTAGAGGAGGCGAATTCCTTCATGGGTGGTTCCAACTACTCTATGTTGCAAAATAGGGGAAAGAAAAAATGGAAGGAAAGAAAATAAAGGGAGGTCATAACCAAAACTCACAAGGATGGGTAGAGCTACATCAAGACTTATGTAGGCATGATACCTTGTATGAACACAGAACCTACACCTAATAGATCACCTAATTATGCCTTAGTTCCAGTTCCTATCAGCAGTGGGTGGGAGGTGAATTCCATAACCAAAAAATAAGTGCATGAGATCTATAATGTAGAATCAGAGTGCTTCTACTTGACTGGAATTAGAAAAAGTAAACCCCAATCCCATGTTGCAAACACACATTCCTAAGACACTCAAGTGAACCCCATGGAATCCAGATAGTAGAATAACACGAGACTACTTAAATGATTGAAAATAGTTTTTGGAATATTCTACCCAAACTTTCAGGAAAAGATTTTGTCCATGTTATGGCTTGGCCCACTTCATTCCACCATTCATCCAACACTTTGGTCTACCCATGACTGCTGCTACCACCACTTGATACCTTCCACCCATCCAATAATGACTTCAAAAATTTGGTGGACTCCTTTGAATAAAAAGAATCACTTCCCGAAGGGGAAGGTGGATGAAAGGTGTAAAATTTCACCCACACCACCCTTCCAAAAGAAGCTATTGCTTTTATTTATAATATTTCTATGGTTTAGTATTTTGGATTACAAAAGTTTTAGGTTTAAAAAATTCATTACAAAAATGTCAGCAGACCAAGTTGGTAAAATTCCATGTATCACTATTGATCTAATGTGGGATGATATGCTTGATTTTTTACTACAGATAAATTATCATATACACATGGTAAAGTAGTGGAAGTGGGATTAAATCTAGTCCATTCCTCATTTTTTATATGATCTCACATCATGGATTTGTAACAGATATGGCAAGTTAAATTTCTTTTGAATATTCTGCTTTTTTTTTTGCTTATAACCATGAAATGCAAACATATCGTGATGTTACACTCCATTTTTTTCCTTTGAGCTTCCCAAGCTTTGGTGACCATGACTTGGAGACATGTTACGATGTTGCACCTCATTTTTACCTTCAATATTCCCAACCTTTTGTGATCGTGACTTGGAGACATGTCGTGATATACCTCTTTTTTACCTTTAAGTTTCCCAAGATTTTGCGACCGTGATGTTGAGACATGTCATGATTTCGTGCCTCATTTTTAACTTTTAAGCTTCCCAAGCTTTAGAAACCATGATGTAAATACATGTCACAATGTCATGCTTCATTTTTAGTTTGAAGCTTCCCAAGATTTTGTGACCAAGACATGGATACATGTCACAATGTCACACCTCCATTTTTTTTAAGCTTCCAAGATTTGGTGACTACGATGTGGATGCATATCACAATGTTGCACCTCATTTTTTTCCATGAGGCTTCCCAAGATTTGACAACCATGATAGGTAGACATGTTGTAATGTCGTACCTTTTATTTTCTTTGAAGCTTACCAAGCTTCGGTGACCATGATGTGAAGATATGTCATTATGTCATGCCTTCTTTTTGCCTTCGAGCTTCCCAAGCTTTGGTGATCATGACATGGAGATATGTTGTACCTCATTTTTTCCTTTGAGCTTTCCAATATTTGGCAACTATGATGAGGATACATATCACGATGTAGTGCCTCTTTTTTGCTTTGAAGGTTCCAAATCTTCAATTACCATGATGTGGATATATGTCATGATGTCGCTCCTCATTTTTGCCTTTGAATATTCCCAAGCTTCGGTGACCACGATGAGGAGACATGTCACAATTTCATACCTCATTTTTACCTTCAATTTTCCCAAGATTTAATGACCACGACTTGGATAAATGTCACGATATCATGCCTTATTTCATCCTTGTGTAAATTTCAAAAAAAAAATCAAAATGTCTTACCTTATTTATCCTGATGTAGTCATTTGGACCTACATTATTGGTAACTCCTAGGGTATTTTGCTTGTAAATTTTGTAGAACTTAGGGCCTTATTCATTGGGTAAATGAAGTCTAAAAAGAAAAAAGGATAAATTAGGGGTAGTGAATTAATCGAAAATAAAAATTAAGAGGATTAATGAATAAATGGTAATACAAATGGATTTCTTGGGGAGCAAAGATGGATTTTGGATTTTCTTTTATTTTACCCTTTGATAAATAGGATACTTTTCTCCCTCTACTTCTTCCTCAACTTCTTTCTCTGACTCTTTCTCTGTGTCTTCCTTTGTTTCTTCTTTTTCTTCTTCCTCTGCTTGGATTTTACTATCTTTGTCTTGAAGCATTTGAGCAATGCTATTACAGGCTTTGCAAGCCTATTCTCAACTTTCATCAATGGGGTTTGATGACTTAGTAAATTTTTTGTGGATATACTCCAACTCAAAAAAGTTGTCATAGGAAAGACTTTTAGCATTGATAGTCATTTCATCCATGTAGGATTTGATCTGGGTGAGATTTTTTTTGAATTGTAAGATATGATCCTATTGTATAGGCTCTATCCATACTTCAATTTCAAATTCATCATCCATGGTGGCAATTAGGATTTCTCAAAGTTTTTCCTCCCCTAGGATTTCACATTTTTCATCCCATAATCCAAGGAATCCACATTTTATGGCTTTATCTAGGTGCTTCACTATACCTTTGGATTCATCTTTGAGCTCTTGGACAAGCCTCCACCCTTGATTCAATAGTCTATGCCTTCTAAAAAATCTCCTAGTCATTATTTTAGCATGGGACCATTCTTTATTGGGAACCATGTTTGCTACTTGTTCAAATTTTCTTTCAGCCAATGCTTGGATATTTGCTACTACAGACAATCTTGACTGAACAAAATATTTAACACTCTTGAAATGGTGCTCTATTGCTCCCAATGTTTGATTCATTTCTTCCATATACAACAACATAGGCTAAACTTTAAGGCTTATTTCTAGAATCTCCTTAAACATCTCTTTTCTTACTTACTTGACCTTTTCCTTGGAGAATCATATGGCTTTGGTCTTTTCCATTTGGATTTACTACTGGAGATCCTTAATTTTCTCAAACAAAACTTGATTTTGCTCCTTGGAATATTTAGCTTCCTTTTTGTACTTATCCATTTCTTGAAACTTGTCTTGCCATTTCTTGACCTCATTTCTAAGGGTCCTTTCAACATTCTTTTGATCTTTCAATGAAGTACCTAGTTCTTTGACATTTTCCTTTGATAGTTCAAATTTTCCCTTGTAATAATATCCATGTAGATAGATATTATCCAGGTGAGCATTATCAACCACTAATTCATCATGTATTTGTAATTATGTAATATCCTATGTTGTTGCTTCAACCTAGTAATCTTCTATAGTCATATCTTCTTTCAGTTTTTTATTCAGGGGATTAAATTTTACTTTCATTTACTGAAGAGTGATCATGTTCATCGTCATAATCTTCCTCTGATGCACAAATTTCTTGGAATATTGGGCAACCTTTTTATTCCACCATTCATAAGAATTTTTAGTGACCACCTTGAATTTTTGAATAGTAGATTTTGTGGGATGATTCTAAGTTATGGAGGTGGTGTTCAAAGATTACAATAATGGGAAGTGGATAGTAGGAGAGAGACCTGTAACTACAATATTAGAATCCACTTTTTATGGGCTTCACTAGATGCTACTATAAGGGATGATGGAGGGTGACTTGTGGGAGGTGGAATAGATAGAGAAGGTAGTGAGGAAACCTGAGGTGAAGGTGAGCATTATGGATATGGAGATCAAGCATCCTTTTGACCAAAATTAAAGGAGGAATTCATTTGGGAATTAGAATAAGAAGAAGAAGAAGGAGATGAAATAATGTTTACAATACCTGGTATTGATTGGTGAAGTTGTTCTTCTTGGGCACTTTCTATGGTAAATGCTTGTTCAACAATATTCTCTTATTTAGAGAATCTTGTAAATTTCTACTGAGGCACTTTTTCAGTACTCTTCTCTTGTTCAGAGGCACCTTTTTTTTTTTTTTCTCTTTTTTTTCTCTTTTTTTATGTACCTTCATTGGTTCTGTCCCTTTCCTTCTTAGGTACTTTGTGGGGAAGAGGATTATTAATTGTTTCTATAACATGTTGTTGGGCATGTGGTGGCATAACTTAAGTTGGAGGATACATTATCCCAATAGATACTGATGTTACAAATTTCATTGGGGAGGTAGCCAGCTTGGAAATTTCAATCCTTAAAGTCCATGCTCCTAGAGCAAAGTGATCTAGCCTTTTATGTACTTGCATGGGCTCAATGATCCCTTAAGAATTTTTTCCAAGGTCCTCCCTAGTGTAACCCATCTTCCACATTATTTTAGGTGCTTTTGAATATTTTTCTTGCTGATGTTGTGTAGGGGTATACACAGGTGACTTTTCCATGGTAGAAGAAGAGGGAGCTACTATTGTAGCAATGTGTTGAAGGGTTTGAGAGGGTAATTTTTCTTTGCTTGTGTCTCCCTCCTCTGTTATGTCCTTCATATCATTTCCTTCTTTGGTTGGGTGGAAAAAACTCGAGGCTATTTTTTTCATTATTTCCTACCCAGGACTCATAGAATTCATCATATTTTTAATAGAACTCATCATCCATCTTGATGCCAAATCGTGAGGTAGTGGAATCAGTTTCAACCCTCATAATCCACCAATCCAAAATCTTGGCTTTGATCCATTTGGATTTTTCTGCATGGTGGAAATCTTGGGTTCTCCAAAGACATACTTTGGTTTATTTTTAGGGTTGTATTCCACAACCTATTCATATAAATCCCTCCATGGGGGCAATGGTTGCATTTGGTCTACATGCCATTCTAATTATTCATTTTTTTCATTATTTATGTACTAATGTATATGGGCTCTAACTATTTTGCTAAATTTTAGAGGTATAGAGTTATTAATAATACTCAACTGCTCAATAAATGTATCAATAGGGTCATACCTCCATCTTTGAGGTAGCTCTATCAGACCCAAATTCTTCATAGCCTAGGTGACACTTTGATAGCCTGGTCGTTTGAGGTAGCATAGGACCATTCTTTGTTGGGAACCTTGTTTGCACCCATTCAAATTTTCTTTCAGTCAATGCTTGGATATTTTTTCTATATATAATATTGACTAAATAAAATCTTTAGCACTCTTCAAATCTTGCTCTACTACTCCAAATTTTTGACTCATTTCTTCCATATACAGCAACATAGGCCAAACTTTAAGGCTCATTTCTAGAATCTCCTTAGACATCTCTTTTCTTACTTACTTGGCCTTTTCCTTGGATAATCCTATGGCTTTGGTCTTTTCCATTTGGATTTTTTGTTGGAGATCTTTAATTTGCTTAGAAAAAACTAGATTTTTCTTCTTGGCATCTTCAGCTTCCTATTTGTACTTAACCATTTCTTGAAACTTGTATTACCACTTCTTGACCTCATTTCTAATGTCCATATTTTGATATTTCAATGTAGTCTCTAGTTATTTGGTCTTTCCATTTGAATGTTCAAATTTTCTCTTGTGATCATCTCCATGTAGGTAAATAGTATCCATGTGAGCCTTGGCAACCACTAATTTATCCTACATTGGTAATTATGTAATATCCTATGTTTTTGCTTGAACCTAGTAATCTTCTATAGTCATATCTTCTAGTTTGTCAAATAGGGGATTGAGTTTTACTTTCATTTTTGGAAGAGTGATTAGGTCCACCACCATAATTTGCCTTTGATGTACAAATTTCTTGAAAGGTGGAGCAACCTTCGTATTCCACCAAACATAAGTATTTTTAGTGACCTTGAATTTTTAATAGTAAATATGGTGGGATGTGTCTAAGATATGGAGGTGGTGGTCATAGATTACAATAATGGGAAGTGGACAGTATGGGAGAGACCTATCGCTACAACATTAGCATCCATATTTTTAGAGGCTTTACTAGATACTGCTACAAGGTATGATGGAGGGTGATTTATGGAAGGTGGAATAGATGGATAAGGCAATGAGGAAACCTGAGGTGAAGATGAGCGTTGTGGAGATGGAGACCGAGCATCCTTTGACCAAAATGGGAGGGATAATTATTTGGGGAATTAGAAAGAGAAGAAATAGATGAAAGAATATTTACAATACCTAGGCTTTATTGGTGATGTTGTTCTTCTTGGGCACTTTTTGTGGGAGGTGCTTGTTCAACAATCGTCTCTTGTTTAGAGGTGCCTATAAATTTCTACTGAGGCACTTGTTAAGTACTATCCTCTTGTTTAGAAGCACCTATTTTTTTTAGTTTTATCCTTTTTTTGCTCTTTTTTTATGTACCTTCCTTGGTTGTGTCCCCTAAATTCCTCTTGGAAACTTTGTGGGGAAGAGGATTATTAATTTTTTCTATAACTTATTGTTGGGCCTATGGTGGCATCACTTTGGGTAGATGAGGAATTGGCCCAGTAGATATTGATGTTACAAATTTGATTGGGGAGGTAGCTGGCTTGGAACTTTCAATCCTTGAAGTCCCTACTCCTAGAGTCAAGTGATCTGGTTTTTTATGTACTTGTATGGGCTTAGTTATCCCTTGAGCATTTTTCCCAAAACCCTCCCTAGTGTAACCCATCTTCCACATTATTTTAGGCACTATTGAATATTTTTCCATTAGTTCTTGCATACGGGTATACATAGGTAAATTTTTTAATGTTATAAGAAGAGGAGGTTGCTACAGTAGCAGTATGTTGTTGGGTTTGGGAGGGTAATTTTTCTTTGCTCGTGTCTCCCTCCTCTATTATGCTCTTCATATATTTTCCTTCTTTAGTTGTGAAGCAAAAACTTAGTGCTATTTTTTTTCCACTATCCCCTACCCAAGACTCATAGAATTCATAATATTTTTAAGAGAACTCATCATCTACCTTGATGCCAAATCTTGAGGTAGTGGATTTGGTTTCAAACCTTATAATCCACCAATCCAAAAACTTAGCTTCAATCCATTTGGTTTTTTTTTTGCATGGTGGCAATCTTGGGTTCTCCTAAGACATGCTTTGGTTCATTTTTAGGATCATAGTCCACAATCTATTCATAGAAATCCCTACATGGGTTTAGTGGTTGTATTTGGTCTACATGTCATTCTAATTGTTCATTTTCTTCATTTTTTCTCTACTAATCTATATGGGCTCTGCTTAGAGTTATTAAAAATACTTAGCATCTCAATAAACTTATCAATAGGGTCATACCTCCATATTTGAGGTAACGCTATTAGACCTAAATTATTCATAGCCTAGGTGACACTTGGATAGCCTGGTCCTTTGAGGCAGCATAGGACCATTCTTTATTGGGAACATTGTTTGCTACTTTTTTAAATTTACTTCCAGTTAATTCTTGGATATTTTCTGCTATAGATAATCTTGACTAAAAAAAATCTTTAGCATTCTTAAAATCATGCTCTATTGCTCCCAATGTTTTACTCATTTATTCCATATATAGCAATATAGGCCAAACTTTAAGGCTCATTTCTAGAATCTACTTAGTCATCTCTTTTCTTACTTACTTGGCATTTTCCTTGGAGAATCATATGGCTTTGGCCTTTTTCATTTGGATTTTTTGCTGGAGATCCTTAATTTGCTTAGAAAAAACTTGATTTTGCTTCTTAGCATCTTCAATTTCCTGTTTGTACTTAGCCATTTCTTGAAACGTATCTTTCCATTTCTTGACCTCATTTCTAAAGGTCCTTTCAACATTCTTTTTATCTTTCAATGTAGACTCTAATTCTTTGACATTTTCCTTTGATTGTTCAAATTTTTCCTTGTAATAATATCCATGTAGGTAGATAGTATCTAGGTGAGCCTTGGAAACCACTAATTTATCTTCCATTGGTAATTGTGTAATATCCTATGTTGTTGCTTCAACCTAATAACCTTTTAAAGTCATATATTCTTCTCGTTTATCAGTCAAGGGATTAAGTTTTACTTTCATTTGATGAAGAGTGATCAGGTCCACTGCCATCATCTACCTTTGATGTATATATTTTCTAGAAGATTGGAAAACCTTCGTATTCTACAAATCATAAGAATTTTTAGTGACCTTAAATTTTTGAATAGTATATATAGTGGGATGATTCTAAGTGGTGGAGGTGGTGGCCAAAGATTACAATAATGGAAAGTCATCAGTAGGGGAGATACCTATCACTAAAAAATTAGCATCCATATTTGTAAGGGCTTCACTAGATGCTGCTACAGGGGATGATGGAGGGTGACTTGTGAGAGGTGGAATAGATGGAGAAGATAGTGAGGAAATCTAAGTTGAAGGTGAGCATTGTAAATATGGAGATCGAGCATTCTTTTTACCAAAATGGGAGGGTAAATTTTTTGGGTAATTATAAATACGTAGCCTCTCAATAAAATTATCAATAGGGTCATACCTCCATCTTTGAGGTAGCTCTATTAGACCTAAATTCTTCATAGCCTACGTGACACTTGGATAGCCTGGTCCTTTGAGGTAACATAGGACCATTCTTTATTGGGAACATTGTTTGCTACTTGTTTAAATTTACTTTCAGTAAATTCTTGGATATTTTTAGCTACAGATAATCTTGACTGAACAAAATATTTAGCACTCTTAAAATCATGCTCTACTGTTCCCAATATTTTACTCATTTCTTCCATATATAGCAATATAGGCCAGACTTTAAGGCTCATTTCTAGAATCTCCTTAGTCATATCTTTTCTTACTTACTTGGCCTTTTCCTTGGATAATCCTATGGATTTGGCCTTTTTCATTTGGATTTTTTGCTGGAGATCCTTAATTTGCTTAGAAAAAACTTGATTTTGCTTCTTGGCATCTTCAATTTCCTGTTTGTACTTAGCCATTTCTTGAAACGTATATTTCCATTTCTTGACCTCATTTCTAAAGGTCCTTTCAACATTCTTTTTATCTTTCAATGTAGACTCTAATTCTTTGACATTTTCCTTTGATTGTTCAAATTTTCCCTTGTAATAATATCCATGTAGGTAGATAGTATCTAGGTGAGCCTTGGAAACCACTAATTTATCTTCCATTGGTAATTGTGTAATATCCTATGTTGTTGCTTCAACCTAATAACCTTCTAAAGTCATATATTCTTCTAGATTATCAGTCAAGGGATTAAGTTTTACTTTCCTTTGATGAAGAGTGATCAGGTCCACTGCCATCATCTGCCTTTGATGTATATATTTTCTAGAAGATTGGAAAACCTTCGTATTCCACAAATCATAAGAATTTTTAGTGACCTTAAATTTTTGAATAGTATATATAGTGGGATGATTCTAAGTGGTGGAGGTGGTGGCAAAAGATTACAATAATGGAAAGTCATCAGTAAGGGAGATACCTATCACTACAACATTAGCATCCATATTTGTAAGGGCTTCACTAGATGCTGCTACAGGGGATGATGGAGGGTGACTTGTGAGAGGTGGAATAGATGGAGAAGATAGTGAGGAAATCTAGGTTGAAGGTGAGCATTGTAAATATGGAGATCAAGCATTTTTTTTACCAAAATGGGAGGGTAAATTCTTTGGGTGATTAGAAATACATAGCCTCTCAATAAAATTATCAATAGGGTCATACCTCCATCTTTGAGGTAGCTCTATTAGACCTAAATTCTTCATAGCCTACATGACACTTGGATAGCCTGGTCCTTTGAGGTAACATAGGACCATTCTTTATTGGGAACATTGTTTGCTACTTGTTTAAATTTACTTTCAGTAAATTCTTGGATATTTTCAGCTACAGATAATCTTGACTGAACAAAATATTTAGCACTCTTAAAATCATGCTCTACTGCTCCCAATATTTTACTCATTTCTTCCATATATAGCAATATAGGCCGGACTTTAATGCTCATTTCTAGAATCTCCTTAGTCATATCTTTTCTTACTTACTTGGCCTTTTCCTTGGAGAATCCTATGGCTTTGGCCTTTTCCATTTGGATTTTTTGCTGGAGATCCTCAAAACTTGATTTTTCTTCTTGGCATCTTCAATTTCCTGTTTGTACTTAGCCATTTATTGAAAAGTATCTTACCATTTCTTGACCTCATTTCTAAGGACCCTTTCAATATTCTTTTGATATTTCAATATAGACTCTAATTCTTTGATATTTTCCTTTGATTGTTCAAATTTTTCCTTGTAATAATATCCATGTAGGTAGATAGTATCTAGGTGAGCCTTGGAAACCACTAATTTATCTTGCATTGGTAATTGTGTAATATCCTATGTTGTTGCTTCAACCTAGTAATATTCTATAGTCATATATTCTTCTAGTTTATCAGTCAAGGGATTAAGTTTTACTTTCATTTGATGAAGAGTGATCAGGTCCACTGCCATCATCTACCTTTGATGTATAGATTTTCTATAAGATTGGAAAACCTTCGTATTCCACCAATCATAAGAATTTTTAGTGACCTTAAATTTTTTAATAGTATATATGGTGGGATGATTCTAAGTGGTGGAGGTGGTGGCCAAATATTACAATAATGGGAAGTCATCAGTAGGGGAGATACCTATCACTACAACATTAGCATCCATAATTGTAAGGGCTTCACTAGATGCTGCTACAGGGGATGATGGAGGGTGACTTGTGAGAGGTGGAATAGATGGAGAAGATAGCAAGGAAACCTAAGTTGAAGGTGAGCATTGTAAATATGGAGATCGAGCATTTTTTTTACCAAAATGGGAGGGTAAATTCATTGGGTAATTAGATATACTTAGCCTCTCACTAAACTTATTAATAGGGTCATGAGGTAGCTCTATTAGACCTAAATTCTTCATAGGCTAGGTGACACTTGGATAGCCTGGTCCTTTGAGGTAGCATAAGACCATTCTTTATTGGGAACATTGTTTGCTACTTTTTTAAATTTACTTTCAGTCAATTCTTGGATATTTTCTACTACAGATAATCTTGACTGAACAAAATCTTTAGCACTCTTAAAATCATGCTCCACTGCTCCCAATGTTTTACTTATTTCTTCCATATATAGAAATATAGGCCAAACTTTAACAATAAATTCTAGAATCTCCTTAGTCATCTCTTTTCTTACTTGCTTGGCCTTTTCCTTGGAGAATACTATGGCTTTGGCCTTTTCCATTTGGATTTTTTGCTGGAGATCCTTAATTTGCTTAGAAAAAAATTGATTTTGCTTCTTGGCATCTTCAATTTCTTGTTTGTACTTAGCCATTTCTTGAAACTTATCTTGCCATTTCTTGACCTCATTTCTAAGGGCCCTTTCAACATTCTTTTGATCTTTCAATGTAGACTCTAATTCTTTGGAATTTTCCTTTGATTGTTCAAATTTTCCCTTGTAATAATATCCATGTAGGTAGATAGTATCTAGGTGAGCCTTGGAAACCACTAATTTATCTTGCATTGGTAATTGTGTAATATCATATGTTGTTGCTTCAACCTAGTAATCTTCTATAGTCATATATTCTTCTAGTTTATAATTCAAGGGATTAAGTTTTACTTTCATTTTATGAAGAGTGATTAGGTCCACTGCCATCATCTGCCTTTGATGTATAGATTTTCTAGAAGATTGGAAAACCTTCGTATTCCACCAATCATAAGAATTTTTAGTGACCTTAAATTTTTTAATAGTATATATGGTGGGATGATTCTAAGTTGTGGAAGTGGTGGTCAAATATTACAATAATGGGAAGTCGTCAATAGGGGAGAGACCTATCACTACAACATTAGCATCCATATTTGTATGGGCTTCACTAGATGTTGCTACAGGGGATGATAGAGGGTGACTTGTGAGAGGTGGAATATATGGAGAAGATAGAGAGGAAACCTAAGTTGAAGGTGAGCATTGTAAAGATGGAGATCGAGCATTTTTTTTACCAAAATGGGAGGGTAAATTCTTTGGGTAATTAGAAGGATATGAAAGAATATTTACAATACCTGGGATTGATTGTTGAAGTTTTAATTCTTTTTGGGCACTTTTTATGGGAGGTGTTTGTTCAGTACTCTTCTCTTGTATATAAGTGCTTGTAACTTGCAACTGATACACTTGTTCAATACTCTTCTCTTGTTTAGAGGCACCTATTTTTTTCAATTTTCTCTTTTTTTATTATTTTTTTATGTACCTTCCTTGGTTGTGTCCCCTACCTTCCTCTTGGACACTTTATGGGAAAGAGGATTATAAAAAAAAATTGTAACTTGTTGTTGGGTCTATGGTGGTGTCACTTTGGCTGGAGGAGGCATTATCCTAGTAGATATTGATGTTACAAATTTGATTAGGGAGGTAGTTGGCTTGGAACTTTCAATCCTTGGATTCCTTGGTCCTAGAGCCAAGTGATCTAGCCTTTTATGTACTTGTATGGGCTCAGTGATCCCTTGAGCATTTTTCCAAGGGCCTCCCTAGTGTAACCCATATTTTACATTATTTTACGTGATTTTGAATATTTTTCTATTTTTCTTGCTTAGGGGTATACGTAGATGACTTTTCAATGGTAGAAGAATAGGTGGTTGCTACTGTAGTAGCATGCTATTGGATTTGGGAGGGTAATTTTTATTTGTTTGTGTATCCCTCCCCTATTATTCCCTTCATATATTTTCCTTCTTTGGTTGTGTGATGAAAACTCAAGGCTATATTTTTTTCATTATCCCCTACCTAGGACTCATAGAATTCATCATATTTGTAAGAAAACTCATCATATATCTTGATGCCAAATATTGAGGTAGTGGAATCAATTTTAGCCCTCATAATCCACCAATCCAAAATCTTGGCTTTGGTCCATTTGATTTTTTTCTACATGGTGGCAATCTTAGATTCTCCCAAGACATGCTTTGGTTCATTTTGAGGGTCGTTTTCCACAACATGTTCATAGAAATACCTCCATGGGGGCAGTGGTTGCATTTGGTCTACATGTCATTCTAATTCTTCATTTTCTTCATTATTTCTATACTGATATATATGGGCTCTAACTATTTTTCTAATTTTTTGAGGCTTGGAGTTATTAATAATACTCAATATCTCAATAGACTTATCAATAGGGTCATACCTCCATCTTTGCGATAGCTCTATCAGACTTCATACCCTAGGTGACACTCTGATACTAGCCCTTACTTTTTATTGTTATATTTTAAAAATTGAAAGGGTAGATGTAAGTCTCATTATTTCTCATAAAAGTACCATAAATTCAATTAATATACTTGATATGTGTTGGCAATTTGAGTTATTTTATGTTGTCATTGATGCCACATGGATCACATTGAGTTTTGGTGGCCAAATGATATTTTGGAAAGCATGGATAAATACAGGGTTTTTGTGAAAACCAAGGCAGGCAAAATAAAAGGTTTTATTTAAAACCATGGATGGAAGATTTGAACTGGATTTTTCTTAAAACCCAAGTTGACCTTTCGTTTCGTCAAAATTTGGATCACATTGAGTTTTGGTGGCCAAATGATATTTTGGAAAGCATGGATAAATACAGGGTTTTTGTGAAAACCAAGGTAGGAAAAATAAAAGGTTTTATATAAAACCATGGATGGCATATTTTAACTAGTTTTTCTTAAAACCCAAGTTGGCCTCTTGTTTCATCGAAAAATGTGCCCCGATGATGGAGATATTTAATTTTTAATATTTACTTTAAATTTTAATTATTTAAAATTTAAATTTAAAATTAAAATTAAATATGCAAGATTTCCGTCGACGTCATCAAAAATAATAAGGAAGATATATAAAGGGGATACCTAAGGTTCATAAACTGATTTGTGCTGGTGGTTAATAATCATTGGCTAAGCATCTGAATTCAGCTCATGCAAAAATCTTTTAGAAAGCAGAAGCAGCGAATAAACGAAGGTTGGTCGAAGTCCAAAGTCATCATGGGCAGAGTGGCGCAATGGCAATTGGATTTTGGCTAAGGTGTGTGCCAGCACAAACGTCAAGGTTTTGAATCCCCTTGACTGCGTTCGGAAGGCATTGGAAGAAAAGCACTCAAAGCGCTTTTGATTTGTGAAAAGGGACGAAAGGTTTTAAGGCACGTTGTGCCTTTCCCTTTTGAACAAGCGGCTAGCTCATGTGGTAACATTAGCCACAGCTAAGGCGCTCGTAGTGTGGGTAAGGTGAGGGTTCAAATCCCCTTGAGGAGAGGTAAATACATTTTTGCTCTAATTATTTTTGTTAAGCCCTAAGTTGGAGTTATAAAGTGGTTAGGAATAATTAAATTTTTTAATTAAACCTTTTTTAATAAGGGTTGTGATTATTATTTCAAAGGTGGATGAGTTGTTGATTTAATTTGATGTTCATGAAATTGAGAATTAATATTTAGGAGAAATAAGGAGTTGTTATAAAATAATTTCTGAGAGGTTTATTGATTATTATTTTTGATAAGGGTTTTTATTAAAAGGACTTTGGTGGATGTGTTTATTAAGTTGGAGTAAAAATGTGTAAATTGAGTTATGCTTTATCTTTTGATTATTATTTGAAGTCCACTAACCCTTATTGATATTGGAAAGGAAAGTTGTGTTTAGTGTGGCAGATTTTGTGGACAACTTCTTGGCATCAAAAAGGTAAGGGCACATTCTCCTATTGATTGTTTATGGTGGTTGATTTCTGAAATATCATTGGAGTGAAAAGGATTAATCATGGTTTCCTTTTTGAAATTGGTTGGTTGAATGCTTCAAGGTTTTCTGGTTTGAGAGTTGTGTTTAAACCTTGTTTTATAAACATAGTTGTTGAAGCCCATTGGTTATGTAAAGAACTTGAAAATAAAATGAGTATCATTGTTATGTGAGATTTGTGGTTGAGCATTATTGGAAACATTTAAGTTGGTTGATACATGCTTGAACTAGGGTTTTGTGAGAAAGAGTGTCCCTTGTGGTGATTGGTTGAGTTGAGTTGATTGATCCTAGTCAAGTGATTGTGTGAGGTGATTGTTCAAGTCCCATGAAACAAACTATTCTATAATTCTAATTTGAGTTGAGATTGATCTTAGAACATATTGAGTCTCTAACAATTCTCTTTATGCTTCTATGAGTTGACTTGAGTTGAGATTGATTTGAGTTGAGTTGAGTTGAGATCATTGTGGATCATTGTTGTCATCCATTGTAGAGTGCATTGCCATTCATTTTTGAGTTCAACTTTGAGCCTTGCCTTCATAGATTTGTGGATGATATTTGAGTACTACTTGAGCATGATTGATTGAGCCTTTGAGAAGGCCCTTGGGATAGATTTCTGGACAGATTTGTGGTAGTTTGTGTATGATTTATTGAGCCTTTGAGAAGGCTTTGTGGATAGTTTTTGGGACATATTTTGATGAGGTTTTGAGTGAGCCTATTGTGCATATTTGAGCAAGTTCTTGGTGATCTTGCTAGAGCAGATTTGGACAAGTTCTTAGTGAGCTTGTTGGAGCATATTTGAGCAAGTTATTGGTGATCTTGCTAGAGCAGATTTAGACAAGTTCTTTGTGAGCTTGTTGAATAGATTTGGACAAGTTCTATGTGAGATTTTTGAGCATTTTTAGACAAGTTTTGTGTGAGCTTGTTATGCAGATTTGGACAAGTTCTGTGTGAGCTTGTTATTACCTAGATTTGAGAAGATCAAAGAAATCATTGTATTGGATAAGGATCCTTATTTTTGTGTGAAATATTATAAGGATATTATCTTATGGAGTACCCTACGTTGGGGGAACCATGTTAAATCTTGTGCCTCAATTGTGTATGATGACTTGTGCTCTTGCTTACTATTGTTATCTGAGTTATTAATGCACACTACTATGTTTGGTTATTGCAATTAAGGACATTAATTAATATTGGTTTGGAAATAAAGTAAAAAGTGGACGCTATACTGTTCACCCCCCTCTCAGTATAAGCTTGTGTTCTTCAATTGGTATTAGAGCGGGTTCCTTCCAAAAAGCTAAGAGCTTGAGGGAAGATTCTAAAAGAACACGGATGGCTTCATAGAATGGATCATCTAAAATAAGGCTCCACTATTTTATGGTAACAATTATGCTTTCTAGAGCATGAGTATGAAGAACTACTTGATATCACAAGGATATGAGGTGTGGAAAATGGTTGAAAAAGAGTATATCCGGAGGTAGATAAGACTATCATAAAATTGGTTGAGATTAATGCAAGAGCAATGAATTTTATTTTGAGTGGGCTACGAGAGATAGATTTTGCAAAGGTTATGGTATGTAATTTAGCTAATGAGATGTGGACCAAGTTGTGAAATACTTATGAAGGATATTCCAAGGTAAAGTTGGAAAAACTACAAACTCATAGAAAACGATTTGAGGAATTGAAAATGGAAGATTATGAAGATATTGCAAAGTTTTTACTTCGATTTGATGAGATTACTAACACCATGAGATGCCTAGGTTTTGAGATGAAAGAATCAAAAGTTACTCAAAATTTTTTGAGATCACTTCCCATGAAATATGATGTTAAGCTTTCAGTAATAGAAGAAACAATGGATATCAACAAGCTAACAATGGAAGAATTGCAAGGAACTCTCACAGCTTATGACATTAGGGTAAGTAAGCATCAAGTTCCAATAAATGATATTGCATTCAAGGCTTCATAAAAAAATAAAGGTAAAGTTTCATAAACAAGTAGAGGTTCAACTAATGATGAGGAAACTAACTTCATCAAAAGGAATAAGGGCTCAAGGAATTTCAGGGATATAAGGAAAGTCAGATTCTACAAGTGTGGTGATCTTGATCACTAGGCATACAAGTGTCCACATGAATAAAATAGTGATGATGAAAAATAGGGTCACGGAGAAAAAATATGGAAAGCATAAGCATGACAAAGATGATATATACAAGCAAAACAGGTATAAGAAGAAGAAATTTTTTTGTAAAGAAAAGAAATCTTGCTATATTGTAGAAGCAAGTGATAGCTCAGATCATAGTGATAGAGACAAATCATGTGATGAAAAGTAAGAACATCTATTCCTAGGAATAGAAGGTGAAAGAGAGCAGTGCTTTTTGTGTGGTCAAAGAGATCACAGATTAGGATATTGCAATGGTTTCAGTGATAGTGAAGATGAGATGACACATCAAGGAAACAAGCATGGTCAAAGAAATCTTGAGAGTTTGTTTGCTATAGAATATTATAATGATCTTAGTGATAGTGAAGATGAAGAAGGGTTTTTCTATGGTATAAGAGAAATACAAGAAGAACATTCACTCCAATAAGAATAAGTTAAACAAGAGAATAGTGTAAGAAAGTCAGATATATTAGTTGATCTAAAAGAAGACTTCAATGAGATCCATGAGCAACTACAAGAGGTTAAAGAGAATCTAAATTGAGATGTTTCATACGTAAGAAGTTTGATCCATCACATGACTCAAAAGGTCAAGATATTTTCACTAAGAAGGAAACATGT
Organism: Wollemia nobilis; assembly: GCA_028583015.1. Lineage (NCBI taxonomy): Eukaryota > Viridiplantae > Streptophyta > Pinopsida > Araucariales > Araucariaceae > Wollemia > Wollemia nobilis. The sequence goes on from JAQPPZ010002174.1 coordinate 196,003, forward strand.
ATTTCAGAGGCTATAGAGATGGATGCCAATTTACTACTTGACACAAATGAAGAGAAAGAAGAGGGAGATTCCAAAGCACCAAAAGTTTCATATTTTAGGTTTGGGGAATCACACTCAAAAGGAAAGGAAGTTCTTAAAGATGAAATCAAGGAAGCACCTAAGTGTTATGAAGAAAGTTCCAAAGTTCCTATGGCTCCAAATATTTATTTTGGTTCTTGTTTTGAGATAGGTGAATCAAGTTCAAAAGGAAAATAAATACTTGAAGAGAAAAGCAAGGAAGAAACTAAGAGAATTTAGATACTACAAAGAAGGTTCAAGGATGCAATGCACAAGTTGAAAATGATCATAAGGATAATGTTCAAGAAAGGTATGAGGAACCAAGGCATGAACAAAGGGCTTTTCAAGGACATTTTTTTTCTTGTAATGGATTTGGACACAGGGCTATACACTGTAGGGTCTATGGATCAAAGGAGTTTAATTTTGCTAGAAGGAATATCAAATGAAGAAGGTATGGTTTTTAGGGACATTGCTTCTCATGTAACAAGATTGTTCATAGAGCTTCTCAGTGCAAATGAAATGAGCAACATGGTTTTGGTTTTAGAGCTGCACAATTCAGAATTCATGGTCATAATGGTCATGAAAACAGAACTTCACAATATAGGGTTCAGGAAAGGAATGGATATGGAAATTATTTCAAGAAATATTTCAGGATATGAGCACCATCCAAAGGCTACAATATCAAGTGTTTTAACTACAATAACTTTGGACATATTGTAAAATGGTGTAGGACTCAATTTCAAAAAAAATCAAGGCAAGAAGGTCAAACAGGTTCAAGGTAAGAATATCAAGAGAAGGATATCAGAAAAACATGGAAGGAAGTTGATAAAGGAAAGAAACAATGTAATATGGGAGTAAAATTACTCCCACTCCAAAATTAATCACCTCAAGAGAGAATGTGGTGATGGGGCTATGCTTAAGAGTCATATATTTTAGCCCAATATGTGTCCATTTTGCCATTGATTTCAAAGGTGGGGAGAGCATTGAGTTAGGGAGAGTATCCTCCAAAAAGAGCATTGAGTTAGGGAGAGCAACCTCCATAGATAGTATTGAGTCAGGGGGAGCAGCTTTGATTCTCAGAGATGGTTTTTGCAGTGATTGTGGTTTTTGCATTAGAGATGTTGCCATCAATGACAAAGGGGGAGATTATTTGTAATTTGAGTTATTTTATGTTGCCATTGATGTCACATGGATCACATTGAGTTTTTGTGGTCAAATGATATTTTGGAAAGCATGGATAAATACAGGGTTTTTGTGAAAACCAATGCAAGAAAAATAAAAGATTTTATTTAAAACCATGGATGGCAGATTTGAATTGGGTTTTTCTTAAAACCCAAGTTGGTCTTTTGTTTCATCAAAATTTGGATCACATTGAGTTTTTGTGGCCAAATGATATTTTGGAAAGCATGGATAACTACAGGGTTTTTGTGAAAACCAAGGTAGGCAAAATAAAAGGTTTTATTTAAAACCATGGATGGCATATTTGAACTGGGTTTTTCATAAAACCCAATTTGGCCTTTCGTTTCATCAAAAAATGTTCCCCAATGATGGATATATTAAATTTTTAATATTTAGTTTAAATTTTAATTATTTAAAATTTAAATTTAAATTTAAAATTAAATATGCAAGATTTTTGTCGATGTCATTGAAAATAATGAGGCTATATAAAGAGGATACCTAAGGTTCATAAACTAATTTGTGCTGGTGGTTAATAATCATTGGCTAAGCATCCGAATTCAGCTCGTGCAAAAATCTTTTAGAAAGCAGAAGCAGCGAATAAACGAAGGTTGGTCGAAGTCCAAAGTCATCGTGGGCAAAATGGTGCATTGGCAGTTGGATTTTGGCTAAGGTGTGTGGCAAGACAAACGTCAAGGTTTTGAATCCCCTTGACTGTGTTCGAAAGGCATTGGAAGAAAAGCACTCAAAGCGCTTTTGATTTGTGAAAAGGGACGAAAGGTTTTAAGGCACGTTGTGCCTTTCCCTTTCAAACGAGCGGCTAGCTCATGTGACAACCTTAGCCATGGCTAAGGCGCTCGTGGTGTGGGCAAGTTGGGGGTTCTAATCCCCTTGAGGAGGTAAATATGTTTTTTCTCTAATTATTTTTGCTAAGCCCTAAGTTGGAGTTATAAGGTGGTTATGAATAATTAAAGTTTTTAATTAAACTTTGTTTTTATAAGGGCTATGATTATTATTTCAAAGGTGGATGAGTTTTTTATTTAATTTGATGTTCATGAAATTGAGAATTAATATTTAGGAGAAATAAGGAGTTGTTATAAAATAATTTTTGAGAGGTTTATTGATTATTATTTTTGATAAGGGTTTTTATTAAAAGGAATTTGGTGGATGTGTTTATTAATTTGGAGTAAAAATGTGTAAATTGAGTTATGCTTTATCTTGTGATTATTATTTGAAGTCCACTAACCCTTATTGAGATTGGAAAGGAAAGTTATGTTTAGTGTGGCAAATTTTGTAGACAACTTCTTGGCATCAAAAAGGTATGGGCACATTCTCCTATTGATTTTTTATGGTGGTTTATTTATGAAATATCATTGGAGTGAAAAGGATTAATTGTGGTTTCCTTTTAGAAAGTGTTTGGTTAAATGCTTCAAGGTTTTCTGGTTTGATATTTGTATTTAAACCTTGTTTTATAAGCATGGTTGTTGAAGCCCATTGGTTATGTAAATAACTTGAAAATAACATGAGTATCATTTTTATGTGATATTTGTGGTTGATCATTGTTGGAAACATTTGAGTTGGTTGATATATTATAAGGATATTTTCTTGTAGAGTACCCCACATTGGAGGAACCACGTTAAATCTTGTGTCTCAATTGTGTATGGTGACTTGTGCTCTTGCTTACTATTGCTATCTGAATTATTAAATGCACACTGCTATGTTTGGTTATTGCAATTAAGGACATTAATTGATATTGGTTTGGAAAGAAAGTAAAAAGTGGGAACTATATTGTTCACCCCCCATCTCTTACAAAAAATCGATCTATTACAAAATTAGAAAGCAAAAATAGCTTTCCTATGAATGCATATAACCAGATGATCGTACCCACTATTAAAATGAACCACTCACCTTCTTTCACATGAGGGTTTTGCAAAATATTTTTTTCTTTTTTTGGATAACCTATTCATTTACCCATGCAACATCTTCAAAGCAAGTCCCAAAAATTCTCTGTTAAAATTGTAATATGACTCAGATGTAGTCAACACAGTGGTCCATGAATAGACTGGCAAGGGATTCCCCTTTTCATCTTTGTTAGTCACAACTATCCAAGGCATCTCTTATGCCATAAAGTATAGAAATACCTAGGCCAAATGGGAGTAGTATCTGAAGGAATTTCTAGAACCTTTCTTTAATTTGTATAGATTTTTATGGATTTGTTGGTTTAGGAATGAGGACCAATCAAAGAAAATTGGCTTGGTGCCCTGATCCATGAAATAAGTATCATAAAACTTAGGGTTAGATATGTAGCAAGTTTGTGGAAATCTACCAACCCTGAACCTGTTCATCTGAATTCAACCTTTCTAATACCGCCAACATTAAAAAATCTTAGGGTTGTGAAACTCAATTTTTGGGATGGGGTTTGCAGGAAACTTTCTCCTATCTACATTGTTTTCAATTGTGATTCTATCTAGCACTTGAAACAGTTTCTCTTATCCAAGTGGTTACCTATAGTATAATACTTTCCCTTATCATTAGGGTGAAAATGCTTAGGTTTATTAGTGGACTTCAAGCCCGTATCAAAAGTAATAGATAAAATATTTGAAGAAACCATAAATAGGGTTCTTCCTTTTGTATTTTGGATAAGCCTATGCTTGGGGTCATAGCACTTGGCTACAAGATGCACCAGCTCAAGGCATGAGTGGATTGGAGCACAAATATAAAATGACAATCAGGATCAAAAGGCAAAAGTACTAGGGCTTGATGGAGTAATACATTTAGATATTCTATCTTCAACATCATTTCTCAACCACTTGGCACCCTTCTAGGTTACCACTATGTCTATAATTTTTTTATCCCTATCCTAAAACTCAACATCCCTTTTAGCGTCGACATTTGTTGATGCCCCAACAGCTGAAGAAGAAGTTGCCATTGTGGTGAATGAATTTATTTGGGCACTACTTTACTAAGTTTCTTCCAAACTACTTGATCAAGAAATCCTTGAACGAAAAATAAAACTTTTGTGTAAAATTTCAGCATATGGTTCAGTGAATAGTCATGAGGGTTTCTTGCTATACAATAAACTGTATGAATTTTTAGGGTAAAATGCAATTTATTGTTATGGTTGTGAACTTTCTTGATGATTTAATCTGTGTGGTATTTTTTTTGCAGATCGTGCATCTACCTTCTTAGCAAATCACAACACCTGGTGCATTAATGATTCCCCTACTATGACCTTAACTTACCTTTAAAATTTGAAATAAGTGTTCCCTCTCATTGCACGGTCATATTGTCTTTTTAGAATTTAATGCCTCTTGAGTTTTTCTACCATGGCATGAGAACACATCTGCCAAATTTTCATCCTTATTTAGCTTTTCAATCCTTCATGATTGTGACATGAGAACACATTGTGATGTTGTACCAACTTCTTATCCTTCTTTAACTATACCAATTGCATCCTTGAGATGTGTCACGACATTGCGGTGCTTTTAACCAAAGAAAAAATAATATATATAATACATATAATAAAAAGGAGTGAATTTTCAATGAAAATAAAGCTTCAAATAAAACCCATTAATAGGGATCACTTGAATTCTTCTTTTTTCATCCTACAATTGAAAGGTACTGTGTTATTTTTTAGCAATTATTTTGAATGGGCCTTCCAAAAAAGAATCAAACTTTTTATGATTCACTAGATTTGCTTTATTTTCATTCCATATTAGGACTAGGTATCCTACTTTAAATTTCATAAAAGTGGCCCTTTTGTCAAACCATCCCTTGGTTTCTCCTAGATGTTTCTAAAATTGCACATAAGCCTTTTCTCTTTGTTCTTCTAGTTGTAAAAGTTGCATCAACCTGTCTTCCACAAGGTCTCCCTCTAAAGTATGAGTCTAATAAATAAATATTAGAGCAGGTATTTCCAAATGTATGGTGATAATGGCCTCCAATGAAGGATGGGCTACTATCACAAACCAATGCATCAGGTATGCCAAACCTCCAAATTAGGCTCTTTATAAATTCAATCACTACCTCTTGATCAACCCTTTTTCTAGGTACTACTTCGACCCATTTGATGGAATAATTTATAGTAGTTAAAATATGCTTGTGTCCTATTGATGAGTTTGGGTCTATCACCCCTATAGTCCCCATTTCTAAAAATCTTCTTCTACCTATATGGGTTTAAGAGGTAATGACCATTTTTTTTCTTCCCACATGCCTTTGACATTCCTCACATGCTCTTGTCATTTTGAAGGTGTCAAAAAAAAGGGTTGGCCAGTAATAGCCTATTCTTAGTATTTTTAATGTAGTTGTTTTACTCGAATAATGTCCTCCAGATAATCCTTCATGGAATTCCTTCAAGACCTATTTTTATTGTATTTGATGCATTTCAAAAGAACTCCATTAAGGTTTTTTTGTATAGACCTTCAGGTAACAAGACATATTTTAAATCCTAAATTCAATACCTTCTTATTCATGAGGTATTTAGGTTTTGTGGGCATCTGCCTATCTGAAAATATCTTATGAGTTCATCAACCTAATCTAAGACTTTTGAGGATTGTTCATCTCCCTAGGCCAGTTCTGGTGGTTGACATGCTACATAGTCCATTTTTACCTTTCTAGCCAATTCTTGACATAGAGCTCTACCTATTACCAACTCGGTTGGATGGATATCTATGTCGTACTCTAAATATTCATAACCCATCCGACCTTTTTTACACCTAAGTCTCCCTGAACTATAAAATTTTTAACATCAGGGTGTACCACATACACGAGAGTTTTACTTTGAGACAACAAATATCTAAATTTCTTTAGTAACTTCATGACTGTATATACTTGCTTTTCAATGAAGTTATATTTTTCCTCATGATCTTGCATTATTTAACTTAGAAATAAACTATGTCTCTCTTCCTTGTCTTCTCCCTTTTGTGTAAGTACTACAACATAACTTTCTTGGTCACCAACTACATATAAGATAAATTCCCTCGAGTAATCTAGATTAATAAGCATAGGTGCCTAATAAATTACCTCTTTTATATTCTTGAATGCATTCTTTTGTAGGTTTGTCCATTTGAAATCCATATATTTATTCAATAATTCAGTCATAGGTTTCACTATTTGTGCAAAATTTGAAATAAATTTATGCACAAAGTTGATATGTCCAAAGAAATATTGCATCTCTTTCTTATTCAATGGCAAGGGAATATATAAGAGGGTTTTCACCCTACCCAGGTCAATGGCCAGTCATGCCTTAGAAATAACATGACCCATGATTTTTTCTTCTTGGATAGCAAATATGGACTTATTTGGATTTAAGGAAACTCCAAAATCTTTGCACTTTTCAAAAACCATCATAATATGTTCAACATGCTTTCCCCTCTTGTGAGAGAATACTATCATGTCATCTAGGTATATGAATATTACTTTATTCACCAATTCTCCAAAAACTAGATCCATTGCTCTCTGAAAAGTAGCCCCTACATTGGATAGACCAAAAGACATTCGTTGATAGGCAAAATTTCCCCATTTGGTAGTGAATACAGTTTTATGTTGATCTTCATCCCTAACCTAGACCTAATTATAAAAAAAAAAAAACCATCTAGCAATGAAAATATCTTTGCTCCTACTAAAATATATAGTATTTGATCTATTTGGAGAAGAGGATAGTGATTTTTTAATGAGGTCCTATTAAAATTTCTAAAATCCACACACAATCGGATGTCCCCATTCTTTTTTCTAACTAGCACTAGGTTAGCAACCCATGTAGAATACTTGATAGGATAAATTATTTTAGCATTTAGTAACTTTAGTAGCTCTTGCTTCATTAGGGCTTCTATATTTAGGTTGATAGGCCTCTACTTCTATTGAAAAGGTTTTGAATCTAGTTCAATTTCAATAGTATATTGTATTATTTGCTTGTTGTACACTTGAGGTCATCATATATCCATGCTATGATGACAATGAATTCTTTACATAATTCCTAAATTTGATTGACCTCTTCTTTTGAAAATTGTATCCCAACCTTAAGTAATTTCCTTGTTTCCATTTACATTTCCTTGTAACCTTGCTTATCAACTCTCATCATGTGGTCTACTAGTTGATCACTACTATCATATAGTCTTTCAAGACTTATTAGACCCTTTGGTATATGGTTGTTTTTAGCTGAATAAAACCTTCATCCTCTTCATTTTCCAAGTTATGATTATTTAAATAGTTCATCTCATGCATTAAAAAATCCACCACCTATTCATCATTTTCAAATACCTATCAAAATCTATCTTTGTCAGGAATAGAAGGTCTATATATAAACCTTATCGTCTTTGATTTTTGTATGACATTAGCTATTGGATAGTAGTTAGCTCCCACAAATACTAATATATCGGCATAAATATTATGTTCCTTGGAAATATCCTTGATATTAAAAGCTTCAAATAGATCCCATACTTTGTTCCTGTAGGCTGTGTGATAGTGTTTCTTATTGATGCACCTTTCTGTGATCTAATTCACTATCAATTATAAATCACCAAATATTTTCTACTTGAATCCCAACTTTTTGGTCTTTCTCAGGCCTAAGTAGAGTGCCTCATATTCTGCTACATTGTTTGTGCAGCTCCATGTTAATCTATATGAAAATACCTTTTCATCCGTAGTTGGTTATAATAATACTATACCTGCTCTAGCCCCATTTTTACATCTGGTGCCATCAAAAAAAAAAAAATTAGATCTAATTTATGGGAGGATCTTGTTTTGGTAGAGTTGGGAGATTAATATTTTTAGATTTTTTGGTTGAATAGGTTCCTAACCATATTTCAATCATAGCATTAAAATATTTCAAAGAGAATTGATATTCAATTTGGAGCTCTTCCAAAACTTCTTCCATTAGGTCTAGTTCTCCAATTTCTTTAGTAAGCATACTAACATTGTTAGCATGTTTGTTGTCTTCTTTAATCTTCTCAATATGAAAGGAAGAAGGATTTTCAGTGAATATTTTAATCCTTTTACCTTTGTATGGTATCTCCATGTGTGAGTAATCAAGGGATAAATATCCACCTATCTTGATTGTGAATTCCCTAATTAGACACTTCCTAAAATAAGGCTCTAATTCTACTGCATCTACTTCTTGTATAGCTATAATCTGAGATATTCTATGCAACACTATAGGAATATCTTTGATCACTCCCACAATCTTGACTGGAGTGCCATTTAATTGTAGTACTCTTGAACTACTTATGGTATATTCCATTCCCATGATATCACATACATATTTAGGCATAATTGTAGTATCTGCTTTTGAATCTATCATGCAATTGTGTACCATCCATCCTTCCATTTGTAGTGATAAAAATAAAGGAGGGAATATATTCTTTCATGTTGCTTGTGTTGAGCTATCCTAAGCTATATTCAATTGAGGGTGAGACTTTAACTTATTCTTGATTGACTTGAGGGATGATTGTAGTAAATCAATCTAACCTAGAAGCAACAACGTATCATACATGCATAATTTTGATGGTGTCTTTTTTAATTCTTCCATAATATTAAAATTAGGTGCATCAGACTATCTATCCTTTTCTTTTGAGTATTGATCAAACATATTCCTATATCCTTGGATTTCTTCCATTGTTTGACACTTAGTTAAAGAGGGGTATCTCAATCTATCCCTTGCTTGTTCCTAGGTTTCAGCCTCCTTTTGTGTAACATCATTTCTAATTGCTTCACCATTTTGTTTTTGAGTTGGGTTCTAAAGTGTAGCATCATGGAAAAACTTCTTTTTAGCTTTATTCTTTGTTTTTTAAGGTACTTTTAAGGGATTCAACTGTTCAAATTCCACTTCAATAGACTTCCTTCCTGATCTAGTCAAAACTGCAACCTGATCTACTAATGGCATCATAAATTTATGCCCCATATCACTAATCATATTTGTCTACCCCTTTTGAGATTTTTTACCTTTTCAATAGCCATATTTTTATGTGATGTTGATATATCATACATGAAATTTCACCATGTGTATCATTACATGTAGAGCACCAATAGTCTAATTCAGATGTGGATGTGGAAGACTCATTTTCCTTATATTTAAACACTTTGTTTGGTGTATTTGGATGCTTGCTAGTAGAGGAAGCTTGATATTTTGTTACCTATGGGAATCTTCTTGACTAAAAGTTTATTTTATCTTCCCTTCTCTTCATTGAAGTGATGTCATTGGTTAATTTTTTCAAGGCAATTAGCATTTCATGAAGAACCACAAATTGAGGATCAGGAGTTGGTAATGTAGATATTGCAAGAATCGAAGGAAAGGCTAAGATTGTAGGAGGAGTTGATAAAGCTGGAATGGTTTATGGTGGAGGCCATTTGGGGAGATTTAATATGGAATTAGTGGTAGGGTATGATGTGCTTGTACTAGATGTTTGAGGAAAATCTAGGAATATGGGTATTGTTATTTTAGGAGGTAATCTACCTATAGCAATAAGGTCTTTTTTTGCCTTTAGGGCTTCCTAGAAAATCTATGGGAAAGTAAACATATGAGACTATATTATAATCATGCCTAGGTATAAGTTGAATTCCCTAAGATAATAATACATTGCTTGCTCATATGTTGGTATGGACCCTCACGTACTCTTTTCCATGTACGATTGAATATAATTTTGAAATCCACTATCTCTTCTTGATGATGTTTTTGTATGATTGTAAACTACATAAGCCGGGAGAAAGGATCTGCTTGCTCATTAAATTATCCCACAAGTTTACCAGCAATATGAGCCCATGTATTATGGTTTGATCTGGAATATTTCTATGCTAATATTATTTATTTTTTTTAGTGATATAACAGGTAATCTAATCATCACATCTTCTTCTTAAATGTTATGAATAGCAACCAATGATACAACATCCTGGTAATGTTCATATGAAGTCTTGCACGTGCCATCATAGTTTGGTAAATATTTGAGTGCTACTTGGGGAATAGAATTTTGGTTTATTAGGTTAAGGAGACCAATATTATTCCAATTTGGGAAATTTTTATTCTGGGCCATTTCCACTGCTAGATTAAGAGGGACTATAGGAGTAGTATTTCTTGTATTTATTAGATTTTTAGCAAGGACTAAATATGAGGTTAGATTTTGTTAGAAATAGAGGATATTACATCATTTGGGTCATGTAAATTTACCTTCCAAGGTACATTCTTAGGACATTAGATTACTTTAGGGAGAAGTTATCTATGTACTTCATTCAAAGTAATAAATGCACAAGTATCAATGTGCAAGTTGTCCCTTGCACAACTAGGTAGAGTGTTGGCCAAGGAACCTATCTTCCTATATAAGAAGGACCTCATTATAATAGATATAGATAGATAGAGAATCTTAGAGCATATTCATAGGTAGTAGCACAGTTCTATGTAGATCACCATATATTGGTGATGGGTGCAATGTATTTTAGTAGCTTTATTAATGAAGTGTTCATTTCCTCCATAGCTAAATTGTATTCATTTATATCATTTCTATTTATAGCATATTTCAATCATCTCACAAATTTACTTTCTTTCATATTATTTTACATCTTGTGATTGCTATCTTCCATTGCACATTACATCAAAAGCTAACAGTGGTATCAGAGCTACAGTAGATATAGCCATAGTAGATCAATAGAAAAACCACCATTATTATTGATCCTGTGTCAAAAACTCTTAGAATATTCTAGGTGGTAGAATTAAGGAGAGTCGCAAGTGAGGACAGAAAGAAATCTTAGTTCCAAAAATATTGAGATTACATTTGACTAAAGTCTTTCCATAGAGTTATAGAAAAAAATCGTGAAGACTAGGACTCAGCATTTAATCCACTATATTGATAGATCATCTAGTGAAGATCATTCAAGATATCTAGAATTTGTTAACTAATTATTGTAGACACCAAAATCTAACCACTTGTCATCCATCCATAGTTTCCCACCACATTTATTCATTATTTATATATTTATATATTTGTTTAATATATATTTAAATAATAATATTTTATATTTTTTATTTATATATATTTAATAAATAAATTATATATATATATATATATATATTAATTAATCCTATCCATTTATCATAATTTAATCCTAGCCATTCATCCACCTTAATCCATGCCACATGCCCAAACTTAATCTCCACCCTTTGTTATGTTTTAATCTTGACCACACAAATTGTGTCGTTGAAGCTGTAACATGCCCTAGGACAGATTATAAAGAGGCATTATTTTGATGACTCAACCCCTAAGTTTTTGAAGTCCTCAAGCATCTAAGCATCCTCACCACTTCCATATTCCATCGCTCACCATAATCTTCGCATTCGCCATTGCCCACCTTGTATGAACCAAATCTACTTTCACAGCTTCTACTTCAATTCATGAATGCCCCTCTGAGTTACCCAAGCACATTTTGGTACTTCTTGCCATCATCAAGCACCTCTAGGTACTTCTTTACATCATCGAGAGTTTTCGGGTGCTTCCTACCATTACCGATCACCCGCGAGCATTCATATCCCTAGTTCTACAACCCCACTATCCCTCGAGTGTCGATAGGGCATCTACGCATCAGTTTTTGTAACAACAAAAAATATCAAAAGGCAAAAAGTTAGCGTGAGATAAGGTTATTTTTTATTGTATTAATTTTAGTATTCTTAAATATATTTATAGTATTTTTTTTGCAATTAGGGTTTTCAATCATTTTATTTCTAAGGGTCTCACGCAGTGGAGGCCTCACAGGTATTGTTGAATCTTGTTGTTTTTTGTGTGCAGACCTAGGAGTCATGTTAATTGGAATTTTTTGAAGCTCAAGTGGTCCTACATAGGATATCAAGAAGCCCACTCACTTTGTTGGGATCAAAGACGAGTTTTGAAGACACCACCATTTATTGACCCAGGATTTCGAAGAACCCTATATTTGTAATAATTGTAACATATGTATCAATATCAGATTATGTTGTAACATTGGATATTTGAGGCTCCTCCATTTTTATATAAATAAAATATTCTCTATTTTGTGCAACATATGGTGTATTGATTTTTATCTATCTATTACATTTGTGTTTCATTTTTGCATTCTTCATTTCCAAAAGTTTCTTTTGTTGCAAAAAATTAATTATCAGATTATTGGAATTCCTCCTACAATAGAAATCTAGGATACTTCAACTTCCTTGACTGAAGGTTGGTGTGCCTTTATAGTGCATATATGAGTTCCTTGTGCAAGAGAAGAATACTGTGAAAGAAGACTTCTAGAGAAGATTCATGGTGAAGTTAGGATACTAAAGATCTCTATTGCTAGATTGAAGAACTTCATAGTTGAAAAAAATGCCATAAAATCCTTGATCTAGAAGAAAATTCCATATAAGCCTTGAAGAAAAGGCCACAAAATCCTTGATACAGAAAATTCCATAGAAGCCTTGAAGAAAAGGCCACAAAAGCCTTAATACTGAAAATCCCACAAAAGCCTTGATACTGAAAAGGCCACAGAAGCCTTGATAATAGAAAATGCCATAGAAGCCTTGATACTAAAAAGGCCACATAATCCTTGATACTAATAAGGCCAGAGAATCCTTGTTACTGAAAAAGTCCATAGAAGCCTAGATATTGAAAAAAAATCCACAGAAGCCCTGATCCTGAAGAAGACTTCAAAAGAGGATATCTGATTTAGAAGTAAATTAAAATTTTAATACTAATAATTTAATGGAAGGAAAGAATATTCAATGAGTTGGGAAACTTCCTACAAGAAAGGAAGAGTATCTTATTCAAAATAAATTCATAACCTAAAGTAAAATTGAAGAGATCAGGAGAAGATCTCATTGAATAACTTGCAGTCTTGGAAGAATAAGGACTAGGAGACTCATGCTCAAATCTAAAAGTAGTAGAATAAGAGATCTAGAAGAATATCTCACCACCAAAACTTCCAAGAGTAGAATATTGAAGAAAATATCTAAAGGAAGACCAGTAGAAGTTGCAAGATAAAAGACCTCAAGAAGGTCTCATCAAGAATCCAATAAAAGGCTTGGAGAGCCTTACTAAATAAATCCTCAAAGGAGAACTCATTGGAGAAATCCACTACCAAGGAGAAGCCCCTAATAGTGAAGGACTTATCACATTTATCACAATTCATGAAGCTCTACACTCTACTCATAAGACTAACAGGTCTATTTTTGCCCTCAAGCTTGATATGAACAAAGCATTTGATAGGCTAAATTGGGACTTTCTAATTGTTGTCCTCCTTAAGTTTGGTTTTCACCACCAATGGGTTAATTTGATCAAAGAATGTATTTCTAAAGCATGGTTCTTGATTCTAGTTAATGGAACAACTGCTGGTTACTTTTAAAGTTGTAGAGGAATTCAATAGGGGGACCCTATAAGCCCCATGTTATTCATCATTGTAGTAGAATCTTTAGGCAGAACCATCAAAAATGCTTGCAGTTCAAGGCTAATATCAGGAATCAAGGCAACATCTCTCACTAGGGTTGTTTCTCACCAAAAAAAAATTGATGATACCCTTATATTGACCAAGACATCAGTGGTTGAGGCCAAAATAATTAAATACATCCTGCAAATCTACGAGGATGCTGCTAGTCAGAAAGTTAATTTCAGTAAAATCAAGTTATATTTCTTGAACACCCCCATTCATATGCAAGGAAGGATTGCAAAAATTTTAGGGTGTGATATAGCAAACCTCCCAACTTCGTATCTTGGTCTCCCTCTTTTCATTGGTTCTCCGAGAGAGTCAAGTGGGACAGGGTTATTGAAAGAATTCAAAAAAACTTGCTGGATGGAAAGGTCATCTTCTATCTCAAGAAGGAAAGCTGACCCAGGAAAGCTAACCCTCACTAAGGCCTCTCTTTAGAGCATTCCAGTCTATTTCCTCTTTGTTTTCAAATCCCCTGTGAAGGTTTTCCAAAAAATTGAGAAACTCTAAAAAGAATTTTTATGGACTGGATCAGAGGAGAAAAAAATGATACACCTTGTAGGATGGACCAAAGTGTGCAGACCGAGGGAAAATGGGGGCTTAGGTCTGAGGAGAATTGCTCATATAAATTTAGTTGTACTAGCTAAGCAGGCGTGGCGTTCCATTTTTGGTGAAGAAAATGAATGGACAACTACCATCAAACGAAAGTATCTTCAAAATATGGAATTTCTAAGTGACTTAGTTCCAATCAGAGGTTCTGCTTTTTGGAAGGCAATTCTTAATTGTAAGGAAATCATTGAAAAAGGTTTAATATGGGTTTTAGGCAATGGTAAGAGGATAAATTGCTAGAATGACAAGTGGGCTAAGGACGAACCACTGATGCAATATCCTAACTTAGCCCGAATTAGAGATATCATGGAAGAACTCATTGGCAGAAAACTCTCTGATTATATGGTTGAGGATAGAGGTAGAATGAAGTGGAAACAAATGATAATTCAGGGATTTCAAGCAAAATCAAATGATCTTTGTAACATTCTCAAGAAACAGTTTATCCCCATGAGACCCAAGGAAGATCAAGTGAAGTAGGCTCCTACAGAAAATGGGGAGTTCACTATTAAATCAACTTACAAGTTTCTGCTTGATGACGAGGATTTTGTCCTCCAAAAGGACTTAGTTTGGATAAAAAAATTAATTCCAAAAATTGTAGTCTTTTTATGGCTAGTTATCCAAGGAAGGATTCTAACCATTGATAATATGATGCGTAAAGGTATTTGTATCACTAATCGTTGTTATCTGTGCAGGGCTAATTGGGAGACCATTTATCACATTTTCCTTGAGTGCCCTTTTTCCTTGACTTTCCTAAGTGGGGTTTTTCAGGTATTTCAATATTTCATGGGTTAAACCAGCCACCATACTTGATTTGTTCGTCTAGTGGCATTACCCCTTTTCAAGCCAAAGACTTAGATACATGTGGAAAATTTTTCTCAATCACTATCTTTGGTAGGTGTGGTTAGAAAGGAACCATAGAGTCTTTAATGATTCTATCCATGATCATAAAACTATCATTTCTAGGATCTTATCCTTTGCCAACGAGAATGTGAACCTTATCTCTTTTGATAGTTGTAAACCTCATCTGTAGGAGACCACGATTGCTCAATATTTAAGCTTAACCTTGTTAGATGAGTTTGTTCCTAGGGTAGTCAACCCCAGAGCTAATGTTAAGTGGTCTCCACCTCCTACAGGTTGGTTTAAGCTTAATTTTGATGAAACATCTAAGTACAATCCTAGTAGAGTAGGTGCTGGTGGCATTGTGTGAGATCATAATGGGAATATGATACTTGTGTTCTTCGAATACTTAGGAATAAGAACGAACAACGAAGCTGGAGCTAGAGCTATGTGGAGAGGCCTTCAAATGACTCAAGACTTAGAAGGCAATTTGATCATAGAAGGAGAATCTATGCATGTTATATATATCCTCAATAATTGGAAAACACCTCCTTGGAGGATTAAAACAATTGTTGAAGAGGCTAGGATCCTTTTCCAGAGAAGACAGGACAGAAAATCCCAACATGTCTTTTGGGAAGCTAACAAAATTGTTGATAAGCTGGCCAATTTGGGTGTCGATGGTGATGGACTTTTCAAATGGGAACATGGTGTCCTAAGTGAAGTAGAGGAGCTTATTCAACAATAATTCCAATAATGATAATCGAATTTACCAATAGGGAGGGCACTGTAAGTTCGAAGGCTAGGAGTATTCTCGTATCTTTTTTGAATTGGACTCACAATAAAAATTATCTGATCTGTCAGTCTTCATGGATGCTGCTTGGAAATACCATAAATACTAATGGGGACAGTCACATGTCATATAACATGGCTCCTAGTCATCTTAGTAATTTGAGGTTTGTTGATAATCATAGGGAAGGAAAGAAATGGCAATATAAGACTTCAAACCAAAGCCACATGGACCACCAAATAGCCATTGCCATAAATTGATCCAGCAGGTTCACTTCTCTAAGGCTGATTGGCCAAGATAGTATGTGGTACCAAAGCATGTCATATATAGAAGAAAGCAATCACCAAAGAATTATTAAGAGTAACTGTCAATACAGAGCTTGTGGGAGTTTTTTTCAGTACTCTTCTATGTGTGTCTACAACTTTTTGTTTCTCTGTTGTCTTAAGGAAGGGATCCGTGTCTATTTCTTTTTTGTAATTATGATGCATGTGTGTTTTCTCGGGGTATACCCAAAATGTTGTATGGGAAGTTTCTTTTTGATAACAGGCTATGTGCCTTATCGGATGTAATGGCTTTGGCTACATGTAGATTTTACATATATAGGATCCCTAGTAAGGATATGTTCATCAACAACCCTAGGCTGATTTTTGTAAAAGGTTTTGGTTCAACCTGTAAAACCCGGTATTAATGCTATAGTATCTTATCTACCAAAAAAAAATAGTGAAGGACTTGGGAAAATTATCATCATCCGACAACAAGCCCAAGAGAAGAAAAATTTGGCAAGGAGTTCCAAATATGAGAAGAAGAATTTGGAAAAGAGTTCCAAATAGTAGAATAAGAATCCAAT
This sequence comes from Wollemia nobilis, assembly GCA_028583015.1. Classification (NCBI taxonomy): domain Eukaryota; kingdom Viridiplantae; phylum Streptophyta; class Pinopsida; order Araucariales; family Araucariaceae; genus Wollemia; species Wollemia nobilis. The sequence continues at coordinate 212,730 of JAQPPZ010002174.1, forward strand.
GAAGACCTCAAGACATTCAGAATCTTGAGAAGAAGATCCTACTTGAAGTTAAAATTTGACATGAAGACTTGAAGACAGAAGAAGCTCATCAAATCCTGGATATTTGAATATTACCTCTCACAAAAATAAGGCATCGCTTCAGAGACAAAGACTTATATAAATAGAGAGTAGAAGGAGGATACCATAAGAGGATAACAAGCCACCAAAACCTAGGCTTGTAAAAGAAAATTTGAGACCATATTTTGGTGAAGGAGTTGTTCAGGATAGTCTAAAAAGAGCTGGAAGATCCTACTTGAAGCAACAATGATCTTAGATGCCAAGATCTACATCCTCTACATAAGCAGCAAAAGAGCAATAGAAGTTTTCAAAAAGGTAAGCAACTTTTGGTGCAAGTATATTCATTAATTGGATTACTTATCAGATTTGTTAAAGCACTTTAATTTGGATTAAAGTTGCAAGAAGAAGAATTGGATTACAGTCTTCAAAAGTGCAAAAAGAGAAAATTTCCTTTTAAGGTTCATTTGCACATTAATTAGGAGTTGATTAGATTTCATAATTACATCTATCAACTACCTATCATCTACTTTGGAAAAGAAAAAATAAGACTAAGTCCTACAATATTAATTATAGTGAAATTGTAGAATAACTCTTGAAGATTCATTTCAAATTATTCTTGATTAGTTGCAATAAATTGATTAAGTGCATTAATTTGAGATTTTATTGGAGTTATAAGGTGAAATTTTTAGTTCATTAAAAGAAATATTATTAGATTCATTTGCACTATTCTATTGCTCTCAAAAATATTATTGTTTGTGTTCTTTAGAAGGGCACAAAATCAAAATTTGTTAAAGTGTCTAAAGACACTATTAGTGCACAAAAATCTGCAACACATAGTGGCCAAGTGAATCCAAAAAAATAGGTTAGAATCCTCCAAAACTTGGAGAAGAAGATGACTAACCAAAATTATAAATTTAAGCTTCAAATATTGAGACTTGGTGAGTCTCAAAACCAAAGCATTACAGGGTTAGTTGCAAGGATAAAAGTGTAGAAAATTACATCATATAAGGAGCTTCTATCTACTTCTATCTAGTTTTGGATTTGTCATCATAATATCCAAGTAAAAAGGGGAAGGTGTCTAAGCAAAGAGACAACCTCAAAACCCCTACATTACCTTCAGAAATTTTACCATATAAACCAGAATATCAGACCTGCAAAAAGAAGTGCAAGAAAGGGTGTAAAAGGCATCTTATTTACAAATATTATTATATTATATTGTACTTCTCTAACTCATTCTACGAATAAAAAAGGGTAGATTGGAAAGTGCCTCAAAGGCATAATATAAGCAGGGTGAAACAACCAAATGTGTCTAAATGCTAGCATTCTCCCAAGCATAGCAAAGAGCCACTCATATAGGCTCATATTCTACGTATCTTGGATGGTTAAACCTACAAGAGACAAGGCACAAAGCCAGGGAGAAATCAAGCAGTATATAAGCAAATGAAATCAAAGTGAGCAGATTCAAACCATACATCCAATCAAGAAGTATTCACTACCAAAATTGGAGCATCATGGAGTCCTCATCAAACCACTATCATATCTCTACCAAATATCCACAAAATCTCCTCCATATCTCCATCAAAGCTCCACCATAAGCATTGCTTGGCTGGAAATATCTCAGCACCAATGCAGTACAACAAAGAACAAGGTGGAATAATACGTTTTAAAGGATTTCAAGAAGGCATTGATAAGACAAGGGCATGCAAAGGAAATAAGGTGGCACTTTTCATTCTCCAAAAGAACCCTAAAAAATTCCCATGAAGGATACGTTACAACATTGTCTTGGTGTCCATGCTCCATGAGATAGAGGAGTTATTTACAGCCAGAAGTGTTACAGAAATAAGCCTCATATACATTGAAGCAAAAATATATCTTGGACAGTGCACGAAGAGGGAATAGAAAAAATATTTTCAAGAAGATGTGACACTTGTCACAAGCATTAGAACAAGATCAATGTCTCCACCAAAAACTCGAAGCATTCTTGGAACGTCTAAAAAATTTTGTGACCCTTGTCACTCGATTGACCACCTATTAAAGGTGACTTGGACCAAGCAACTCGAAAGCAACTTGGCAAGCAACTCAACAAGCAACTCGACAAGCAACTCGACAAGCAATTCAGGAGCAACCCGGTAGCAAGAGAAATTTAGGAGTATTCATAAGTGGTAAGGAATAGTACTCGTCGTCAAATGGGTCAAGGAAGCATTAAATAGAGTGTTGAAGCCAATAGCAATATGGAGAATCTATCATTTCTCATAGTGCCCAAGAAGGATAGACTACCGCCAATTTCATAAAGGTGCAAAGCCTTATTAAGGTACAATTTCCCCCATCTAATTTGATTTCATTAAAAAGAGAGTTATAAGGTTATATTCTAAGTTGAAGTATTAAAGAAAGTCAATATTTATTTGAAAGAAAAACCTAGGGAAATTAAATATCAAAGTTGTCTAATATTTGCAAAACACAACCTAGGATAAATAAGGTATACTACTTGGAATTAATCCATTTAATGTTTGCAAATATTAATGTGTTCTAATTTTTCAAATTTGGGAGTTATAAGGGTTACAACACCAAAATAGGTTATTGGAAATTAGAAACACTTAAATAAAATCCTAAATGGTAGAAAAAGAGTTTATTAGGATTTTTTTCTAAGGTTGAAAATTTATAATATTCTTGTCTCAAAAATTTCTCAAAAGGGATAAAAGAAATCCAACATTAAACCTCTTCAAAATTGGAAAAGTGCTTAGTTCAATAGGAGTAATAAGGTGTTAAAAAAATTTATTTTTAATCTTTACAAAACTATACAAAATCAACCATAAATTAAACTATATTTTACAAGAGCACTATATCATATTCCAAAAATCTCTAGGGAGTCATAAGGCATTCTAAAAAACTTGATAATAATAATATCTATCAAATATTATCAATTTGGGAAGATATAAGCTTTCTACAAAACCTAAAATTAGGTATACATACTCTTATTACTAGGGAGATATAAGGAAGCCCACAAAACTAGGGATTAATAAAGGTTTATCAAATCAATATTATTTACTTCAATTAGATATAATATATCCTAATATAGTGAGTCATAAGGTAGACTACTCTATCTCAAATAATTCAGGTTATACAAATGACTACGAGCATTCTAAGCAACACTCTTAGAAGTGGAATAAGGAAAATACCAATATGGACTAAAAACATAAACAATGATGAAAAGGGAAAAGAAAAGGAAGAACCAATACAATGCGAAAACAAATTCTAAAATTAACAGCTATGTAAAGGAATGATGCAGGAGCCTATCTTTAGAGGGTTTTTTTTTAAAGAAGTTTTAAAATAATTTTTTTATTACTCAAAATGGAATTATTTGATGCAAAAATAATTTGCCAAAAATGATAATTACTAAAAACGGCAATTTTTTATCAAAATATAATTTGCCGAAAATAATAATTACTTAAAAAGGCATTTTTGGTGGAAAAATTAATTTGCCAAAAATAGTAATATTTTATTTTTAGGGCTTTAAGCTTTAGGGTTTTATTTTTGGGTTTCTTTTAGGGCTTCAAGCTATAGGGTTTTCTTTTAGGGCTTCAAGCTTTAAGGTTTTCTTTTAGGGTTTCTTTGGGGATATATATTCCCTTGGTATTGCATTGTAAAAGGGGGAAGTGAATCCAGAAATGAGAAAAGAAAATATTTATTGGTTTATTTCCATGTATTGTAATTTTCATGTGAATGGAGGGTTTTATTGATTATTTTCATTTATTGTAGTTTTTATGTAAATGGAGGGTTTTACATATTATTTTCATTTATCGCAGTTTTTACGTAATGAAAAGTATTTTATTTTGACCTCTTGTAACTGGATTCACACCATTTGGTATCAGAGCAAGTTGGATCTTGTTGAGGATAAATTAAAAGAAAAGAAAAGAGAAAATGAGAGGAGAGCGAAGGGGCTCCAAAAAAATTGGCACTCTATGCAGTGCTTGCAGAAGGTTTGTAAAACCTTAGAGACAGAAATTGGCACTCTGTGTAAGTTCTTGAAGGAGGTTTATTTATGTAAAAACCTTAGAGAAAGAGATTGACACTTTGTGTAGTGCTTGTAGAAGGTTTGTAAAACCTTGGAGAAAAAAATTGGCACTCTGTGTAAGTGCTTGCAGGAGGTTTTTTTATATAAAATCTCAGAGGGAGGAATTGGCACTTTGTGTAGTGCTTGCCAAAGTTTTCTAAAACCTTGGAGAAATAAATTGGCACTCTGTGTAAGTGCTTGCAGGAGGTTTTTTTTGTAAAACCTCGGAGAGAGAAATTGACACTTTGTGTAGTGCTTGCAGGATGTTTGCTATTTTCAAACCTTGAAGGAAGAATTGGCACTATGTGTAGTGCTTGCAAGAGGTTTGAGATATAGAACCTCGAAAGGAGATTGGTACTTTGAGGAGTACTTGCAGATGTGTGGCCCTATATGGAGAGCAATTATGATTTTGATCAAAGAAACTCGTAGGAGCAGAGTTCTTTTCAACCAAAGGAGAATGATGTAGGAGCCTATCTTTAGAGGGTTTTTTTAAAAAAGTTTTAAAATAATTTTTTTATTATTCAAAATCAAATTATTTGACGCAAAAATAATTTGCCAAAAATGATAATTACTAAAAACGGTAAATTTTTATCAAAATATAATTTGTCAAAAATAGTAATTACTTTAAAAGGCAGTTTTTGTGGAAAAATTAATTTGCCAAAAATAGTAATATTTTATTTTTAGGGCTTTAAGATTTAGGGTTTTATTTTAGGGTTTCTTTTAGGGCTTCAAGCTTTAGGGTTTTCTTTTAGGGTTTATTTGGGGATATATATTCCCTTGGTATTACATTGTAAAAGAGGGAAGTGAATTCAAAAATGAGAAAAGAAAATATTTATTGGTTTATTTCCATGTATTGTAATTTTCATGTGAATAGAGGGCTTTATTGATTATTTTTATTTATTACAGTTTTTATGTAAATAGAGGGTTTTACATATTATTTCCATTTATCGTAGTTTTTACGTAATGGGAGGTATTTTATTTTGACCTCTTGTAGTTGGATTCACACCAAGGAAGCCTCATCCAGTGAGTCTAATGACCAAAAAAATGAAAATATTGATCAACAAAATTTTATACAAAAAGAAAAATATGGAATAGCTTCAATTGTGCACATGATATTCCTAAGATTAAAAAAAAATTATCAAATCATCTCTATTGTGCACTCATTACAATCAATATGGTCATGAAAAGACCAATTGTTGGAGTTTTTATCCATGCAAATATTGTGATGGGACAAATCACTCATCTTTCTCCTGTCACTTTAAATACAAGTTTTATAAAGACTATGAATGAAGATTACTTCAAAGAATAAACTATTATCTTCAGGAACTTATTTTAGATGGATCTACTAACATTGAGCTCAAGGTTTATACTTAAGAAGGATAGAGAAACAAGTCTTACATAGGTACAAAGAAAAGAATAAGAACCAATTCAGATCCAATCAAGACATGCAATATCACGAGAGCAATGGTCCATAAAATAAGCCTGACATTAAGGAATAAAGAATGGAAAAATATGAGAGGCCATGACAAGAAGACTGAAGCAGTAAAAAAATAACCAGACCAAGACTGGTCTGAATAAACCAAATATCATCCAATGGAAGAAGATCCATATTAAAGACTAAAGTCTTAAATACCCAAATAATGTAATACAAGGGGGTGTTAGAAATAGAGTATATTACATCATTTGGATCATGTAAATGTACCTTCCAAGGTACATACTTAGGACATTAAATACTTTAGGGGGAAGTTATCTAGTTACTTTATGCAATGTTATAAATGCACAAGTGTCAATGTGTAAGCTATATATGTGCAAGTTGTCCCTTGCACAACTAGGTAGAGTGTTGGCCAAGGAACCTATCTTCCTATATAATAAGGGCCTCATTGTAATAGATAGATATAGAAAAATAGAGAAGCTTAGAGTATATTCGTAGGTAGTAGCACAGTTCTATGTAGATCACTGTATATTGGTGATGGGTGTAATGTAGTTCAGTAGCTTTATTAATAGAGTGTTCATTTCCTCCATAGCTTCATTGTATTCATTCATGTCATTTCTATTTATAGCATATTTCATTCATATCGTAGATTTATTTTCTTTTATATTATTATGCATCTTGTGATTGCTATCTCCCATTGCATATTACATCAAAAGCTAACAGATTCAGAGGATAAAATAGAATATATTCTAAAATTGGTAAGGTATAGTTCTAGAAACTCTATAGGTTCCTTGGATCTTCTAGCTACTTGTCTCATGATCATGTCTCTTTGAACTTAGCAAAGCAGCTTGTATCTAATGATTTTCTTGAAATGGATATGGAAAAATCTATAGGTTTCTATTTGAGCGGAGTCACCAGGTGATTGATATGATCTATGAGAATAAAGCATCATCGAATATTTGGTCTATCAAAATTGTGTGGAAAGATGCATCCCATCGGACATGCCAAAATTTGTTGGTCTAAAATCTACCTAAGGTAAAATATACATCCAAAGACTTTGCCAACATTGAATGACTAGCCAAGCTATAGAGTTTAACAGGATCAATATCCAGAGAAATTTGAATCCTACAGGGTTCTAACTAGATAAGTTCTATAATGGGAGGAAAAGGGTGTTGAAAGAAGTAAATGCAGCTAAAGCTAAAACTTAAAATGGTGTAGATTAAACAACATCAATATGTAGAAAATTTATGAGATAGAGAAATAATTTAGACCTCCTAACATACCAACCAGTTTTAGTGAATTATAGAGCAATATCTTTATTGATTTTTCAATCTACCAGATTATAAATTCTAAAACTAGAAAATAAGCATAAGAAAAAATCTAGAAAGAATAATTAATACCATTCTCATTTTCCTAGATAAAACAAAAATTATCAATCACTCATACATACATGCTCTGCAAAATGATGAACCAAAATCCAAACAAAAGTCTAAGTTGTATTACTTTCTTCCAATGCCTTCATACATACAACTTGTAAATGCCTAAGAGCCGACCCTTCCAAAAGAGGTCATTGCTCTTATTTATAATATTTCTATGGTTTAATATTTTGAATTACAAAATTTTTAGGTTAAAAAAAACCATTACAAAAATGTTAGTGGACCAAGTTGAAAAAATGCCATGTAGCACCGTTGACCTAAGTAGGATGATATGCTTGATTTTTTACCGTAGATCAACTGTCTTTGCATGTGTAAAAGTAGTGAAAGTGAGCTTAAATTTTGCCCATTCCTCATTCTTGAGGCAATATCCCATTGTGTATCTGTAACAAATATGGTAGGCTAAAATTATTTTGAAGATTCTACTTTCTGTATGCTTATAACCATGGCATGCAAACTTGTCACAATGTCGTGCTTTATTTTTTCCTTTGAGCTTCCCAAGCTTTGGTGACCATGACTTAGAGATATTTTGTGATGTCGCACCTCATTTTTACCTTCAGGATTCTCAAGATTTCATGACCATGACTTGGATATATGTCATGATGTCATACCTCTTTTTTACCTTTAAGCTTCCCAAGCTTTGATGATCATGATGTGGAGACATATCATGATGTCACTCCTTTTTGCCTTTGAAGATTCCCAAGCTTTGATGACCATGATGTGGAGACATGTTGCAATGTCATACCTAATTTTTCTTTGAATGTTCCCAAGCTTCGATGACCGTGATGTGGATACATGTCACAACATCGCACCTCATTTTTGCCTTTAAAGCTTCCCAAGATTTGGTTATCACAACATGAACACATTTAATGATTTCATACCTCCTTTTTGTCTTTGAATCTTCCCAAGATTTGATGACCATGATGGGGATACATATCGTGATGTTGCACATCTTTTTTCTTTGAATATTTCCAAGCTTTGGTGATCACAACCTGGATATATGTCACGATGTCGCACCTTATTTTTTTCTTTGAGCTTCCCAATATTTGGTGACTATGGTGTGGGTACATGTTGTAATGTGACACCTCCTTTGTGCCTTTGAAGCTTCCCAAGCTTTGGCAACCATGATGTGGAGACATGTCATGATGTCACACCTCATTTTTTGGTTTAAGCTTCCCAAGATTTGATGATCATGACGTGGAGACATTTCATGATATCGCACATCCTTTTTGCCTTTAAATATTCCCAATATTTGATGATTGGGGAGAGATGTCGTGATTTCATGTCTCTTTTTGGCTTTGAATCTTCCCAAGCTTTGATGACTGAGACATGGAGACATGTCACATTGTTGCACCTCCTTTTGTTCTTTGAAGCTTCCCAAGCTTTGGTGATTGTGACAGGAAGACATGTCATGATGTCACACCTCCTTTTCACCTTTGAGCTTCCCAAGCTTCGATGATCATGACTTGAAAACATATCACAATATCGCACCTTATTTCATCCTTGTGCAAATTTCTAAATTTTTTATAATTTCTTGCTTTATTTCTCTTGATGTATTCATTTGGACCTATAGTTACAAGCCATAAATTTTATCAAATAATGGTAAGACTAATCCTCCATAGAATATATAATGCTTTAGCTCTAAAATAATTAATCCAACACTTTATAAACTCTTTGAACATTGATGGAGCTACCCAATACATTGTCATATTTTTTGAAAAGTAATCCCAAATGTTGTGAGCAAAGGGACAATGAAGAATTAAATCATCACATGTTTCTTAATCCTTATCACATAAGGCAAATTTTAAAGTTTCAATATATCCTCTTATTTTTAGGTTCTCTCCTATAAGAATCTTACTTTGAATTCCTAAACAAAGGAATGTTGAGGCCTTAGGGAGATCCTTTAGCGACCAAACATTTTTCCAAGGGAAATATTTGGGAGTAGAAAATTTTGAGTGCTCTAAATCCTCATATCCCTACCTAATCAAGTATCCATCACATTTTGATAGATTCTAAACCAACTAATGCTTTCATAAAAAAAAGGTAAATAAAACTCTTAAAGCATCTTTCGAATCTCATTTGTAACTTGTTTGAGTCTCTCTCCTTCAATAAAGTTACTAATATATATCCATCATTTGGATTTATTTCTCATATAAATATAATCTTTGACCTTTGGACCTTTACAAGCTAGAAATACCTAATCCAATAGTTTCTATTTTGAATCAAACATAAGAGGATCAGAAATTAACCAAACACTAGACCAAATGTTTGCATACTTTTCCTCATTAACTAGCCATCTAGTATATTTCTTAATCAATCATAAACTATATGATATGAAGTTCCATGTTGGTAATATTTTTGACAGGGTTTTTTTCCTAAATAATTTCATCACATCAAAATAACATATATGTTTTTGAAGTAATATTTTTTCCTGACTCTTTCTTTAATCTATGAATAATATGCACCCAAGTCTTTCTCATATGGTCAACTCACAAGTTTACAATTCCAGATGCCCACCCATCCAAATTCTTTCCTCTACAAACCTTTTCTCACTTATAAAATAGAAACCTAAATGCTTTCTCACATCCTTTCAAAAGTAAATATATTTTAATTTTATCATTTTTTATGCTTTTTACTTGTTGGCAATCTTGAAAGTGACTCCATATAAATAACGATGGATTTCAATATAGTCTTTATGAGTTATAATCTTCCTTTCATGGTTAAAATCTTACCTTTCCAACTTGCCAAACAAGCTTTCATTTGATACAAATAAGAGACCCAAAGATTATTTTTATTTTTTTTATGATACAAAGGAATACCCAAGTAGGTTTATGGAAATATTTCAATTTTAAACCCTAAAATATCCATAATAACTTATGATAAATCTAGGGAAGTGTTAATGAAAAATCATATATTTTATAGTATTAACCAATTGTCTAGTAGCCTTATTATAACATAGTAATATTTATTTAAACTCCATGGCCTCACTAATTTATGGATGGACCAAAATAAAAGTATCATCAAAAAATTGGATACAATATTTGAAAGGACCATTTTTTACAATTTGAATACATTTGATTTTTCTTTTCCTTTTTACCTTTAATAAAGATCTCCCTAATGATTCCACAATAATAATAAGTAGATAAGGACATAGTGGATCACCTTGGAATATTTCTCAAGATAACTTAAAGTAATCAAAAGGATAACCATTATTCAAAATATAATATTCTAGAGTGATATAACAACTTTTTTAGAATATCATATAAAAAAATCTAGCAAACCCTATCATATATTTTATCCATATATTATTTCATAAGCATACTTGGTTTTTTCATGGATTTAAGAGAATGTATGGCCTCCTGTGCAATACTTGCACTATCAATAATTTGCTTACCATAGATAAAACCACTTTGTTCCTATGAGATAACACAATCTAGAATGCTTTTCAACCTATTTCCCATAATTTTTCAAATTGATATGAACATGAGGGAAGATTGAAAGGTTGGAAATAAAAATATAGAAGATGTTTATTATTATTTGAAAAGGAAAAATTTATAGCCCAATGCAATGCCTAGGAAGGAACCTTCTAGAAAATATCACATCAAAAACAATGCCAATCAATCCAATGAAGGAACCTTTTGGGAAGGCTTGCATTAGTTACAATGTTAGAATGGAAGCCACCTACTATTAGATGAGGTATTACATTAATGGTGGCCATATGGAATATTGAATCCCTATCATTCCTCCCCACAATAGAAGCATTGGACTCCAATGCAAAAAAAAAAAGGAAAATCAAGAAGCCACATGAGAATGCTAAAGTGGCTAACATAGTTGAGGATCTAATGAGCCAAATGCAAAAGCTAATGCAAAACCAAACCAATGTGATGTTGAAAAGATGAAAGACAACTCTGAAGGTAGGAGTACCCTTATGATGATTGGTTATCACACAAATAAGGATTATGGTCTTGTGAATATCTTTGAAATAAACTCTAAATGCAAGAGTCATTGAAATAGGAACCAAATGAAAAACCTAAAATCTGATTCAGTAAATGAGGATCAAGATTGAGAAAATGATATAGAAAGCTTACATTAGAAACAAGGCACATAGAATAAAAGTGCCATAGTATTTGTCTAATTTCTAAGGGGGACAAAAGGAGTTTTGGGTATGACTAAAAATGCACTCCAAGGTACAACAATTAGATTTAAAGTAGTTCAAACAATATAAATTTCAAAGCACCATAGGCCAAAGTAAACCTTTACAAAACAAAAAAAATAAATCTTCTAATTGATTTAGCTCAAAAATCTATTTTTGATGACCATAAATAAGCCTATATTAGCAATTAGATGGAACCTCAATTGTGTGAAAATAGAAGACTCCCAATAGCAAAAATAAGGTAAGTAATTTTTCCTCCAAGGAACAAATTCAAAGAAGATACCTAGAATATGCTTCAAAATATTCTACCATTTAAAATTTTATAGTACTCGACAACTTCATTTAACATACAATCGTTAAAAAAAACTTTAAGAAAATTTAAAGCTTCAAAGAGCCACCCCACGATGCATGTGGGATAAAAAAGGAGAGATAAATTAGGTAAACATCCATGTTATTACCAACAATATCACCTACAAAAGCAATCAAGAGTTTCCATCCATCCTTATGAAATAATGACACCAATGTTAGGAAATGCACTAGGAGGGCATCAAGTGGCACAAAGATGCAAGGCCATAAGTAAGGAAGAGGTATGGGCTTTGAAATTCTAACACTCTAATAGGGACATGGAGAAAATTGTTCATAGGAGGAGAAGAATATTGATAGTGAATAGGGCCATGTAGGCATGTGAGTGATGACAATGCCAACATAGAAGTGGCAATGTGAAATTTGAAGGCATCAACCAAAAATATTAGAGGATAGAATAATATCCCCCCAAGAATCAAGTGGTAGGAAGGCCACAACACACCTAAGAGGGTGACTTTAATGGAGTTGTGAGTGAGTATCGTGAGTGTTTCCAAAGTATGTGATGTAGCATTTGAAAATTTAGAGGTAATGGCCCAAATTAACAACAACCTCCCATAGCACTAGAACTTGTCTAAAGTGTTAATTAGCATGATATAGGTTATCAAAAATCAATACATGTTTAAAATACCACCATCAATGTGTTACCAGGAGCTTCAAAACATCATGGAATACTTATATGTAGACACTAAAATGGAACTTATTAAAATAGAGGGGGCATAGTACCCAAGAGTGGGTATTCATTTTTGATTGAGAGACTAAGCAACGAAATGGATGGCCATGTACTAGGAGGAGAAATGGTCATTGGAAACATATTCAGCCAAATATAGAGACCATGATCAAACGAAAATGGGCAGTGTTGGTCATGGGGATGTCAAAAGAGATGCACAAAGAGGATGTCATTGGAGTTTGTTGGGAGTTCATGAGTGGGAAGATAAATACAACAATCACTTTAGAACTGTTAGGAGAAAAATATCCTCATGGACCCAATCTATGAAATGAAGGATAGTAAAAAATACAAATACACTCTGGATCTCATTGAAGTGTCTATAGAAATCATAGATACCAAATTAGAAGCATGTTTAAAACCCAGTTGATAATGAATAGCACAACTACCAAAACATAATTCTATAATATAAATAATGAATGGAGGAGAATAAAAGGAAGGGGAGGGGGAATTTCCATGAGGTAAATTCCCTCTCATAGGGCAAGATCTACTACTCTAATACCAAACTAAAATGGACAATAGAATACACCAAAAGTTTGGAAATAATAAGACAGCATATGTTTATTTTCATTCAAAAAGTATCTATTTATAGCCCAACACAATGCCCAAGAAGGAACCTTATAGAAAACACCATCTAAATATAATGTTATTCATTCCAATGGAGGAACCTTCTAGGAAATTTTGCATTAATTACAATTTCAAAGTGTCAACCACCTACTATTAAATAAGGTATTACATTAATTATGGCCACATGGAATATAGAATCCCTATCAAAAATTATCTTATAAATCATATTACAAAGGCTTATTTTATGAAGAATATCAAAATATTTTATCTCTCATTTCTTGGAAGACAATGTAATAAAATTGGCATTGATCTCACTTATTGTAGCCTTCCTTTTTCTGGCCTCTTCTAATCATGGGTTTCTCTTAATCCAAATACATTTTTTATTTTTTATTTTTATTTTTTTATAATAACTTTCTATATTTCTTATTATAATATACATATACATTCAATACTATTATATAAGTACAAGCCTCATTAGGTAACATGGAAGAAAAATTTCACTAGGTATAATGGAAGGAAAACCATTTTTAAAAGCCCAAAATGCAAGTGAAGATGCCCTATTTGGAAGTATGGCTACCCAAGTTGGAGATACAAGAAAGAACAAATATATGGCATGTTCAATCCAAGGAAAAAATATTACACTAGAAGTGATTATCAAAGATGAGATGGTCAAGTATGATATAAGGGTTCTTAAATGCATAGGGTTAATATAAGTTCCATGGATACTAGACAAGGTTTTTAGAGATTCAAAATTGGATCAAAGTAGAAATGGGGATTGAATTCAAATTACTATGAATTTTCTTCCTAAAGGTTTTTTTCTCGTTATCTTTTCTACTTTAGAAATAAAATACAAAATAATGGGTGGTGGGCCATGGTTTAGGTGGAGATATATGCTTTACTTAAAACCATGAAGTAATTCTTTTATCGAGATAAAAACTATTAAAAATATTATAGTGTGGGCTAGTCTTTTTGGACTTCCATATCAACTTATCAATAAGAATGTTTTGAAGACTATTAAAAACACCCTAAGGGAGTTCATCAACAAGGAACGAAATACTAGTGAGATAAATCATGCTATATATACCTAGATATGTGTTTGAAGAGTTTGATAAACCTATTCCAAAAAATAATGCAAACAAAATTGTAAAGCAAAAAAAAAAACAATGACATACATCCATAATAAACACCAAAATTTACCCTAGAAACCCTTGACTAGGAAAACTAGCAAAAATCGCATAGACACCCTAAAATACAATACAATATATATGTATTCCATAGCATCAAACAATCCTAAACCACCAAGTGGTATTATAATACATTGGGTATAAAACTATGGGCTAAAACCACCCATACTTGATCATTAAGGACCCTGCCAATTGTTTTGGGGTGTACAGTCTTTTTCTAAAAATAATATAACACATCCAAAAATCTTCCACATGTTGAATATTTTATAGTGGAGCTTGTACAAATCTCAAAATCATTTGCTTAGGCAACCAATCCTATTGTCTCCCTACACCAAGAAAACTTCTTAGTACTCACTGACTTAATGAATTTACAAAAAAATTCAAGGTACCAACTTTCTTCAGTGACACTTTCTTGTCTTCAATCATGTCTCTAATAAAATGGTACTACAATACAATATGCTTTGTCTTATAATGATAATAAAAGTCCTTTACAAGAAATATTGCACTTTAACTATCATAACTTATCTTTATAGCTCCTTGTAAGAAACCAACATCAACACACAATCTTTGTAACCATACTACTTATTTAGTTTTATGATTGGCTTCCATGTACTTAGCTTCTATATTTAAAAGTGTAAATATATATTGCCTCTTTCTCATCCAACTAATTACTCCACCAAATAATATAAATACATAACCAAGAGTGGATATTTGATGATCAATATCCCCAACCCAATTTGCATCAACAAAATCTTGTACATTCAAACCTTATTTGGTTCAGTATTTCCTTAATAGAATATTGCATAATCTAATATGCCATGCAAATATTTGAAAACTTGCTTTACAATAGTATAATTTCATTTCCCTATTTCTGAAACATATATGCTCAAAACTCCCACTAATAGGCAATGTATGGTCAAGTACATACCATGACATACATTAAACTTCCAACAATGCTTGCATAAGGAATATGAGAAATGTCTTCTTTCTCTCCTTGTGTCTTTATATACTATTCTTTAGATAGCTTTACACCTAGAGGAATGGGAGTCTTGAGTATTTTACATTATTGTATATTAAATCTCTTTAATATTATCTGATTCAACCAAATTATCTTATTTGATTGATCCCTCTTAATCTACATATCCAAGATAAAATTTGTAGGACCAAGATCCTTCATATCAAATTGAGACAACAATTGAGACTTAACATCTTTGATGATTTCCTTATAATTTCCAATTAACAACATATAATTAACATTAAACACCACAATAACCAAGTGATCATCAACCTATTTGGTATACACATAATGATAAACTTTGCTTCATTAAAAACTATGTCTCAAAACATAAGTATCAAAATTTTGATACCATATCCTTGGTGATTGTCTTAGACCATAAATATTTGTCTTCAACCTGCATACCAAGTCCTCCTTTTTCTTTACTATAAAATCTTCTTATTGAGACATATATATTTCTTCTTTTGGATCCCATGTAGGAATTTTATCTTCACATTGATTTACTATCCTTCAAGGTCAAATGCAGCAAAAATAGATAAATAAATATAACAGAAGTTAGTTTAGCTACAAGGGAGAAAACCTCACTAAAATCAATTCCCTATAGCTAGGAATATCCCTTTGCTACTAGACAAGATTTGTACTTCTCCACTTTACCTTCTACATTGAACTTATTATTGAATACCCATTTGTTATCAATTGGTTTTCTTCCAATAGCCAACTTCACTAAATCCCATGTCATATTTTTTAATTTCATCTCATCAACAATGGCCTTCTTCCAAACTTTACCTTCCTGTGCATCAATTTCCTCCCTAAAAATTCTAGGATCATCATTAGTAGAAAATAAAATAAAAGTAGAATAAAAATTAGGTGGATTGTACCTTTCTAGTTACTTTATTTCTAAAAACAATCTCCTCATGATTGGGTTTTGAGGATCTAGTTCATCATCTTACGTTTAGTTAGATTCTTCATCCATGAACTCAAACTACACTTTTTCTAGTTCTTCCTATCTTGATTGTTCTTCCTTATTGGAAGCACTTTTAAACTCTTTGAAGATTACATCTTGACTATAAATAGTATTCCTTATTTTTGGGTTCCAAATCTTGTAGCCTTTTACACCATCTTTGTAACCAATAAAGATACACTTTTCTACTTTATTATAAAACTTACTCCATTTCTCATTTGGAATATGAACATAAGGATCACAACTAAAAGCTCTAATATGTTTAAGAGATGTTTACTTACTATACCATACCTCATATGGATTGATGTAGGTGATCAATTTACTAGGTAATATGCAGTACCACTACTTATGACTTGAATTCTTATGCTAACCTTACACCATTGAGTATACTCTTCGTATTTTCCATCAATGTCCTATGCAGTATTTTTCCTTTTACAATGCAATATATATGTATTCCATAGCATCAAACAATCCTAAACCACAAAGTGGTATTAGAATACAATGGTTACAAAACCATGGGCTAAAACCATCCATACCTAATAATTAAGGAGCCTTGATAATTAAAGACCCTGTCAATTGTGGCAATGTGTACAATATTTTTCTACAAAGAATAAAACACATCAAATAGTGTTGTTATAAATATTTTAGAACATTTCTCACAATCTATTAAGATTAAATCTAAATTAATATAATGGAATCAATAAGTTGATTATGAAAACATTACATTTTAATGCAACAATTATTGTGAGACTGGATATATGGTAAGAGATTACAAAGTAAAAATGATGAAGAAAGAGATTAAGAATTTTGGTTATTATATAAAATTCAATATGAAGCAATAAATTTATACTATAGTAGAATCTAGATTAGATCAAGGATATTCCACTCAAAAATAAGAGGTAAAGAAGGCCTATTTGTAACATCAAATGGAAAAGGCCACCATAATTCACTCTAATCAACCGATAGAAGAAACAAAGAAGGATACAAGGGATTAGAAAGTACAATTTGTAAGATCAAATTTAGATGGAATTGAAAGTGCAAAGGAATATGTGAAGGAAAATCTTAAAAAAAAGGAGGTAGAAGAGGTCAATTTTATTCCAAGTAAATCATCTTCATTTTTCTCAAGTAGTATAAAATACTCTCTTGGTAGTAGAAATTAATGTAGTTTAAAGGTTATTCCTTGAACTTTGGGGTTTTAATAATAGCTTAATAAATAAATGATAATGGAGGAAATACATAGCAATTTTGGATTTTAGGGAAACATAAGAAGTTTGTTTTTTATTAATTGGAGGAGGGGGTTTTAAAAGGGACCCCAAAACCTTTTACAAAAGTGGAAACAAAAATAAGAAGGTCTCCATGATACCAATATTAGAGAAAAAAACATCAAAAAAACTAAGGATATCACCTTGGAATAGCATAATAGGGAGATCACCCCAAAAAAACACAATAGGAAGAAAATCTAGAAATAGCACAATAGGGAGAAAACCCTAAAATAACACAATAGGCAATAACCTAAGGGATGAAAACACTAGGAGATGCCACCATGAGAATAGAGGAAGCAATAAAGAAGGACCCCTAGAGGTCAAGCAAAAATAAATAACTAAGGAAGACTCGACTATCCAAAAGCTTCAGTCACTTGCTGCTCTTCATTGGTCACTTGAATGTGCCCTTCATTCTTAAGGTATTCATCCATATTCATGGCTTGTTGAAGGAGATTCTAGAACATCTTGGATGCTCTATACATGGTTATTAGTGTCTCCTCTAGGCCTAAGAGAGAATCTTTATTAGCTCCCTTAGGAGACTCTGAGGATTAGCTCCCTTTTGGTAAAAAGAAAGAGAAGGACCACCTTCAATATTTATTTTATTTTTTTGAACAGGCCCATATTCTAGCATTTTCTTATCTTACTCAATGATAATGGGTGTCTTGTGCTTCCCACTTAAAAATTTGCTTCTGGAATACTGAAAATGAGGCTCCACTTTGACTAAAGGATGAGTGTCACTAGAACCAAAATCTAATTTCATCCTAGTTTTGATGGTCTTTTCCAAAGTGTTCAGCATGGCTACATCATCAACTGAATGAGGGATTTTGTGATTTGAGTCTAGAGTAGATGGATGAGTAGGTGGGCTACCAATGTATGAAATAATGTCCTTTTGGGCATCCTTCTAAAGAGTGTATTTATACAAAATTAGGTGAAGGTCCTGGTGCATTGGATGGGTAGAAGTACCTTTTCTAATGGTGGAGATGGAGCTATCCATAGACCTGAATAGGTAATTAGGCATGTTGATGGCCTTAATATCCCTTTTGGTCCTCAAAATAAGAATTTAATTGCTATGGAGAAGCATCCTTTCACTTTAGGGTTTCTAGGGCAACATAAAGAAGAAAGTGCTTTTGAGGTTATTCCTCACACTTTATATAATTTACAGAAAGATAATCCTATAGATGATAAGTCTCACTATGAGAAGTGGGAAAATTTAAAGAGATTTGAGAAAATGAAATGTTTATAGGAACAAAAAAAGGAGAAGAAGACCCATGAAGCAAAAACGAAGAGAAAATAAAACTCAAAGAGATATTAATTTCAGAGAAAAAACAAATACTACAGGTGTTAACAAGAAGTGAGGCTAGGACTACAAATAAAAATAAAAATTTATGATGAAAGTGATATTTTAGAATATTGGGGGTATGAATAAGACCCCTAAAATAAAAGGTATTAGTAATTGACAAGTTTTATAGCCAAAATATTTATAGATATGGAAACTAGATAGGCATTTGTGGTGTTGATTTTCATCTTAGCAAAAATTTTAGAAGGCAATTAGATGAGTGAGATTTTATCTCTTAATAATAACAATATAAAATATATTATTATAAAAAGGTAGCATTTTGAGGAAGATGATGAATATATTTGATAGAAAGGCAAATGAAGAAAATATTTGATTAAAATGCAAGTTGAATATTGTTTAATTAACTTGATAGCAATACAGTAATAGCAAAGTAATATTTTTTTATTTTAATGGAAGTAAAAAACGTTGTAGCACACATATATAGCTCAAATATAAATAATTCAAAGGGTTCAATACCTTGATATTAAATACAAATAGTAGACATTGATAATATCCAAGTTGTTGCAATACCACTAAGTGGTGATGATGTAATACGAGTGGGGCCCATTTCAATCCCATATAACTAGTTGAAAAAATAAGCAAAGACTAGGGTTCAAATCTTGCCAAACAATATATGTGTGCTTATACTATGGCATTCTAGTATAATTGTAATATGGCCATGATGTAATATAACATAGTAATTTAAGTTACCATTTAAATAAAAATTTGGTATACTACCTCTATTTCAAGAGTGAAGAGTGCAAAATAAAATTGAAGTTTTATATAAAGGTCAATTTTAATTTGACAATGAGACCTTGGTTCAACATTTGAGGCATATGCATGACGAATCCCACACCAAGGTTCAAATACCAATAGCACCAAATACCTATATATAGCTTGATGTGATCTATTCATCAAATGGTGATAGCTCAACCAGTTAGATTCCTTATGTTTCTACGAGGAGATCCAAGTTCAAATCTTGCCAAGTGATACATGGATATCCAAGTTGTAATACCACTATGGGGTGATGATGTAATATGGGTGGGGGCCATTTCAATCCCATATAACCAATTGAAAAAATAAAATGTAATTTACCCTTCTCTGAGGATAAAATAGCATTTGAAATGTTTTAAAGGATGCAATATTGATCCTAATTATATCATTGGATGGATTATTTATTTTTTATCGATTTCATGGAACTTGAAATGTTATAAGGTTCAATATTGATCCTAATTGTATCGTTACATGGATTATTTTTTTATTTTGTTATCAAAATATAGATTTTTAAATTTTTTATATGGGATTGAAATGGGTCCCAACTATATTTTTTCAATGGGTTATATGGGATTGAAACAGGCCCCACTCGTATTTCAACATCACCACATAGTAGTATTACAACAAAGCTTGGATATTATCCATGTATCGTTTGGCAAGATTTAAACCTGGGTCTCCTTGAAATATTGAGGAATTTAATTGGTTGAGCTAATGCCACTTGATTGGGTCCCAACTATATTACATTATGATCAAATAGTGATATTATAACATTTTGAAAATTAAGCATGTATCACTTGGCAAGATTCAAACCTAAGTCTCCTCATTGAAAGTTGAGGAATATAATTAGTTGAGCTAATGTCATTTCATAAAATATTATGGTTGACCAATGACATTTAAACCTTGGTTAAGGGTGTGAAACTCTTCATTCCCTACCAATTTCTCTAAACCTCATGGACATCATTATATGAATTATTTATATGATACATACATACATATACATATAGATACATATGCACATATATATGTGTGTGTGTGTGTGTGTATGTATATACATATGCATATACATATAGATATATAGATATAGATATATATTAGAAAGACATGGAAGTATTAGGGGATTTTTTTCTAAAATATATCTCATCTTTTAAGAGCAATATTTTTGTAAAAGGGTTGTCTGATGCAACCAATTCTTGGACCACTTTGTGAAAAATTGAAGAGTTTTAAAGTGAGTGATCATATAAAGGAATCTAATAAATATTGAGAGAGATATGACCCTATGAAGTCAACCATTTGAAACAAGGATAGTGATGATTTTTCAAGATGCAAAAAATGAACTTACAAATATATTTCAACCAAGGTTTGGATGATAGGAGGAGCAATAGAGGGCTAGGGATTCAAGTGATCTCAAATTGTCTAAGCAAAGGGACAAATAAGTACAGGATTTATTATTTCCATATGCTTCTCCCATAAGGCACACCTGAAAGGTCCATGATATTATCTTCTTTGTAGACTCTCTCTTATAATAATATTTCTTTAGACCATTGACCAAAGGAATGTTAGGAATGGCCTCTAATGACCAAGTATTATTTGAAGGAAAGTCATTGGCAGTATATAATTTGATTTATCTAAACCATCATATCCTAACTTGATCAATTATCCATGATGTTTTAATAGATTCCAAAATAACTCATTCTTCCATGTAAAATAGAATATAGAACTCTTAAAAAATATTTTGAAGCTCATATACTATTTGTTTGAGTTCCTCTCCTTCAACCTAAGGACTAAGAGAAATCCATGATCTAGATTTTTTGCTCACATTAATATAATATTTTATTTTAAATCTTTCCAAACTAGACATGCTTGAGCCAATTGTTGTTATTTTCAATCAGAAAAAGAGGATACGTCTTCAACTAAGCATCGCAGCAAAAATTTGTAAAACCATATTCAATGATTTCTTGTCTAATATATTTCTTAATCAATTGTTTATTTGATAACAAGTTTCATGTTGATGATCCTTTAGGTAGGATTCACTTCCAGAATAATTTCATTGCATCAAGAGAACCTACATGTTTTTGAAGTAACATATTTTCCCAACTCATTCCTTGATCTTTGAATAATCTCCAACCAAGTTTTGTCCCTAATACCAAACTCATAAGTCTATGATTCCACAAGAATATCTCTTCAATTTTGTTTCCTTTGCAAACCCTACTCCATTTACAAAGAGAAAACCTAAATTTTTACTCAAATCCTTTCCAAAGTTCCCTTTTGATTTTATCAAATTTACATGTTATACATACATGCCATCTTGAAAGTGACATCATACATATAGGAATGGATTGTAATGTAGTCTTTATAAGTTGTGGCCTTCCATTAATGGTTAGTAACTTTTCTTTCCAACCTGCCAAACAATATTTTTTTCTATCCAAAATAGAGTCCAAAAGCTTCTTTCCTATGTTGACAAAAAAAATTCAATTTTAAACCCTAAAATATCAACAAAAATCCATTGTAAATATTAGCAAGTATTAATAAAAATATCCCAAATTTTATATTATTAACCAATTGTCCAACATCCTTCTCATAGCATGATAATATTGATTTGAACCTCATGGCTTCACTAACTGAAGTATGAACAAAAGAATTATATTCAACAATTTGTAGATAATATCCAAAGAGTATTTATTATTTTGTTGGTTATATGAGATTGACATGAGCCCCACTAATATTACATCATGACCACATAGTGGTATTACAACCTGACAATTATGTATGTATCATTTGGCAAAATTGGAACTTGGGTCTTCTCATTAAAAACCAAGGAATTTAACTAGTTGAGCTTATGCTATTTAATTTAGGGGACCATTAGTTGCAACTTAAATACCTTTGATTTTTTCTTCTTTTTTTACCTTTGTGAAATATCCCTTAATGCCTCCATAAAAATAATAATAGATAAGGATATAATGGGTCACTGTAACAAAGTCTACAAGATTATTCAAAATATCCAATAGGGGATCAAAATAGAATATTTTGGAATGTTATAATAACATCTAATCCATTCACACCAATCTTGATCAAAATCAATTTTTTTTTAGAATATCATATAGAAAATTTCAACAAACCCTATCATATGCTTTGTTCATATCTAATTTTATAAATGTACTTGTTTTTTTTCATGGAATGAAGAGAATGTATGGCCTCCTTTGGAATTATTATGCCATAAATGTTTTTTAGCATGAATAAAACCTCCTTGCTTCTTTGAGATAGCACAATCGACAATGCTTTTCAATATATTTGCCATAATATTTTGAATGATCTTAAAAATTATATGGAAAATGCTTTTGAATAAAATTTATCAAAATACTTTGTCTTGCCTTTCTTAGAAACCAATATATTAAATATGGCATTTATATCACTTATTATAAATTTATGTTATGGGCCTCTTCAAACATAGCCAACATATCACACTTCAACAAATCCCAATAAATTTAAAGAAAATTACAAAAATCTATTGATGCTAGGTTCCTTGCTAGGTTGGCAAGATAAAACTCCCTCTTGTATCTCATCCATAGAGATATTTCTCATCAAGCTTTAATTTTATCCCTATGTGATATATTATGGAATATTTTACAAAATCTTACCTTGAGCCTCCTTATATTTCCCAACATCTGACAAAAAATTGTTGAAATAATTAAATTCTTACTTCTCAATATCTTCTTCTTCCTCAATATTTTTCTATATGGAGTTGAAATATTTTTAATGCAATGAAAAGACAAATCTATTTCAGTTGTAGTATAAAATAATTTGGTATTTCTATCTCCTTCCTTGATCCATCTCTTCCTATAATTTTAGGACCAAAATGACTCCTTTCAATACATTATGATAGTAAGAAAGTAATTGTTTTTATTGCATAAAATTATTATGGTCCACCCATTTATTTCTACTATCTCTTGTATTTTTTTAAGCTTGGATTCAAATTTTTCCTTTTCTTTAAATATATTACTAAAATATTTGGCATTCCAAGTCTTTATTTGCCTCTTTAGATATTTTATCTTTCAAAGAAACATGTACATATATAATCATTGTCACAAGATTCGATTTGAATTTGACTTTGGCAAAGTTGAAATTCAAAAGATAATAAAAAAATGAGGAAAAAATGACAAAAAATTTGATACATAAAAACATATAAAGATTTATAGTTTTATAAATTTGATAAAAAGTATTATTGGAAATGTTTGATAATTTCCCAAATATAAACCTTTATGATTTTGAATGTGTATGTGTAGGTGTGGAAGTTGTAAGAAGACTATATATATATATATATATATATATATATATATATATATATATATATATATATATATATATTCATGTGGGACTCTAGATTAGGCAAATTTATGGCTCAAATTTCAACAAATTTATTTAAGTCTCCATCAAAATCAATGATTTTTAAACTTTGTTCCTATAATGTGATGAGTCCTATTACATAGTATATGGTCTTATTGGTTAAATGCTTTGATAAATATTCCTTGATTAGGGTTGTTTAAATACATAAGGTGTTGCCTAATATGGCATAACAACTTGTAATAAGACAACAACCTATAACCACCCACAACTAATAGTTAACTCATGAATCCTATGTTGAGTGGTTGCAACCACTCAACTTATTATGATGCTAACAAACTATGATGATAATAATTTCCTAACATTCCCTCCTTATTACATCATAGTTTAGAGTTTCTTAGAGAGGAAATCTCAAAATGCCTTAAACTTAACACATGTAAGAGACCCGGTGAATATGTCTACACATTATTCTTGAGGGGTAAGATTGGAGTCGAATATTGTGTTGTTGAACATGTTCATGTATGAAATGAAACTGAATGTCAATGTGTTTTGTGTGCTCATGGAACACTAGATTATAAATAAGCTTTTAAATGTCTTGATTGTTGCAATACATGGTTGTTGTTTTAGTTTATGGTACTCCCATATTGCCTCACAAATAGCTCCTCCTGTAGCATGATATTTTTCTTCTATGGGAGATCGAGCACTTGTTTGTTGTGTCTTACTTTCCCATGATATAGGTCCAAATCCTAGAAATAACACATAACCACAAGTAGATATTTGATCATTAATACATCCTACATAATCTACATCTATGTAGCTAGTTAAGAAGAATTATCCACTCTTTTTATATTCCAAACCATACTCAATGGTACCATGTGCATACCTTAATATTCACTTGGCTTCCTTTTAATGATATACTTTTATTTCTTGCAAGAATCATGAGAGTTAACTTACTACAAAGTTGCTATCTACCTAGTGTATATTATATAAATGAGACTTCCAACCAACTATCAATAGAGAGTTGTGTCCAGATGGAGAGGAGTCAAATCATAAGAGTTGTAGCCCTAGTTCCATAGGAGTCATTATTGCATTACAATCATTCATGTGATATTTCTTAAGAAGTATCTTAACATATATATTTATAACACAAATATGTGGTGGTGCCTACCATACCTCTAATCCAAGATAAAAGTACAATAGTCCAATATCGGTCATGTCAAATGAGTCTTTCAAGTCATCCTTTGTTGCAAGAATCATTTTCTCAAAATAATACCTATGGTGACCAAATCATCTACATATACAATGATGATCACAAAATTCCTCCTTGCTCTTTGTGGTACATATTTAAATCATACATAATCCTATTGAAATCATGTTATTTAAAATGTTTATCTATTTTTATATACCATGTTGAAGGAAACTGTTTGAGACCATAGAGATATTTAATCAATTTACAAACCTTTGTTTCTAATATAGGTTTAAAAAATACCCTTTGGTTGAGTCATGTAGACTTCTTCCTTAAGGTCTTCATTGAGAAGTGTAACAACCCAGAATCAACTTCATAACTGGTTACCCAAAGAAAATAAGGAAAGGATAGAAAGTAATTTTTTTTTTTTAATTTAAGCTTCCTAAACAAACCTAAAAGTTGAAGAACTAATTTTGTTTAATTTATTTTTGAATCATCCAAGGGAATAAATCATTCATAACATAGACATATCAACCACGTTTGAGTTCAAGACTACTGCAACCAGTCACCCAAGTGGACGAGATTAGCCTTATCCCGTTGAATAGCCAATTTGTGAATTCGATCATCCTCATTTATCATCCATATTTTTTAGCATGAGGTTCAAACCATGACAAGGGTTATCCTCTAGGGCCCATAACACCTAGAGGGGGATGCTTTCTTCCCTTTCCTCTTCATACCGAACCTTCGACAATCTAGTCGACTTGTTTTTACTCAACATGGAAGAGGTTAGCATATTTATGTCTTCGTGACTAACTGGTGACTCCCTTATTCCTGGAGGTAGTTAGCACCATGTCAATACCCTGACCTTGGACCTCATTACTCATACTCACTACAACTCACAATGATTTATCCCATACCAAACCTTGTGGTTGTTCTAGCTAAGTTCAATGAGTATGTAATGAGCATTGTGCTATTTGAGTCCAACCTAAAAAAGGTGTCCCATACCACCCTTCTCATTCCCATCCTGACCGAGTCATTTTGACCAATTTCATCAGAACTAGGCTGTCTCAATGCTCGTTGCGTGCATTCCCACACCTCAACATACTTGGATGTTCTTTTGTTTAATTTTTTGATTCAAACCTTCTAAGGGTCTTTTTGGAATTATTTCATTGACAATCTATTCCCAAGGATGTTAACTACTTTATCCTTAAGGCAACATCATTTAAATGTACAATAGAAGAATATCATAATAGTCTCTTACTATTAGGCTATTTACACTATATCGGGTTCTAAACCATTCAAGAACATAGTTGTGCTTTCTGAATATCTATTGGTCTATTGTTTCACAAGAAGAGCTTTGGAAACACCAGTTGCTTATACAAGTATAGCTTTAAATAACTTTATTTTCTTTAAAGTAAAGTTTGATAGTAAATCTCATAAGTTTTTTATGAAGCCACTACATTGTTTACATTTTAAAACTATAATCACCAATTTTTCCTCATTAAGGATCGATTTTTGGTTGCTTCACGCTACCAAGGTACTAATCATCTTATCATCAGAGTATAAACGATAATCATAATAAGGTCTTTAGTTTATAAACAAAAAACATCAAATTAAATAAGACTTGTTTTCTTATCAGGTATATCCAAGAATCATCAAGGCTAAACATGGTTTGTTTCATTGGACACTTAGTCCCAAAAATTCCAATTGCAACATACTATAAGAGAGAATTTTAAACCATAAGCCCTTTAATTAAATAAGAATATGTAGTTTTAATACAATACATAAGCTTCGCTCAGTAACACCATAGACACACGAAGCCACTTCCCAAATACATACACTCTTATTATTATTTTTAAAAGATACAACAACATTACATGAGGGCTTTACCCCTTCTTTCGTGACATAGACTCCTTGCACTCACTGTTTAATGTTCAAATTACTTCCACCCCTAGGCTTGGTTCATCCAAACATCACAACTATGTATCTTCTATAGTTTTGCTCCACTACTCAGGCCTAGATTAGCCAGAATAGTACATGTTCACTACCTTGGTTACTGGTGTCCATACTGTAGCAACTTTGGTGTAACGTATCTCACCGTAAGATTCTGGCTATGTACTTCCCGAACTCGCTCAACACCATACCATTTACTTCCAAACAGTCAACAGTCCACACAAGGGAGAAGCTTGGAGTCATCGCCAGGGATCATATACGACTCTTAATTAATGAACATGCAACTTTTAACATGCCTAAATGCAAATTAATTTAACATAGACAACATACAAAAATCCACTAATTTATTTTCAAAAACTTGTCAAAGCATTTGTCATTATATATTTTTGTCTGTTACAAGCTACCTTCTCTCACCGGGTAAGACTTCCATGAAACCTGCCTCCATCCTCATGAGGTGTTTCCCAGTCCCTAGAGAAGTATAAGTTCTAATTTATTTCTCTCATTTTATTTTAAATAAGAGTACAACTCACTCACCGCACTCAACACCTCATTGCTTCCAAATGCAAAGCTTACAGCAACACAACAACGTAACAAACATAATATTTCTTGGTAATGCAATGTTTAAAACAACACAACATAACAACAATGTTTTATCAGCATTACATTACTTCCTATAATACAGATTAAATTCTCAGCAATTCAGTATTTCATCTACTTTTCCATTGCTTTCATTTACTATCTGTAAACACAACATCGCAACAATATTTCACACAGTGAAGAGTTCACTAATATGGCAGTGTTAAATTATCAATTCCATTGCTTTCATTCACCATCTATTAGCACAACAACACAACAATGTTTCACATAGTGAAAAGTGAGATATGTTTAACATATTAGACAAGCATGGAGAATGCATACTTTGTATTAGAACTATAGAAAAACTGACCTGTTTCATGCTTTCCAACTACACCATTCTCTGCTCTTCGACTCCCGCTCTCCCTTGTCTCACCTCGGTCTCATTTTTCCTTCCAAATGCCTTCCATTTCTTTTTTTTTTCCTTCCCCAAAATGATTTGCAAAGAATCCACAAGTTTTTTACCTCTCCCTCCATGCGTAGCACCAGATTGTCGAGTCTCCTCTCCTCAACTTCATGTGCACACCAAGTTATCATAACCATTAACCATTCACGATGATTTTACAACAAACATGGAGAGTGCATCTATCCACATGGACATTTTAATAAAATTTAGCTCTGCCAAAATTTTAATCATTTCTTTAATATTCCAAACAATAACTATTTTCATAATAGTGTAAACTATTTTACACTCATTTTAAATAAAATAAGATTAATAATATTATAACCAATCTTCTTACACTTCTAAATAATGCAACAATGATATTTATAAAATCTTCCATACATGGTAAACTTATTTACCATAATAAATTCATATATAATCAAAATATCATTTTAAATAATAAACTCTCATGCCATAACAAGCAATCACACACACATGCATTTCCAAACTAGTGGCTCCCATCATCATTGCCACTTAAAACAACATTTCTTATTTCTTGCCATACAAGCAATATTCGAGCCAAATAAACCCACGCAATGATGCAATATGCAATGCACCTAAATGATATGCAAGCATGAGTTTCCATGTGCTCGCGAGCCGAATCATCACTTCCCTATCTCACCTTTTTTTCCCCTGACTTGTTTTCGTTCATTGCCATTACGCAACTGTCCTGCACTCACAGAAGTCATCAGCAATACCAAGAATCATAGAAAAAAGGTAAGTGTATGCATATTTCACTATTTTTCATAAATCGTGTGAGGAGGGTCATTACATCCTCCCCCACTAGGGATAAACACAATCCTTGTGTTTTTTATTATTAACCATATTAAGCAAAAGAAATACTTTGCATTTTCATTTTACTTACTTTTTCAAAATATTCAAATAAATTCATTGCTTACATCTAATTCTAAATTTTGTAAACAAAGAATTTTTCCACACAATTGGAATATAACCACATCATAGATTACATCACAATATAATCTATTTATCAAATATCAACATATATTCCAAAACATGTCACTTTGCAATACCACACACTTGCAAACTACTCTACTCAGTAAAATGGCAACCACACTTAACTCTACTTAGTATCCAGTTCCATTTACATTTGTATATATACAAATATTCCAAAATTATATAAAATTTTATGATAAAGTCTATTTCTACTCAAATAGATAAGGAAACTACCATCGCATTTCTACCACGTCTTCCCATGTAGCATTTCAGTCTGAGTAGTGGTCCCATTGGACCCGACATTGCTCGATACTCCATTTTCTCAGATTCTTGGTTCGAAAACCAAGCAAGTGAACAAGTCGCACCTCAATCCTTAATGGATCGGTCATCTGCAAGTTGGAAACATCCAATACATGAGTAGGATCATAAATATATTTTCTAAAGAGGGATACATGAAAGACATTATGGATTTTGGATAAGCTTGGTGGTAGAGCTAATTTGTACGCTACAAGGCTTATCTTTGCAATAATCTCAAATGGACCCACATATCTGGAGTCAAGCTTAGATGATTTTATGGAAATTTTAGTTGGCTTCACCCTTAAGAATACTCTATCTCCCATAGAATATTCCCTCGGTGTCCTTTTGAGGTCCGCGTAGCTCTTCTAGCGATCTACGACCTCTTTCAGCTTTTGTTGAATTCTCTTTAGTTGTTCTTCCATTTCTTTTATCATTTTTGGTCCGATCACTACCCGATATTCTATATTATCCCAAGTTAAGGGAATTCTGCATTGTCACCCATATAGAGCTTCAAAAGGTGCCATACCTAATGATGCATGGTAACTATTGTTATATGCAAATTCCACTAGGTACAAGTAGTCTTCCCACTTGGTGTGTTGTTCCATGTAGTACATTCTCAGCATATCCTCAAGCACTTGATTCACCCTCTCAGTCTGACCATCTATCTCAGGGTGATAAGTAGTACTGATATTTAGTTTTGTCCCTAATACCTGATGCATTGCTTGCCAAAATTCAGAAGTAAAACAAGAGTCTCTATCAGATATTAGAACTTTTGGGAACCCGTGTAGCCTCACCACTTCCCTGGAAAACTTACTTGCTACCATGGGTGTGTCATCATGCACATTACCTGGTATAAAATATGTGACTTTGGTTAGCTTATCCACAATTACTAAAATTGCATCATGCCTAAATCTTGTTTTAGGCAGTCCCATTATAAAGTCCATTGATACCACTTGCCACTTTTGTAGGTATCTCATGTGGATATAATTTCCCAGCTGGATGCAAATGTTTTGCCTTCACTTTTTGGCATTCCAAACATTTGGCCACATAATTGATGATATATTTTTCATACTTGGCCAAATATAATCTTTCTTTAAATTCTCGCACATTTTTACCCCTATTAGGTGCGTAGAATAGAGAGTATTGTGAGCCTCCCTAAGGATTATTTCCCTTAAGCCTCCTGAATTAGGTACGACCAACCTATCTTTGAAGAATAGTAGATCATTCCTGATCACATATTCTGCATCCTTGTCTAACTTCTAATCTGTCCAATGCAAGATTGGCAAAATTCATCTTTTCCTTGCCACTCTTTTATTTGATCCAACAAATCATATTGGCATTTTGTCATAGTGGTAATATGCCCTCTTCTACTTAAAGCATCGATGACCTTATTCTCCTTACCCTTAATGTACTCAATGCCAAAATCATACTCCACAAGAAACTCTATCCAGCATCGTTTTCTGGCATTTAATAAAGGTTGGGTGAATATATACTTTAGACTTTGATGGTCTATCTTTAATTCAAATGGTTTCCCCAGCAAATAATATCGCCAAACTTTCAGTGCATGCACTACCACTACCAACTCTAAATCATGAGTGGCATAGTTGACTTCATGTCTCTTGAGCTTCCTAGACTCATAAGCAATAACCGCACCATCTTGGGTCAAAATCCCACCTAACCCTTCGATCGATGCATTAGTACAAACTGTAAATTGCTTATTAGGATCAAGTAACTATAGAATTGGTGTTGTCATCAACCTTTCTTTCAAAACCTGAAAATCCTTTTCACACTGCTCTATCCACTTAAAGCCTTTCCCTTTTCTCTGAAGGTTTGTAATGGGTTGAGAAATTCTCGAAAATCCCTTGATGAACCTTCTATAATATCCTACAATCCCCATAAAACTTTGCACCTCTAAAACATTAGTAGGTGTTGGCCAATCAATAATTGCTTCAATTTTCTTGGGGTCTACTGCAATTCCTTCCGTAGAAACAATATGCCCAAGATACTGCACTTGTGGAGTATAAAACTCACACTTGGTCAATTTTCCATATAATTGATTCTTTCTAAGAATTGCAAGCACTATTCGCATGTGCTCATCATGCTCTTCCTTGCTTTTGGAGTAAATCAGAATGTCATCCAAAAATACGAGTACAAACTTATCCAGTTGTTCTCTAAAAATATTATTCATGAGATTCATGAATGCGGTTGGGGCATTGGTTAGCCCAAAAGGTAAGACAATAAATTCAAAATGTCCATACCTTGTTCTAAAAGCTGTCTTAGAAGTATCTTCCTCCCAAATCCTTAGCTGATGATATCCAGATCTCAAATCTATCTTAGAAAAGATGGTTGCTCCTTTCAATTGATCAAACAAATCATCAATCCTTGGTAACAAATACCTATTCTTGATAGTAACCTTGTTCAACATTCGATAGTCTATGCACATCCTTAAGGTACTGTATTTCTTTTTAACAAATAAAATAGGAGCTCCCCAGGGTGACACACTAGGTTTGATTAACCCTTTTTCAAGCAAATCATGAAGTTGTATTTTGAGCTCCTACAACTCTATGGGTGTCATTCTATAAGGTGACCTTGCAATTGGTGTTGCCCCTGGTAATAACTCAATTGAGAAGTCAAATTCCCTCCAAGGAGGTAATCCTGGGAGATCCTCAGGAAATACATCTTTGAATGCACCCAACACCGAGTGTTGTTGGAAAAGGTCAGATTCCTTTTCTGATGCTTCTATCCTATTCATCTTAACTATGAAGATCATTCCCTTCTTTCTAATAACCTTTTTGATTTGCATTGCAATTAATAAATGTGGCTTAACTTCCCTTCGCTCACAACTAATTCTAATCCTTTGATTAGATTCATCCAAAAATTCCACCCATCTCTCTTCAAAGTTTAAAAGAGCCTTGTGCGCTTTTAACCAATCAACTCCTAAAATAATATCAAACGCATGCAAAGGTGCCACATACAGATGCCAGTTGATCTTTCCCTAAGATAAGGAAATGTGGGAGTCAAAGAGACATTGATTAACATGATGGGTTTACCCTGATTCATACTCTACCTTCCAATATTTGGCCAAGAATCTAGGTCTAACAGGAAAATCCCTCACTAATCTAGATGAGATAAAACTATTTGTTGACCCACTATCAACTAAAATTTACACATTTTTATCAAAAATTTTACCATGCAATAAGAAAGGAGTAATTTGACCATTGAGTTCAGAACTACCTGTGGCCGCATAGATCCTATGGCTAGCCTCTTCTGGGGTTTTTGGTGGTAGGTCAGCCCTGTGAGGATATTTGTTAGCATAATGAGCCCCTTTGCACACCCAAAATCCACCTGGTGGAGCTCTATTACCTTTGTTAATGCTTTCATTTCTATTCATATATGGAGTTTCCCTATCCCTTCCTTGACCTGCTAGCTTTTGGTCCTACCTCCTAGGAAATTAGTTAGCATCCTTATTGAATTTAATGCCTTGGTAATTGGATCTATTTTTTCCCCCTTGCTTGTTTTGATCTCCTCCTTTGGGTTTCTTATTCTATTCCTTCTCCCATTTCATAAAACCTACACTTTTTCGCTTCCTGAGTTCATATTTTTTCTTTTTAGATAACTTTTGGTAGTTAAAATATGTCTTTCTCGTTTCTTGATTAGCTTCCTCTTTTCTTGCTAGATCAAAAGCAGTTGGAAAATTGACAAGATTATGCATGTTTACCACCGTCATGATTCTAGGATGTAATCCCAGAATAAATTTTTATGTTTTCATTTCTTCATTACTTTCATATTGGGATGCATATTTTAGCAATTGAATAAAATTTTGGTGGTATTCATGCACCGTCATGCTTTCCTGTCTCAAATTTGAGAAGTCCCCAAATTTCTCTACATAATATTGCTTTGTCAAGAATCTATCCCTAAATTCCTTGATAAACTCCTCCCATTTGAGGTCAGCAACTTCTACTCTATGCCCTTTCTTATACGACTTCCACCAGTCCAGGGCTATTTTAGTCATGTTCATTACTACCAAAGTAGTCTTGGATTCAGAGGATAGGACTACTAGAGAAAAGTAGGACTCTAGTTCACTCAACCAATTTTTGGTTGATTCACCATCGCCCTTACCATCAAACTTAGTTATTACTACCTTTCTTAGATTTTTGTCCAACTCCTTACTCACTCTCGCCCTTCTAACACTGGATCTCTCTGGTTCCCTTGATTCTTCCATTGACCTTTCCAATCCATTTCCTCATCCATTAGTTAAGTCTTCTATGACCCATTGTTGTTGGACAATAAATTCTTGTTATTGGGCCATGTGAGTTTTTTGTTGGGTCATCTCTTCTCTTTAGTAGTCCATATGTGTTTGCAATAACTGCACCACTCACAATCAGAATCTACAACCTAGAATCTCTTTTGCTCTGATACCATATGTAACAACCTAGAACCAACTTCATATCTGGTTGCCCAAAGAAAATAAGGAAAGAATAGAAAGTAATTTTTTTTAAATTAAGCTTCCTAAACAAACCTAAAAGTCGAAGAACTAAATTTTGGTATATTTATTTTTGAATCATCCAAGGAAATAAATTATTCATAACATAGACATATCAACCACATTTGAGTTCAAGACTATTGCAGCCAATCACCCAAGTGGACGAGATCGACCTTATCTCGTTGAATAGCCAATTTGTGAATTTGATCATCCTCATTTATCATCCATATTTTCTAGCATGAGGTTCAAACCATGGCAAGGGTTATCCTCTAGGGTCCATAACACCTAGAGGGGGATGCTTTCTTCCCTTTCCTCTTCATACCAAACCTTCGATAATCTAGTCAACTTATTTTTACTTAGCATGGAAGAGGTTAGCATGTTTATGTTTCATGACTAATTGGTGACTCCCTTATTCCTAGAGGTAGTTAGCGCCATGTCAATACCTTGACCTTGGACCTCATTACTCATACTCACTATAACTCACAATGATTTATCCCATACCAAACCCTATGGTTGTTCTAGCTAAGTTCAATGAGTATGTAATGAGCATTGTGCTATTCGAGTCCAACCTGAAAAAGGTGTCCCATACCACCCTTATCATTCACATCCTGATCGAGTCATTTTGACCAATTCCATCAGAACTAGGCTATCTCAATGCTCGTTGTGTGCATTCTCGCACCTCAACATACTTGGATGTTCTTTTGTTTAATTTTTTGATTCAAACCTTCTAAGGATATTTTTGGGATTATTTCATTGACAATCTATTCCCAAGGATGTTAACTAATTTATCCTTAAGGCAACATCATTTAAATGTACAATAGAAGAATATCATAATAGTCTCTTACTATTAGGCTATTTTACACTATATCGGGTTTTAAACCATTCAAGAACATAGTTGTGCTTTCTGAATATCTATTGGTCTACTGTTTCACAAGAAGAATTTGGAAACACAAACTACTTATACAAGTATAGCTTTAAATAACTTTATTTTCTTTAAAGTAAAGTTTGATAGTAAATCTCATAAGTTTTTCGAAGCCACTACACTATTTACGTTTTAAAACTATAATCACCAATTTTCCTCATTAAGGATCAGTTTTTTATTACTTCATGCTACCAAAGTACTAATCATCTTATCATCAGAGTATAAATGGCAATCATAATAAGGTCTTTAGTTTATAAACAACAAACATCAAATTAAATAAGACTTGTTTTCTTATCCGGTGTATCCAAGAATCATCAAGGCTAATCATGGTTTGTTTCATTGGACACTTAGTCCCAAAAATTCCAATTACAACATACTATAGGAGATAATTTTAAACCATAAGCCCTTTAATTAAACAAGAATATGCAGTTTAGTACAATACATAAGCTTCGCTCAGTAACACCATAAACACAAAAAACCCCTCCCCAAAAAAAAAACTATTATTATATAATAAAAAAAAAAAAAATATTACATGAGGGCTTTACCCATTCTTTCATGACATAGACTCCTTGCACTCACTGTTTAATGTTCAAATTACTTCCACCCCTAGGTTGGGTTTATTCAAACATCGCAGCTATATATCTTCTGTAGTTTTGCTCCGCTACTCAAGCCCAAATCATCCAAAATAGTACATGTTCACTACCTTGGTTACTAGTGTCCATACTATAGCAACTTTGGTGTAATGTATCTCACTGTAAGCTTCTAGCTATGTACTTCCCAAACTCGCTCAACACCATACCGTTTACTTCCAAACGATCAACAATCCACACAAGGGAAATCTTGGAGTCATCACCAGGGATCAAATACGGCTCTTAACTAATGAACATGCAACTTTTAACATGCCTAAATGCAAATTAATTTAACATAGACAACATACAAAAATCCACTAATTTCTTTTCTAAAACTTGTCAAAGCATTTGCCATTGTATATATTTATTTGTTACAAGCTACCTTCTCTCATCGAGTAAGACTTCCATGAAACCTACCTCCATCCTCATGAGGTGTTTCCCAGTCCCCAGAGAAGTATAAGTTCTAATTTATTTCTCTCATTTTATTTTAAAGAAGAGTACAACTCACTCACCACACTCAACACCTCGTTTCTTCCAAATGCAAAGCTTACAACAACACAACAATGTAACAAACATAATATTTCTTGGTAATGCAATGTTTAAAATGACACAACATAACAATAATGTTTTATCAGCATTACATTACTTCCTATAATACATATTAAATTCTCAGCAATTCAGTATTTCATCTACTTTTCCATTGCTTTCATTTACTATCTGTAAACACAACATCGTAGCAATATTTCACACAATGAAGATTTCACTAATGTGGCAGTGTTAAATTATCAATTCCATTACTTTCATTCACCATCTATTAGTATGGCAACACAACAATGTTTCACACAGTGAAAAGTGAGATATGTTTAACATATTAGACAAGCATGGATAACGCATACTTTGCATTAGAACTATATAAAAACTGACTTGTTTCACACTTTCCAACTACACTGTTCTCTTATCTTCAACTCTCGCTCTCCTTTGTCTCGCCCTAATCTCTTTTTTCCTTCCTAATGTCTTCCCTTTATTTTTTTTTCCTTCCCTAAAATGATTTGCGAATAATCCACAAGTTGTTTACCTCTCTCTCCATGCGTAGTGCCAGATTACCAATTCTCCTACCCTCAAATTCATGTGCACACTGAGTTATCATAACCATTAACCATTCACGATGATTTTACAGCAAACATGGAGAGTGCATCTAGCCACATGGACATTTTAATAAAACTTAGCTCTGCCAAAATTTTAATCATTTCTTTAATATTACCAACAATAATTGTTTTCATAATAGTGTAAACTATTTTACACACATTTTAAATAAAATAATATTAATAATATTATAACCAATTTTCTTACACTTCTAAATAATGCAACAATGATATTTATAAAAGCTTCCATACATGGTAAACTTATTTACCATAATAAATTCATATATAATCAAAAGATCATTTTAAATAATAAACTCTCATGCCATAACAAGCAATCACACACACATGCATTTCCAAACTAGTGGCTCCCATCATCATTGCCACTTAAAACAATTATGGGTAAAATTTTGTACCCTTCACCCATTCTTCCCTTTAGGAAGTGATTCCCTTTGTTTGAAAGGAGTGCGCCTAATTTTGAGTAACATGGATGGATGGGCGGAAAATCTCAAGTGGTGGCTAATGCATTAGGCGTATGACGAGTTGAAGCAGAGTGGGTGATAGAACAGGTGGATAATTTTCCCATGGCCTTGGATGAAACTTTCTAAATAGACCCGCCCACCTATTGGGTGGGCCTTTCAAATGACCGAAATGGGTGGAAGGGTCAGGAAAACCCACCCATAAGGGAGATAGAAACTCCTGCCTATCTTGGGTGGGAAATACGAACCCAAAGTTGGGTAAAACAACAAGGAAATGTCCACCCTCTCTCCAAGGGCAAAAATAAGAACAAAAAAAGTACTCGCCCAACATGCAAGGATCCCGCCATCGCCCAAAATTCAAAAAGAAGACTTTTTCACTGCTCCAGCAGTTTGGTTACCTAATAATGTACGAGGAGGTGACTAATTTGAGACGCGTTACTCCCAAGGTGTTTCAGTGTCTGTCACTCACCACTTAAACATAGGATCACCATTCGAGGAGAAGGATGAGGTAGTTGAGAATTAATGAACCATGTAGAAATGTCATAGGATCCAAAGTCCTGGATCCAATCAATTGTATCTGCTACCTTCTAGAATATTGATGCCATCTAATGGAATAATGTACTAGTGCGGCACTTGTCTACTACATGGATTATCTTCCCGCCTACTGCCATTAGTGTATGATTTTTAATTCAATGTAAATATGCCTATAAGTAGTGGAATACTGGTCATTCCTAAGTTTGTCTCTTTAGCCATTACAATTCATATGTAAGTTTTACCTCTATGTAAATACAAATTTTGCATTGTTTGGTCTCTGGATTTGTCTCCCTATTCTTAATTAATTTTATGAATGCATTTTTTTTTTTGGTTGTTTGAGGTATCCCGTGATATTCTGTTATTTGGATTTCATGGGGTTTTCTTGAGTGACTCAGGAGTGTGCATTTGTAAATACAGGTTGAGGTATTATTTTTGCTAAAGTCATTTGGACAAGAGTGCTCTGATGCTGAATCTTGGATCTCATGCATCTATACATTAGTTTTGGAATTCGCCCCCCATCCACCATTGATAGAATCCATAACATAGGTATGGTTGGATAATTTTTTAGGTGTGAGATATGTGTTTCGTATGTGATATGTCACCTGCATAGGTCTTGATGCAACTATACCCATCCTTGTGAGCTTTGGCTATGGCCAATTTATCTCTTTCCCACCTTTTTCCCTTTTTTTTGTTTTGCGACGTAGGTAGCTAGAACCACCCCCAAAGGAATCGACCTTCACTAGAGATCGTCCAACCCATCCTGAGGTGATGGTCGTTCTATGCTTAGCGTTGACCTGTCTCCCTACCTGATACGTAGTGCTAGATTGGTGGTCAATATGTTTTGGTGTCTCTGCTGGGAAAATCGTTGAGTCCCCATGTTTCAAGAAATCAGAGTTTGGTGACTCTTTGATTTACCTAGATCTTCTCAAAGTCACCTGGTGACTCTGACTACATGGCATGTCCAGATCATGAGATCAATCGTCCACCTGCATTGAAGATCCAAATATCCTAAAGAACTCAAGGTATGATGAGCATCCTTGGCCTCACTAGTGGAGATAACATGCTCATCTGGTGACTCTGAATTTGACTCTGACATCACAACCAAGACCTCTAAATGACTGGTGCCTTAATGGCTCAACCATTGTTCCCTTAGTAGAATGATCATAGTCCCCTCAATCTCCCTCATCGATACGATATTTCAGAATTTGCCTTTGATGCCTTGACAAAATATAGTGGTATTAAGGAAGTTATGAAGGAACACCTCAAAAATTTGGCTTCTCTAGTCATCCTTCATAATATCATGCATGAAGACGCAATGATCAAGCTACTGGTTGCTTCCCTTGAATGCAGAGCTTGGCTCTGGTACAAAACTCTAGAGCCTAGAAACATCTCTACATGGGTGGATCTGGCAAAGCCTCTCATGGATATGTTTGGTGAAATAGAGGACCCCTTCCAGTCTCTAAATCAATTTGCACTTATCAAGAAGAACCCTCTTGAAAGTGTGGTGGACTTCAATGTTCGTTTTGAGAAGAGTTGGAAGAGGATTTCATGATAAATCCTCCCAATCTCTACCCAGACGTATCTATTCTACATCTAGGCTCTTGGTCCTAAGATCAGCTTCCTTCTACATGAATCAGGGGAAACCAATTTTCCACAACTCTATAAGGAAGCTATCATAGTCAAGCAAGTTCTTATGTGGAGGCTCCATCCTATCAGTTCCTTCTAGTAGCTGGTGTTGGATCATGCAGTGGGTACATACTAGGAGCATGTGTGCCATAGCCACCACATCCATGAAATAAATGAGATATATCAACCCCAAATTTAGTAGGATCTAGGCAAGGATGTGGATTCCTAGGAGTGGGAGGAGTACCTCAAGATAAAGGAAGAGTTATCCACAGGATTGGTACAATTGGCCAATCTTAGAGAGGGACAACATGAAAATATGGTCCCTAATAGCTCACCGCCTAAAAGGTAGAATACAATGGCAAAAGGCATTACCACCCTAGGATTCAAAGGCCTGAGTGTTCAAACGCTCAGGTAAAACAAAAAGAATTATGATTTTATCATAGTTTTGAGCTAGGGTGGACGACGCCAGATGAATCACAAGCAGTACCTCAAATACAATGTGATCTAATCCGACCACTGCAAATTTAGAGGATGATTTACATATGACATCCTAGCTCAAGCGTACCTATCACACCGCAATTTTACAGCCAGTAAATAAAGCCTTGCATTATACAGGGCCAATGCATTGGGAATCATAAGTTTTATCACTGATCATTGGTGCAATAAATTCCTATGAAAAATTACCATTTGATCAGGATTCGAAGGTCATCAACAAAGGATTCCCTAAAAATTATTTAGAAAATGTAACATTCTCCTCTATCTTTGTGTTATTTTCCTAGTTCTTTGTTCTCCTATCTGTTTTTGTCATGATCCTGTAGCCCAATGGATACATTCAACAATTTTTAAGGCCTCTTAACTCATCCCTAAGAGTTGCAACAAGCCTTGGAACTCACAGATGAAAGCACATGGTAAGGCGAGTATGTTATAAATAGCCCCTGTGGTAAGATGCAAATGAGTCCATAAAGTGCAAACCACAAATCACAGTTGAAGAAAAATGGCCTTCTGGTTGATAACAACCAGTAAAAGAGGATCGTTGTTGGATTATGTGAAGAAGAAGGTACGAGATAGAAGAGATAAGGAACATTAGCAATATTTCTACTCTTGGAATGTTCCAGTTCTTCAGTGGGTTACGTTTAGGGGGATTCAATACGTAATCATACCTTGTGAAGAAGGTTCTATGCCCCATTGGTTTTACTTGATGGGCTTTGGATTACTTTTTACTTCATGTCTCCCTATTCCCTCACCCTTTCCTCCCCTTCGCCTTCCTCTCTCCTTTGTTTCCTGTAACTCTTTTGGTTGGTAACAAAGGCTTCGTTGTCTCTGTTGTTTCCTATTTCTCTTCCCTCTTGTGTGCATCTTACAACAAGATTCTTGAGCATTTTATTACTATTTCCACTACCTGTATTCCTGCTACTCTTATCCATAGTAGTCCTCTCTATGTTGACCACCTCAGTCCTCTCATGGCTTTATTTTTCTTGTTTCCTCCTTCTCATGGTGGTTAAATTCTTGTCCCTTTTCCTCTGTTCTACTTTTTGCCATGTTAAATGTCTCATTTCTTTTGACATATTTTCACGCTCATTTTTTTCCTTGCATTATTTCCTTCTTTGTGTCCTTTCCCTTGTGCCCTTCCTTCCTCTCCTTTGTTTCTCTATTTTTACCAAAATATTTCCTAATTCTTTTGGGTTCTTTTTTTTCCACAAGTTAAAAAACCCCTGTAAGTTGTCAGAAGTGTGAGTGAAATTTTGTACCCTTCACCCACTCTTTCCTTCAGGAAGTGATTCCCTTTATTTGAAAGGAGTGTGCCTAATTTTGAATAATATGGATGGATAACGCAGTGGGTGGATAACGGGTTGAAGAAGAGTGAGTGACCTTGGATGGAACTTTCTAAAAATACCTACCCAACTCTTGGGTGGGCCCTTCAAATGACCGAAATGGGCGGAAGGGTCAGGAAAACCCATCCGTAAGGGAGATAGAAACTCTCACCCATATTGGGTGGGAAATACAAGCCCAAAGTTGGGCAAAACAATGGGGAAACACCTGCCCTCTCTCCCAGGGTGGAAAGAAGATCAAACAAAGTGTTCGCCCGACATGCAAGGCTCCCGCCATTACCCAAAATTCAAAAATAATACTTATTCATTGCTCTAGCAGTTCAAGTACCTAACAATGTACGAGGAGATGACTAATTTGAGGTGTGTTCCTTCCAAGTCATTTTAGTGTCTGTCACTCATCACCTAAAGCAAAGGATTGCCACTTGAGGAGAAGGATGAGGCAGCTAAGAATTAATGAACCAGGTAAAAATGTCATAGGATCCAAGGGCTCGGATCCAACCAGTTGTATCCACTGCCTTCTAGAAGACTGGTGCCATCTAGTGGAATAGTGTACTAGTGTGGTGCTTGTTTATTGCAGGGATTTTCTTCCCGCCTACTGCCATTAGTGTCCGATTTTGAATTCAATATAAATATACCTATAAGCTTAGTTACCAAATTCGTTGAATTTTTTAGATAAAATTCAAAATTCGTCGAACTTAAAACTTTAATGAATAAATTCAATGACTAAACCTTAAATTCGATAGAAAAAAAAAATTGAACATTAAAGAGGTATAAAAAACCCTAAAGTAGAGATGTCGTAATTTTAAAGCAGAGGCATGGTCTGTGAATTCATCTTCGGCTTGCTTTGCTAATTCTTGGTGGAGTAAGGAAGGATTGGAATCGAGTGAGAAGTAGAAGCTTGACTAGGTGTGGAAGAATTATATGATTTATGATTACTGTTTGGATAGTAAAAGGTTTCCACACGGCTTCCCTCCAGAATGCACCCACCAAACACAAAATTGAGATGAATTCAAAGGATGAATAGTTCAGTTGTCAAAGCTGAGAATAGTTGTTTCTTATAATTCTTTCATTTTCCACCTCATTCATTCTTTCATTCATTGTAATTTATCGACTTTTCCACCATACGTCATTA
Source organism: Wollemia nobilis (assembly GCA_028583015.1). Lineage (NCBI taxonomy): Eukaryota > Viridiplantae > Streptophyta > Pinopsida > Araucariales > Araucariaceae > Wollemia > Wollemia nobilis. Next base: position 254,618 of record JAQPPZ010002174.1, read on the forward strand.
TCAACTCTAGTTATTTTATTATTATTCAAACCGAGTTCATCATATAGATGTCCCAAAGCATACTTATATTATGTATACATAGGGTTAAAGAATAATTTATTTTGTAATAAGTATAGCTTAAATATTGAAGGTTTATAGCTTTCTCTCTATGATGCTTATGCGGGATGTAAATTTTGTGGTAACCAGATAACTTAGACACACCATTGGTTCTATCTAAAATTCTGATTGGAATAACGTATAAATCCCCTGGTTGAATTGTTATGAGTTTTCTCTCTAAAATCCCTCTATGAACGTATCTAGCATAAAGAACTATTATTTCAAAATAGCTAAAAATAAATTAGATATTCCAACTAGATATATATGTGCCCTGATATAGGTAGAGACTTCTTATAAGAAATCATTGACAAAAATATATATGCATTTATAATAATCGAATTTTATGTCAAATTTTATTTCGAATTTTTAAACATGTCAATTTTTTTTCAAACTTCAAGGATGTCTAACTCAAATACGAACTCGAACTTGGTAACTAAGCCTATAAGTAGTGGAATGCTAGTCATTCCTAAGGGCGGCTCTTTAGCCATTATAATTTATATATAAGGTTTACCTCTTTGTAAATACAAATTCTGTACTATTTGGTCTCTGGCTTTGTCTTCTTGTTCTTAATTAATTGTATGAATGCATATTTTAGTTTGGTTGTTTGAGTTATCCCTTGATATTATGCTATCTAGGTTTCGTGGGATTTACTTGAGTGACTCAGGAGTGCACATTCATAAATTATGGTTGTGGGCTTATTTTTGCTAAAGCCCTTTGGACAGGAGCACTCTGATTTTGAATCTTGGATCTCATGCACATGTACATTGATTTTGGAATTTGCCTCCTGCCCACCTCTAATAAGATCCAGAACATAGACACAGTTGGGTGATCTATTAGGTGCAGGATCTGTGTTTCATACGTGTTATGTCACCTGCATAGGTCTTACTATGGATATACCCATCTTTGTGAGCTCTGGCTACAACTATTTTATCTCTTCCCCCCTTTTTCCTTTTTCTTGTTTTGTGACGTAGGTAGCTAGAACCACCCCCGAAGGAACCGACCTTCTTTGGAGATCATTCGTCCCATCCTGACGTGACGGTCGTTCTATGTTTGGCGCTGGCCTGACTCCCCACCCGGTGCACGGTGTCGGATTGGCGGCCAACAACAACATTTCTTATTTATTGCCATACAAGCAATATTCGACCCAAATAAACCCATGCAATGATGCAATATGCAATGCACCTAAATGATATGCAAATGCGAGTTTCCATGTGCTGGCGATCCGAATCATTACTTCCCTCTCTCACCTTTTTTCCCCTTGACTTTTTTCCATTCATTACCATTACGCAACTGTCCTGCACTCACAAAAGCCATCAGCAGTACCAAGAATCATAGAAAAAGGTAAGTGTATGCATATTTCACTATTTTTCATAAAACGTGCGAGGGTCATTAGAAGAAGGTAATTTTTATGTTCATTTGATGAATCCTTCATCCAAATTGTGTAGCTAAAGCAAATATCATTCTGATGTTTTTTATCTTAGTTATAGGTGTAATTTTTCTTCATAGTCAATGCCCTCCTTTTGAACATAGCCCTTGGCTACAATTCATACCTTGTATTTATCAATACTTGACTTATATTTGGTTTTGAAGATCCATTTGCATCATGGCCTTCTTTTCAAGTGGAAGATCAACAAGTTCCAAAGTCATGTTCTTCATTAATGTTTGATATTTAGCATCCATAGAATCTTTCCAACACTTAGATTGAAGAGCTTCTTGAGCTAGAGATATTTCAAAATTTTATACAACAATACTTATCAAGACCATATTTACCTCGTCACAAGACATGTTGCATATCCTCAGTCCTATTGTAGATGTGTCTAGAACTCCATATATTAGTGAAGCTCTTAATGTGCTAGTGTACCACTTGGGTACTTTTCATATATGATGTGGTGGACTATATCTACCTATTAATTCCTTAATAACTATTTTTTAGGGGTCTTATTCATACTCTTAATATTCCCTTTTTTAAGGGTCTTGTTTATACCTTTAATATTCATTGATATCATTTTCACCATCACTTTTTATTGTTATTTGTGGGCTTAACCCCACTTTGTTATAACACATGGGATATTTGTTTTTAGTTCCCCAATTAATATCTCTTTGAGTTTTTTTTCTTTTTGTTCTTGCTTTGAGGGTCCTCCTCTCACTTAGCTTTACCAATTTCTCCTATTTTTCCATACTCTTCTCAATGAGACTTATTTTCTAAGGGTTTATATACTCAACATTAACATGCATTTCTTCTTAATCATGTTTTACATATTTTAATAAGCATTGTAAAACTTATTCTAATTGGTTATATGGGATTAAAACATGGCCATGTAGTAGTATTGCAATAGTTTGACAATTATGCATGTACCATACTTAACAGATTTGAGCCCTATCCCTCTTACATTTTTTTAATAGGGGAATAAATCCCTGCCCCACCTCTTTAAATGTTTACTCCAAGTGAAGGGGACCTAGAGGGGCTTGGAATTGGAACCATTGACCTCAAGTTGGCAAACACTTAGGCAAAACCAGTCAGTCTACTACCTCTGCCCAAATCCCTCTTACATTATGACCATATAAAAGTATTACAATAGTTTTACAATTATGAATGTATTGTGTGTGGCAAGATTTAAATCTAGGTCTCCTTGAAAGTTGAGGAATTTAATTTGTTAAGCTCTCCAATAATTTCTCCCTTTATCATTTTTATATTTGATAATATTTATTCATTTACTTTATTTCAATGTGTTATGTGTATTAGTTTTTATGGTAATGTTCGAAGATGGAAAATTGAATTGATCTCTTCACTTTAAAGTTGAATGGTAAAATATAAACAGTTTGTTATTTTTTACGTTTTTTGTTGTTTTTGTTTTTGTGTTTTTGTTGGCTTTTGTTGTCTTTTGTTGTTTTTTGTATTTTTTGTTGTTGTTTTTTGTTGTTGTTGTTGTGTTTGTTTGTTTGTTTGTGTTTTTGTTGTTTTAGACATGCTCTTTGACTGTGTCGAAGCGGGCAAGCCAAGTGCGAGCCTTGGGTGTTTTTGACGGAATAGATACCCATACCTCCTTGGGACTCACCCACCTTGGGACTCACCCAAAAGTGACATCCCAATTGTGATGTTTTCCACAAACAAAAAAGAATGGTAAAATATTAAACTAATTTTTAATTTTATATCTTTTATAGATATATATCCTTCTTCTTTAAAAGAATCAAACACATAACCTTGTAAATATGAATTTTTAATCAATAATAATAATAAAATCCTTAATCAAAAGTTCAAATCAAGAATCATAGCAAGATAACTACTTTTTAAGTAGTTGTTTTTTTTTCTAATTTAAAGTGGATTTTGAAAGGGTTTTTCTTTTCCTTTTACATCAACTTAGTCACATCAAACAATATAGCTTATTTGATACCATCGAGATTTAAACCTTGGTGTGAGCTACATCACCCACATATTTTAACCATTAAACTATGACCCCATTGACGGTGGCCACTTTCCAAATTATTTAAACTAAAATTTAGAAGAATATAAGAGATGTGAAGGTTATAATTTTGATAGTTGACCACACTTAATTTATGGTTGCAACCATAACAATACCTCATTCATTAAATTTAAAATTATTTATTTTAGTGTTATTTATCCTTTGAACAGAGGTTTATGCATATCTAAAATACCTTGCTATTATATTAAATATATATCTTGAACATCAAAACTATATTTAATATGTTTTAAAAATATATTTATTTTTACCAATACAAAAAATTAAATTCAAAGATGTCCTTTACATTTTTGACATACACTTCAAACTTTTCGTATACTACATACCTTACATACCATTAGATTCTCACAATTACGTATTCCAAACATCTTAAATATTTTATAATAAATTATTTATATAACACTTCTAAAAAGTGATTCGAATATTTTAACTTTCATAATATCTTGCAGCCATAAAAAGATTACACTTTTTACGACATGGTCAACAATAGACCAGTGCTCCAAGTTGGAACCATTGACCAATTTATTACAATAATTTTGTGTCATGTGCGTCTGTGTCTTTAGTTGTCATTTTCCAAACTAAAACAAAATCGTAATAAGAAGCTTCAAAGTACACACCAACTCAGAGCCAGCCCATTCTCCTTCTTCATGACCTCATGCCATCAAAGGCTGAAGACCACAATGCTTTTCTCTCTTTAGAGATAAAAAAGCATCAAGGATTTCTTTGCTTTTTCTCTGATTTTATTAAGAAAGAGCTTTTGTTTTTATTCACATTCTTTCAGCATATGTGTAATTAAAAGCATCAAGATTCCTTTGCTCTTTGTTCTGATTTTATTAAGAAAGAGCTTTTGTTTTTATTCACATCCTCTGGGTAAAGCATAATAATTGGGACCAGGGTCTCCTTCTTTATAATAACTAAGATAAAAAAGCTTACAGTATATCATTAGATATTTATATTAAATTAAATAGTATTAAACTTTTTACTTTTCCTAAATTATTATTATTATTATTATTATTATTTTTAATTTGGAGGTTTTTTTATTTTATATTTTAACCAACAATTTAATCTTCATCAATCTCTTTTAATTTTTCATACTTTTTACAATGAGACTTATCTTTTAAAGGTTTATATTCTCAATATTAACATCTTTTTAGTTATGATTTATATTTTTCTTTTGAGTAATATTTCTTATACACATCCACCATGGGGATTGAACCCGAGTCACATCACCAATAGTGCAAGTGGCGTCCTTGTCGGTAGACCACACGATCATATAGTGGTATTGAAATAGTTTGACAATTATGCATGTATTATGCTTAACAAGATTTGAACCTTGTCCTTATTATATGATGACCTATAAAGATACTACAATAGTTTAAAAATTATGCATGTATGCCCCCAAGGGCTAGGTGGATTGGTAGTTGTTTGTCTAGCCATGCACTTACCAAGAAGAGACCTAGGTTCAAACCTTGGATGCATGCTTGTTGCAAAGGTAGTAGTCTGATCTGAATACTTTGAGTGCACACCAAGTCAACAATAATGGTACGAATCCCGAACAACCAGTGGTCCCCCTCACATCGAGTCAACAATAACGAGGTGGTATAGGTTTGTTGGGAGCATCCCTGTGGTTTGAACCTTACACTTTGCAATTACTAAAAATAGTGCAAGGTTTCAACTTGAGCCTTAAAATCTTTGAATATTTGAAAGGATTCATCCTTGTTATGCAATAAAAATATCCATATTTTGTGAGTATGATCATCAATAAATTGTTGAAAATATCAAGATCCATTATAGCTTTGAGCCATGGGTCCACAAAGATTGGTATGAAACAAATCAAGAGGACCTTTGGCTTGAGATTTGAAGAACCAAATGAAACTTGATGTTGCATTTTAGCTAAGCAAAAAGGGAAAATTTGAGTAGACTTCTTCATGGAAGAAATACCTTAGACTATGTGCTTATTTTGAAGTGTAATAAGATGGCAAAAACTCAAATTACTATATTGTCGATACCAAAGTGATGTAGAAATATTATATTTGATAGTTACTACATGATTATTATGATGTATTGAATAAAGCATAAATATTTTTTCTATTCATTTACCATGGGCAACAATCATAGACTTTCTAGCCTTATTACAAATGAGACATGCCTTGGAGTCTTGTCATTTGTCAAACTCAACCTTCAAATTATGGTCAAGTAATTGGTTAGAGACTAGATTCTTAGTGAGTCTTTGAACATATAAGATATATGTCACCTTTCATGTGTGTGATCCAAGTCATAAATTGATATCAGCTATACCTTTATTGACATATGATGTGTCATCACCTAGGGAGACCTATCGTGTATAACTAGAATAATCTAGAGTCTAGTTCATATATTTGTTTGCTCCAGAATCGACGTACTAAACTTCATTATGATGATTTGGTTGGTCACGAGTAGCACATACATGCTCTTATTCTCTTGAGTGGTCATACTCTTCTTCTCTTAAATAGTCAATTTTATCAACATTACAATGTTGTTGATGCATCGCAAAGTCCATTTGAGATGGCAAACGAAGCAAAATCCTATAATGATTTAAATCATTAGGAGTACCACCCTTCTTTTCCAAAGGAGATAGAACTGTGTTGATATCCCTCCAAAGAATCCATAGATCCCAATTATGAATCATCATTGTGTTTGATAAAGCTATATGTTGAGGTGCTTCAATATTTCAAGAGGAGTATCTATAGTTGGATCACATAGATTTATAACCCAAGCATTGATGTTTTCCTCTTTTAAAAAAAAATAAACTAGAAACCCAATTAATTTTTGCTTCTAGCAACTATCCATCCCATTTGTGTTTATCCCATATTGTCACAATACCTTTGGAAGCTCCTATAGAAGAAACTACCAGAAAATCCCCCATATTTAGAATCTTTTTAAATGCATCCTTATATTCCTCCTAACCTAATTTCATTTATTGTATTACAATAAAATTAGGACTATATCTACCTATTAATTCCTTAATAACTATTTTTTTAGGGGTCTTATTTATACCCTTAATATTCTCTAATATGATTTTCACCTTCACATTTTATTTTTATTTGTGGGCTTAGCCCATGGGATATTTGTTTTTAGTTTCCCAAACCGATATCCTTTGAGTTTTCTTTTCTTTTTATTCTTGCTTTGAGGGTCTTTCTCTCCTTTTTATATTCCCAACAATCTAATCTTCACCAATCTCTCCTAATTCTCCATGCTCTTCATAATGAGACTTATTTTCTCAAGGTTTATATACTCAATATTAACATGCATCTCTTCTTAGTCATGGTTTACATATTTAAATGTATACTATAAAACTTATTCTAATTCGTTATATGGGATTAAAACACGACCATATAGTGGTATTACAATAGTTTTACAATTATGCGTATATCATGCTTAACAAGATTTGATCCTCATGATGACCATATAAAGGTATTACAATAGTTTAGCAATTATACATGTATTATGTGTGGAAAGATTTGAATCTAGATATCCTTCTTGAAATTTGAGGAATTTAATTTGTTAAGCTCTATAATAATTTATTTCTTTATAAGTTTTATATTTGATAATATTCATTCATTTACGTGATTTCAATATATTATGTGTATTAGTTTCTATGCGTAATATTCCAAGATACCCTTTAGATGAAAAATTAAATTGATCTCTTCACTTCAAGATTGAATGGTAAAATATGTTCAATTGCTAAAACAGGGTCATGGAAGTAAATCGTAGTATATACTACTTCTGCCCAAAAAGAATGTGTAAATTGAGAATATTTCAACATGCAATGAACCATTTCTATGATGCTATTATTTTGGCGTTCAACAACACCATTATACTAAGGTGTGTAGTTGTCAATTATCGACGAATGCCATGTTTCTTCAAGAAAGCAAAAAACTCATCGCTAGTAAACTCTCCCTCAAACTAAGTAGAGTACATGGATCTAACGACTTGTGAATGTTTCAAAATAAGCCTTAAATGCGTTGAAGTAGTAAAAAGCTTCATCCTTGTCATGCAATAAAAATACCCACATTAAGTTGTAAGCTTATTGTAGTGGTAAGGGTTGTGGCCTCTCTTTGAGAGGTTCAAGGTTCAAACTTAGGACTATATTGATGATTACACAATGACACTGAGAGGGGGGGGTGAATCAGTGTAGCTATTAATTTTTATATCTACAGCATTTAATATGAAATAAAGAGAACTTGACAACTGAAAAACAACTTGAACAAGAGAGCACACCACAACACTCAATATCCCGAGGTTCACCAATTTGGCTACTCCTCAAAAATGACTGCTTGGACTCCAATCCAAATCCAGTCTTTGCAAAATCAATTTTACAAATACTTTACCAGCACCAACTGGAAGGAGCACCAACCCCTGTAATTTTCTGCACAATGAGATGGAGCACCAACTCCTAGTACCAAGCACCAACTTGGACTGCAATTCGGATCAATTTAGAATGACATAAAAATGTCTTCACTTCATGCACGACCACTGATCAGTCCGCAATTAACCCAACTCTACACACTCTCACGGCTCTGCTTATTTTTCTCTTGATTCTTCTCTAACCCTCCTTTTACAGCAATTTCTCTCTAACGGTGGCAACATCTTCTCTGTACGATTATTCTTTTATAACCTTTCAATCCTGCATGCAATCGAATCACATACTCTGACTGTTCGAATCCATGCAATACGGTTGTTCGGTTCCATGCACTTATTGTTGAAACCACCAATACGTCTTTTGAAACCATGCTATGCGGTCGGCAATTTTGTTTCATGCACTTCATTGTTCAATTTCTTCGAATACGGCTTTTCGAATGCTTTTTCGAAATTCCATATGTGATTCTTCGAAAGCTTTTCGATTCTTCATGTTCGGCTTTTTTGTATGCTTCAAATACGTCTGTTTGAATGCCTACAAATACGACCTTTCGAATGCTTTTATTATCCTTCATATTCGACTTTTTGAATGCGTTTCAATTATGCATGTTTGGTTGTTGCATTGCATGTTCAACACCTGTCAACGTTTAACTGTCTGTCTGACTTCAGTTACTTCTTATGTGATAGACTGCATGACGCTTTTCTGCCATGTGTCACCTTTCATGTTGCTTCGGCATTTTCCAGCCAGACTGTTTCCTATCGCGATATCGTGACACTTTTAACTTATGCTGACGTCACCCTGAAGGTTGTCGTGAAATCATGACCATTTTGGCCTTGAAAGCTTTTCCCCGCTCATGTCACGAAATCGTGACACTTTGAACTTTTACGACGTCATCCTCAATGTTGTCGCGAAATCACGACCATTTTGGCTTTACGACTTTCCTTCGTTCATGTCACGATATCGCGACACTTAGAACTTTTGCTGACGTCATCCTTAAGCATGTCGCGAAATCATGACCGTTTTGGCTCTTGCAAGCTTTCCCTGCATCTTGTCGTGATATCGTGACACTTTCAACATTTGCTGACGTCATCCTTAAGCATGTCGTGAAATCGTGACGCTTCGAGCTTCCAGCAGCTTTCCTTTCATCCTGTCGCGAAATCGTGACACTTTTCAACTTTCTTGACGTCATCATCCTTCTTGTCGCGAAATCGCTCTTTATCATCATCGCGAAATCGCGACACTTTAGGCTTCCGTACACTCTTCTTTGCCGACAGCGAAAAAGGAACATGTCGCGAAATCGCGACACTATGCTTCATGCAATGGCGAAATTTTTACATCTTTGTGCCTTGTGTTTTCACCTTGCCTCTTTTCATGAAATTTTGACTTGTAATATCATTTTTGCATCTTTCAGTTCTACACTTTTGACTAGTAGCGAAATCGCTACACCTTAGTTTCCCTTTGTTTCAACATGTAGCGCCATCGCTACACCTTAGTTTCTCTTTGTTTCAACATGTAGCGAAATCGCTACATCTTCTTGTTTTCTTTTCACTTGTAGCGAAATCGCTACACCTTAGTTCCATGAATTTTCATCATGCGGCGATATCGCTACACCTTTGTTTCCATTAATTTCAACATGTAGCGATATCGCTACACCTTTGTTCTTACATTCTCTCTCCTCTTCGGATCGCGAAAACCCGACTAAACACTTTCTTTCTAGCTCCTTTTCTCCATTTATGTCACGAAATCGTGACATCTTTCTCGCTCATCTTCTCTCTCCTCGGACATGTCGCGAAATCGCGACAATTTGGCGTGCATTTTCTCTCTCCTACTTTTTGTCGCGAAATCGCGACACATTTTCTCTCTCCTCAATGAAAACTCGACATGTCACGAAATCGTGACATTTTCGGCTGCGCCTTCTCTCTCCTCGACCATGTCGCGAAATCGCGACAGAAAACATGTCGCGATATCGCGACAGTTTTCTTCCTTGTCTCTTTTTGCCAGTTTTTGAATCTGGGTCACCTCTGTTTTCCTTGAAACTTTTTGCACTTGATCTGACTGACCTCTGAACTGCATCAACTGCATCAATCTGACTGTGTTGACAACAATGACAATACTTTTGCAATTCTTTTTCTGCACCTTGCTCAACAATCTCCCCCTTTGGAATTGTTGGCAACACACTGCAACCTTGCTTAATTTCTTCTCCCCCTTTGCCAATAATACCAAAGGGCTGCTTGTAGACTCCCCACGAGTCTATGCACAACATTCTCGAGACTTAAAAAGTTTGAATGCTCCCCACGAGAATGTGTTTCCCATAGCTAGTCGAGTGCTTGGGTGGTGTGACTACTCCCAACTTCTTCCGAAGGTATTCAAATACTTCCTTTGGCAAAGGTTTTGTGAATATATCGGCTACTTGCTCTGTAGTTGGAACAAAATCCAATTTAACCTCTCCTTCTGCAACTTTATCCTTCAAGAAATGATATCGGATTGCAATATGTTTGGTTCTTGAATGCATTCCTGGATTCTTGGATATGTTGATAGCACTAGTGTTATCACATTTAATTGAAATTGGCTCTTTGAAATGAATACCAAGATCTTTCAACGTTTGTCTCATCCATAATATCTGAGTACGACATGTTGTTGCTTGCAATGTATTCTGCCTCTGCAGTGGATAGAATCTCGATTCTTGTTTCTTCGTTGTGCCATGCTACTAGCTCTGTCACCAAGATAAAATGCTCCTCCACTTGTGCTCTTTACGTCATCAATACATCCTGCCCAATCTGCATCGGAATATGCAATCAAAGTGAAATCTTTACCTTTTGGGTACCACAACCCATAATCCATAGTGCCCTTGAGATATCTGAAGATCCTCTTTACAACTGTTACATGAGTTTCTTTGGGACTGGCTCGAAATCTTGCAACCATACATCCTGCTTGTAATATATCTGGTCTAGTGGCTATTAAATACGATGAGGCTTCCAATCATAGACACTGTACATTGTTTGATCTACATACGGGGATTTATCATCCTTGCTCAACTTGCGACACTGTTGTCATAGGAGTCTTGACCGGTTTCTTGTCTTCCATTGTGAACTTTTTCAGCATTTCTTTTACATATTTAACTTGAGAAATAAAAATGCCTTTTTCATTTTGATTGACCTGCAGACCTAAGAAATAAGAAAGTTCACCAATCATTGACATCTCAAATTCTTTTTTCATTTTAATTGATATGTCTTTGCGGTATTCATCCATCTCTCTGCCAAATATTATGTCATCTACATAAACAACAAGAACAATAAGATGACCCTTCTCTGTTTTGACATATAAGTTGCTATCCACCAAACCTTTCTTAAACCCTTGTTTAATTAGATAATTATCCGACCTTGCATACCATGCTACGGGTGCACTGTTTTAATCCATATAAAGCTTTCTTTAACATGCAAACAAAATCTGGATTGTCACCCGAGTTGGAAGCCATCCGGTTGTTCAATGTAAACCTCTTCTTCCAGTTTTCCATTCAAAAATGCTGATTTTACATCCATTTGATATACTTTGAAGTTTTTATGAGCTGCTAATGCCAGAAACATTCTGATTGCCTCTAGTCTGGCTACCGGTGCAAAAGTTTCTTCAAAATCAATGCCTTCAACTTGAGCATAGCCTTTACATACCAATCTTGCCTTATTTCTGACAACCTTCCCATCTTCATTCAATTTATTTCTAAAAACCCATTTAGTGCCAATTATGTTTTTATTTGTTGGTCTAGGTACTAATTCCCAGGTATTGTTTTTCTCTATCCGATCTAGTTCTTCATTGATTGCCTTCATCCAACTTTCATCGAGTGCTTGCTTGAGCAACATTTTTAGGTTCAATACTAGATAACGAGAGAATAGTTCCTCACTCTTTGTTCTTCTTGTTTGAATACCATCCGTGGGATCCCCAATAATCTGTTCACTTGGATGATTTTTCTGCCAGTTGCCTGTTTTAAATTTCTTGTTTTCTTCTTCTTCAGATTCAGTTTTTACACCATCTGGATCAATTTTCTGATTCTTCTCTGTTTCTTTTTCATCATCACCTTCAATGACTTCTTCATACATAGGGTAGTTTTCTTGATAAGTAGTTTCTTGTTCTCTACCTTCATCAACTTTCACATCAGCACTTTCAACAATTTTCTTCAACCTCTTGTTGTAGCATGTGTATGCCTTGCTTTTTGTTGAGTAACCGAGAAAGATACCTTCATCGGCTCTATCTTCAAATTTACCGAGGTTATCTTCAATCCGTTTTATGTAGCACTTGCTTGCCAAATACTTTGAAATGTCTTGTTGTTGCCTTTACGCCAAACCACAACTCATAAGTTATTTTGCTTTCATGTGGTCTCGGCATGCACTGTTTTGAATGTAAGCTACGAGTATGAGCTGCCTCTTTCCAAAATCCGTCGGCTATTTTGTTTTTTGCCAGCATTGTCCTTGCCATTTCCTGCCTTTGTTCTATTCTTCCTTTCTACAACACCATTACGTTGAGGTGTCCTAGTCTGCTGAACTGTCTTCTTATCCCATGTTTTTGACAGTATTCTGCAAATTCTTCGGAGATAAACTCTCCTCCCCTGTCTGATCTTAGGCATTTAATTCTTTTTCTGATTGATTCTCAACAAGATTTTTGAAGGTTTTAAACATTTCAAAGGCTTCTGACTTGAGTTTCAGAAATAGTACCCATGTCATTCTTGAGTAGTCATCTATACACGGCATAAAATATTTGTGTCCATTTATGCTTTCGGTTCTCATGGGTCCACATAGATCGGTGTGAATTAGTTCTAATGGCTTGCTAGTGAAGTATTCTTTTGCTTTGAAAGTGGCTCTGGTTTGTTTTCCCTTTTGGCATGACTCATAGATGCTATTTACAGGTTTGCCAATGTTTGGTATGTCTCTAACTGCTCTTTTTGAGCTGATTTTTGCCAGATTGTCAAAACTAATATGCCCAAGCCTCTTGTGCCATAGCAGTTTTCATCTTCTGTCCCATCAAGCATGTTCCTTCTGCAGTTTACGAAAGTGTATACAGATTTCCAGAAGTTCTCGATCCAGTGGCTATTAACTTTCCATTTTTTGTCTTTCTTACTTCACGGCCCTCCTTCTTGAAGATTACATCATGACCTCTGTCACATATTTGACTTACACTTAGCAAGTTATGCTTGAGGCCAATTACAAACAAGACTTCTTTTGATTTTATATTGCCATCAGCGATCTTGGCTGATCCCTTTCCAACAATCTTTGCTCCATCATTATTTCCAAATTTCACAGAACCACCTTCATAATTCCGTAAATTCTCAAACTTTTGCTTGTCACTGTCATGTGGTTGGAACAACCATCATCAAGTATCCAAGGTGCTGATTTGTTACGAGCTTTAAAAGCAATCTGGAAAATCAAAGATTCCTTTTCTTTCCATTACGGTTTGATAGCAGATTTTGCTACTTGTTTTGCCTTTGTCCTTTCATTAGCATGTGCCTATTTTTCAGGAAATTTCTGGTTTTGTTTCAACCCACTTGGCTGAGATTTTCTACCATGATAATTATTTGATGCAAAAGTGCTTACAGGTTTCTAGCAATATGTCCAAAATTATGACAATTATAACATTCAATTGCATAATTCATTAAAGGAGAAAAAACATTTCTGCTGGTAAAATTCCTTTGAGATACATTATGCCTGCAATCTGAAATCTTATGGCCATAAGCATTGCATTTAAAACAATAACCAGAAAATGCATGATTAAACCTGGGTGCCGGTCTTTGCCAGTTTGAAGTAGGAGCCATGACTCTTCTCTTCCTCGGATGTGTGACTTTTGTGAATCCATCTTTGTCAGTATTCTTCTTGAATCTGGCATTATTGTTTTCTTTTGCATGATTTTGTTTTTCTGGTTCAACCATGATCTTTTCTTCTTTCTTTATGGGTTCTATATTCAAGTTCTTTGAATCCTTTGAAGATTCTCCTTCATCAAAGCCTAAACCAAATTTGATGCCAGAAGGCCTTTGGTTATTTAACATTTTATCCAGCTTTACGGTACTTTCTTCAAACTTATGAAAACAGTTCAATTTTCTATTCATCTCCTCTAACTGCATCCTTAACTTAACAATGTCTTCCTCTAGCTTGTTGCATTCAACTATCTTTACAGTTAATTGTTCATCAAGAACTTCAGACATTTTCTTGAATTCCTCTATCTGTATTTTTAGATTGTTTATTATGTCTGTGGCATTCTCTAATTTCTTTGAAAAATTTTTATTCTTCTTCCTTTCTGCACTCAACTCTTCAAGTGCAGCAACCAATTCTCCTTCCAAATACACTTGACTTCATCCTTGGAATTTTCATCACCTTCCTGATTTTCCTCTGTTCTATCTTCTTCAAGTGCCATGAACAGAGCTTCACCTCCTTCTTCTTCGGACTCCTCATCTGTGCTTTCTTGAGCTAGCTGACATTCTTGGTTATGAAGCTTTTCTTCTTGAAGTTGTTCTTTCTGAAATTTTGTTTCTTCTTCCAGTCACCTTTTTCTTGGTGTGAACCTTCACCATTTTTGGTTCTCTCCTGCATTGGACATTTGGCTGCAAAATGACCGACTCCTCCATAATTGAAGCATTTAAAAGGTAGCTTCCCTCTATATTTTCCTTTTCCTTTTGTGAGTTTCCGAACAAAATTGGCTTCTATTTCATCCAGTGTTCCTTCATCCTCAGATTCATGTTCAGCTTTTACATTCTTGTGTGCTTTAAAAGTTGCTTCTCTGTCTGTAGACTTGGTTTGTCCTATTCTCATTTCATATCGTTGTCAGGGAACCATGCAACTCATCCATCCTGAAGTTGTTTAGATCTTTTGCCTCTTCTATTGCGGAGACTTTGGAGTTAAATCTTTTGTGAAGTGTTATGAGAACCTTTTTCATAATAACTGCATCATCAATTTTTTCATCGAGTCCTCTGATTGCATTAATAATTTCGTTGACTCTTAGCATATAAGTATCTATGTTTTCATCTTCATTCATTTGCGGTGCTTCGAACTGTGCTCGATGAGTTTGCAGTTTTGCTTCCTTAATCTTATCTTGTCTCCTTCATGGATGCTCTTCGATTTATCCCACATGTCTTTTGTTGATTTACAACTCATGACTCTTATCAGTTCACTGTCAACAAGCCCACACATTATGGCATTCTTAGCTTTGGAGTTGTTTTCAAATTTATTTTTCTCGATAGTATCTGTTGGAGGGGTAGTGGGTGTTGTGTATCCACTATCTACAGAATCCCAAATATCGTATCCCAATGCACTCAGATATGTTTGCATTACGAGTTTCCGAAGGTGTAATTTGTTCCATCAAATAAGGGAGCTTTGTTGGATGAAAATCCTTCACCACCTGCCATTGTTTCTTCCAAGATCTCCTTAAGCTGATTAAGCTTGTACAAGGAACCTTGCTATGATACCAATTGATGATTACACAATGACACTGAGAGGGGGTGAATCAGTGTAGCTATTAATTTTTATATCTACAACATTTAATATGAAATAAAGAGAACTTGACAACTGAAAAACAACTTGAACAAGAGAGCACACCACAACACTCAATATACCGAGGTTCACCAATTTGGCTACTCCTCAAAAATGGCTGCTTGGACTCCAATCCAAATCCAGTCTTTGCAAAATCAATTTTACAAATACTTTACCAGCACCAACTGGAAGGAGCACCAACCCCTGTAATTTTTTGCTACAATAGATGGAGCACCAACTCCTAGTACCAAGCACCAACTTGGACTACAATTCTGATCAATTTAGAATGACATAAAATGTCTTCACTTCATGCACGACCCTGACTGGTCTGCAATTAACCCAACTCTACACACTCTCACGGCTCTGCTTATTTTTCTCTTGATTCTTCTCTAACCCTCCTTTTACAGCAATTTCTCTCTAACAGCAGCAACATCTTCTCTGTACGATTATTCTTTTATAACCTTTCAATCCTGCATGCAATCGAATCACATACTCTGACTGTTCGAATCCATGCAATACGACTGTTCGGTTCCATGCACTTCATTGTTCAAAACCACCAATACGTCTTTTGAAACCATTCGATCAATGGCAATTTTGTTTCATGCACTTATTTGTTCAATTTCTTCGAATACGGCTTTTCGAATGCTTTTTCAAAATTCCATATGTGATTCTTTGAAAGCTTTTCGATTCTTCATGTTCGGATTTTTGTATGCTTCAAATACGTACATTTGAATGCCTGTAAATATGACCTTTCGAATGCTTTTATTATCCTTCATATTCGGCTTTTGAATGCGTTTCAATTATGCATGTTTGGCTTTTGCATTGCATGTTCAACACCATCAACGTTTAACCTGTCCTACGACTTGAGTTACTTCTTATGTAAATTGCATGATGCTTTTCTGCCATGTGTCACCTTTCATGTTGCTTCGGCATTTTCTAGTCAAACTATTTCCTATCGCGATATCGTGACACTTTTAACTTATGCTGACGTCACCCTGAAGGTTGTCGTGAAATCGTGACCATTTTGGCCTTGAAAGCTTTTCCCCCGCTCATGTCGTGAAATCGTGACACTTTGAACTTTTTGACGTCATCCTCAATGTTGTCATGAAATCGTGACCATTTTGGCTTTGACAGATTTCCTTATGTTCATGTCGCGATATCGCGACACTTAGAACTTTGACGTCATCCTTAAGCATGTCGTGAAATCGTGACCATTTTGGCTCTTGCAAGCTTTCCCTGCATCTTGTCGCGATATCGTGACACTTTCAACATTTGCTGACGTCATCCTTAAGCATGTCGTGAAATCGTGACGCTTTCGGCTTCCAGCAGCTTTCCTTTCATCCTATCGCGAAATCGTGACACTTTTCAACTTTGCTGACGTCATCATCCTTCTTGTCGCGAAATCTCATCATCCTTGTAAATCGCGACACTTCCAGATTCCGTACACTCTTCTTTGCCAGCAACGAAAAAGGAACATGTCGCGAAATCGCGACACTATGCTTCATGCAATGGCAAAATTTTACATCTTTGTGCCTTGTGTTTTCACCTTGCCTCTTTTCATGAAATTTTGACTTGTAATATCATTCTTTGCATCTTTCAGTTCTACACTTTTGACTAGTAGCGAAATCGCTACACCTTAGTTTCCCTTTGTTTCAACATGTAGCGCCATCGCTACACCTTAGTTTCTCTTTGTTTCAACATGTAGCGAAATCGCTACATCTTCTTTCGCCTCTTTTCAATGTAGCGAAATCGCTACACCTTAGTTCTATGAATTTTCATCATGCAGCGATATCGCTACACCTTTGTTTCCATTCATTTCAACATGTAGCGATATCGCTACACCTTTTCTTAGCATTCTCTCTCCTCTTTCGAAACCACATCGACACTTTTCTAGCTCCTTTTCTCCATTTATGTCACGAAATCGTGACATCTTTTCACCTTGCTTCCCTCTCTTCCGACATGTCGCGAAATCGCGACAATTTGGCGTGCATTTTCTCTCTCCTACTTTTTGTCGCGAAATCGCGACACATTTTCTCTCTCCTCAATGAAAACTCGACATGTCGCGAAATCGTGACATTTTCGATTGCGCCTTCTCTCTCCTCGACCATGTCGCGAAATCGCGACAGAAAACATGTCGCGATATCGCGATAGTTTTCTTCCTTGTCTCTTTTTGCCAGTTTCTGAATACGGGTCACCTCCGTTTTCCTTGAAACTTTCTGCACTTGATCTGACTGACCTCTAAACTGCATCAACTGCATAAATCTGACTGTGTTGACAACAATGACAATACTTTTGCAATTCTTTTTCTGCACCTTGCTCAACATATATCTACCTATTTTTCAATGAGTTTACATAGGTTTTTATGAGGGATCCCAGTCCCCTCATACTGAGTGGGGTTTGAACCTTGGACCTCTCAAAGAGAGGCCAAAGCCCTTACCACTATAGTAAGCTTGCAATTGGGACTATATCTACATATTAATTCCTTAATAACTATTTTTTCAGGGGTCTAATTCATACCCTTAATATTCCTTTTTTAGGGGTCTTATTTATACCTTTAATATTCTTTGATATCATTTTCACCATCACTTTTTATTGTTATTTGTAGGCTTAACCTCACTTTGTTATAACACATGGGATATTTGTTTTTAATTCCCCGAATTAATATCCCTTTGAGTTTCCTTTTCTTTTTATTCTTGCTTTGAGAGTCTTCCTCCTTAGCTTCACCAATTTCTCCTATTTTTCATAGTCTTCTTAATGAGACTTATTTTCTAAAGGTTTATATACTCAATATTAACATGCATGTCTTCTTAATCATGTTTTACATATTTTAATATGCAATGTAAAACTTCTTTATACATGATTAAAACATGGCCATATAGTAGTATTGCAATTGTTTGACAATTATGCATATATCATGCTTAACAAGATTTGAGCCCCATCCCTCTTACAAGATGACCATATAAAGGTATTACAATAGTTTTACAATTATGTATGTATCATGTGTGGCAAGATTTAAATCTAGGTCTCCTTGAAAGTTGAGGAATTTAATTTGTTAAGCTCTCCAATAATTTCTTCTTTTATCATTTTTATATGTGATAATTTTTATTCATTTACTTTATTTCAATGTATTATGTGTATTAGTTTCTATGGGTAATGTTCGAAAATATCCTTTAGATGAAAAATTGAATTGATCTCTTCACTTTAAGGTTGAATGGTAAAATAGAAAACTTGTTTTTAATTAATTAATTATATATATATATATATATATATATATATATATATATATATACTTCTTTAAATGAATCAAACACATAACCTTGTAGATATAAATCCTTAATCAAAAGTTTAAATTAAGAATCATAGCAAGGTAGCTATTTTCCAAGTAGTTATTTTTTTTTAATTTAAAAGTGAGGTTTTGAAAGGCTTTCCCTTTCCCTTTCCCTTTTACATCAACTTAATCACATCAAGCTATATAACCTATTTGGTGCCGTTAGGATTTAAACCTTGGTGTGAGCTACATCATTCATATGTTTCAACCATTAAACCATGGTCCCATTGACAGTGGCCACTTTCCAAATTATTTAAACAACTTGTTAATAGATTTATACAGTGACCACTTTCCAAATTATTTATACAACTTGTTAATAGATTTAAAATGAAGTATCAATGTTGAAAGTAGAGGAAACTAAGTACATAAACTAACAAATGAAGGATTGTGAAGAATAAACTAACATTTAAAGGGTTGTAAAGGTTGAAATTTTGATCCTTGACTACACTCATAATTTATGGTTGCAACCTTAATGATACCTCACTCATTAAATAAAAATTTATTTATTGTGAAGGATAAAGAATGTGAGAGATGTTAAGGTTGTAATTTGATCTTTGGCCACACTTGTAATTTATGGTTATACTCACTCATTAAATTTAAAAAATTATTTACTTTAGTGTTATTTGTCCTTTCAACCTGTATTTAAATATAAATGATTTTTTGTATATCTAAAACACCTTAAAACTATATTAAATATATGTCTTGAAAATCAACACTATACTTAATATGTTTTGAAAGTACATTTATTTTTTTATCAATACAAAAGCCTTAACTTCAAATCATATAAAAGGTAATACCGTTATCCTTCATTTATATATTTAAACTATAAAAATATATATAAAATATTACTTTTCGTATACTTCATAACTTACATACCGTTAGATTCTCACAATTACATATTCCAAACATCTTAAATATTTTATACTAGAATATTTAACTTTCATAATATCTTGCAACCACGAAAAGATGTATACACTTTAACGGTATGTTCAACAATACACAAAGTGCTCCAAGTTGCAGCCATTGACCAAATTATAACCATTATTTTGTCTCTTGTGCGTCTTTTTCTTGAGTCGTCATTTTACAAACTCAGACAAAATCGTACACTCCAACTCAGAGCCAGCCCATTCTCCTTCTTCGTGACCTCACGCCAGCAAAGGCCGGAGAACAGAATGCTTTTCTCTCTCTCTATCTTTTTAGAAATAAAAAAGCATATGCAGTGAGCCTACTGGGACTGGTGGACCAAAAATTGCAATTGCCGCCATCACACAAAAGTAACTGTTTATATAATTCAAAAAGAAATATGAAGGATTCTTTTTTTTCTTTTCAATAAGGATTTTGGTTAGCATTTATAGTTTTTTTCTACCATCAAGCAACGTTTAAATTTTGTGTTATCTTTAATATCATCTATTCCACTTATTTGAGGTTAAAAGAGCAAGGTCACAGGTCAGACTACTACCTTTGATGTCCTCGGGGTTTAAACTTAGGTTTCTTTTTGATAAGCTTGACAATTTACCAATCCACTAGCCCATGGGACATTCTTCTATTTTAGAAGAGCAAGGTCGTAGGTCGGACTACTACCTTTGCATAGAAAGGCATGCCCTCAGGGGTTGAACCTAGGTCTCTTCTTGATAAGCCTGAAAATTTACCAATCCACTAACCCTTAAAACATTCTTCTGTTTTTTTTTTTGTTTTTTTGTAATTAAATGTCATACTGAGACCACACTCCCTCGAGGATATGATAACAAAGGGCCTCTTCCCTATAATAACTAAGATAAAAAGACTAACCATATATCATTAGATATCTGTATTATATTAAATAATATTAAACCTTTTACTTAAGAAAACTAATAATTTGAGTCTCCCACACCATCTTTTCTATATACCATTAAACCAAAACCTCTATGATAACAAAGGGCCTCTTCCCTGTAATAACTAAGATAAAAAGACTAACCATATACCATTAGATATTTGTATTATATTAAATAATATTAAACCTTTTATTTAAGAAAACTAATAATTTGAGTCTCCCACAACATCTTTTCTATATACCATTAAACCAAAACCCCTCTATTGGCTAGTTTATCTTCACATTTGTTTCCTTCCCTTAATATATGTGTAAACATGATTTTTTCAAACTCTTTAGCAAAATCTTGAATTTCTACAATTATCTCTTGTATGTTCCATGCGCCTTTGCTTTCCTCAAAATTGCATTTATTACTATGAGAGAATCACCTTTCATCCAAACTCTATTCCATTTCATTTATTTACATATTTTTAACCCTTCTAAAGCTGTTCAAGCTTTAGCTTCATTATTTGTCTTAAATCCACAGTTGAAAGCATAATGAGACAAAATATCTCCTTTATTATTTTTAATTATTCCTCCTCCTACTGGTCCTGGGTTTCCTTTAGATGCTCCATCAAAATTCAACTTAACCCACTCCACATCTGGTGGTTTCCACCTTATATTCTTTACCTTATTTTTGCTTCTCTTGTACCCAACATCATAATTCCATTTAATGACTTGACTCCATCTATCAAGACTCTTTGCCTCCAAATTAATGATTGGGTGAGTTGATAGGATTAGTTTAGACTCCTCTATGGCTAAACATATATTCTTTTTCATTATTTCTAAACTACTTTCCTTTCCTTTAAATATTCTTCTATTCCTTTCTAGACATGTAGTCCAAAGTATAGTATTTTTTGATATATCCCATATTGTTTGTAAAGCCTCACTTTTATAAGTGTTCTTCCATTGCTTTAACCAATCTTCAATTCTGCTATTCATCACCATGCATTTACCAAATATATTAAGAATTCATTGTCATAGATTCCAAACAATTGAGCAATGTCCCAAGAGATGGTCAATACTCTCCTCCTCCTTATTACAGAAAACGCATTTAGAGGAGCCATGAAAACCACTTTTCATAAGGTTATCCCAAGATAAAATTCTTCTATGACCTACTAGCCAAACAAACATTTTGACTTTAGGAATGCTTGGGCTATCCCAAATATCTCTCCAAATTCTAGTGATATTATTATTATGTTGGTGTTGAACATTATATCCACTTCTTGTTGTGTATTCTCCTGAGCTATTCGACTTCCAAATCAATTTATCCTTGGCACACCTCGGAATAATTATAGTTGTTATCTTTCTACTCAATTGCCTCCTAGCATCAATGTCTTGTATACTTGTAAAAAAATATTCTTTCCATTTGTATCTTCCTTCTTGATCCTTGTACAAAATGTTTGAAACCCTATCACCGTATTTGTATTGAAGCAATCTCATCCAAGGTTTCAAAATTGGATCTAAATTGAGTGGTTTTTTATCACACCAAGTATCCATCCAAATAAAAAAAAATTCTCCAATTCCCACCACCCATCTTAAACCTTTAATCATAAGATCAATAGATTTTTTTAAACCATTCCAAAGAGCAGAACCATTTGGAAGAGAGAATGCAGTAAATATTAAACTTGGGTCATTGGGATCAACATACTTAGAAGAATTCTTGCCCATTGTCTTTAACTCTCTTTGTACAATCTGTAGATAACTTTTCCTCTAAGAGATAAGTTTGCATTTGTAAGAGCTCTTAAACCAAGACCTCCCTACTTTTGTCATCACACAACTTGCTCCATTTCAACAAAGAAAATTTTCTTTTATCATGTAAACCTGATCATAAAAAGATCGCATAATAAAGATTAAATTTTTTTCAACTGATTTTGGCATAGAATACAAAGACATATAATATGTTGGAATGACTTGTAAGACTAACTTAATTAACTGCACTCTTCCTACTAATGATAACCATCTACCTTTCCAAGCTAGAAGTTTATTTTAAACTTTACTAATAACTGGATTCCATAAATCTATCCTCATTATCCCCTCAAATAAAGGCATCCCTAGATAAGTTGGTAAATGTGAGTCCTCCATTTGAAGCAACCTATAAATTCTTGATTTGATATTAGCAGGAGTGTTAAGAAAGTAAATTTTGGATTTAGTCCTATTAATTTTTCACCCTAAAGCTCTTTCGCACTCTTTTAAAAAATTATTCAAAGCTCTGGCCTCATTTATCCTTGCCCTTCCAAAAAGGGTTGTATCATCTACAAACTATTGATGGGTGATGTTATCGATGTTATTACTAACCTTAAGTCCACTTGTAAACCCATCTTTGTAAGCCTTCTTTAAGTTCCTACTCAAAACTTCTGCCATAATAATGAACAAATAAGGAGATAAAGGATCTCCTTGTATAAGGCCTCTCTTGGCTTTAGAAGATTTTATCACTAACCCATTGACCAACACTGAATAAGAAATTGGAGAGACACAAACTTTAATTCATCTAACCAATTTCTTCCCAAAACCAAACTTATCTAAAACTGCAAAAAGAAATTTCCATTTTACCCTATCATAGGCTTTACTCATATCAAGTTTTAATATCATAGCTTTCTCTTTTCTTGAAGATGTTGAATGTATAACTTCATAAGCTACTATGATCCCATCCAAAATTTGTCTCCCTTTCACAAAACCTCCTTGCTCTTCTGAAATGATTTTGTCTAAAAATGGCCTTAATCTATTCGCCATCACTTTGGAAATAATCTTATAAGCCATATTACATAGACTTATGGGTCTAAAAGAAGCAAACAATTCAGCATCCTTCTTTTTTGGAATTAGGGTAAGATAAGTTGCATTTATTTTATAAGGAATGTATTGTTTTACCCTAGACTGTTCCACTACCACCAATAAAGAATCCTTCACTATATCCCAATTATGTTGGTAAAAAGTTGCAAAGAGTCCATCTGGACTAGGAAATTTATCCTTTTTAAAAGAGAAAAGAGCTAAATAAACTTCTTCTAGAGTAATAGGCTCCATCACTTTCCTATTATCTTCATTTGTTATAACTGAAGGAACATCTTGAAGAAGTTTATCATTAAGAACTTCGATCTCCTTTGAACCTAGAATATTATGATAAAACGACTTGGCCTCTTTTCTAATTTCACATTGATCTTCAATCCAAACCCTTTATATTGATTTAATTCTACAAATTCTAGAAGAAGATCTTTGTACTATAGCCATCCTATAAAATGTTTTACATATTTTAATATGCAATGTAAAACTTCTTTATATGTGATTAAAACATGACCATATAGTAGTATTGCAATAGTTTGACAATTATGTATGTATCATGCTTAACAAGATTAGAGCCCCATCCCTCTTACAAGATGACCATATAAAAGTATTACAATTATGTATGTATCATGCGTGGCAAGATTTAAATCAAGGTCTCCTTAAAAGTTGAGGAATTTAATTTGTTAAGCTCTCCAATAATTTCTTCCATTTATCATTCTTATATTTGATAATTTTTATTCATTTACTTTATTTCAATGTATTATGTGTATTAATTTCTATGGGTAATGTTCAAAAATATCCTTTAATGAAAAATTGAATTGATCTCTTCACTTTAAGGTTGAATGGTAAAATAGAAAAATTGTTTTAATTATATATATATATATATATATATACTTCTTTAAAGGAATCAAACACAACCTTGTAGATAGATATGAATCCTTAGTCAAAAGTTTAAATCAAGAATCATAGCAAGGTAGCTATTTTCCAAGTAGTTATTTTTTTAAATTTAAAAGTGGGGTTTTGAAAGGCTTTTCCTTTCCCTTTTAAGTCAACTTAGTCACATCAAGCTATATAGCTTATTTGGTACTGCTAGGATTTAAAAAAAAATTTATATTGA
This sequence comes from Wollemia nobilis, assembly GCA_028583015.1. Classification (NCBI taxonomy): domain Eukaryota; kingdom Viridiplantae; phylum Streptophyta; class Pinopsida; order Araucariales; family Araucariaceae; genus Wollemia; species Wollemia nobilis. Next base: position 279,166 of record JAQPPZ010002174.1, read on the forward strand.
ACATAGTTTATAAATATTTACAAATATCAGCGCTCGTTTGAGCAAACACGAGGAATCGACCTCACAACCACATGGATGATAATAACTAGGCAACTGCCATTACACCAAATGCCATTTGGCAAGATTTAAACCTTGGTGTGAGCTACATCACCCATATATTTCAACCATTAAACCATGACCCCATTGACGCTGGCCACTTTCCAAATTATTTAAACAACTTGTTAATAGATTTATACAATGACCACTTTCCAAATTATTTAAACAACTTCTTAATAGATTTATAATGAAGTATCAATGTTGAAAGTAGAGGAAACTAAGTACATAAACTAACATTTGAAGGATTGTGAAGAATAAACTAACATTTAAAAGGATGTAAAGGTTGAAATTTTGATCCTCGACTACACTCATAATTTATGGTTGCAACCTTAACGATGCCTCACTCATTAAATTAAAAATTATTTATTGTGAAGGATAAAATAACATTTAGAGGAATGTGAGAGATGTGAAGGTTGTAATTTTGATCGTTGACCACACTTGCAATTTATGGTTGCAACCTTTTGAAATTTATGGTTCCAACCTTAAAGATACTCACTCATTAAATTTTAAAATTATTTACTTTAGTGTTATTTGTCCTTTGAACTTGTATTTACATGTAAGGGGTTTATGTATATCTAAAACACCTTAACGTTGTATTAGATATATGTCTTGAACATCAACACTATACTTAATATGCTTAATTTTTTATTAATACAGAAACTTTAAGTTCAAACCATGTGAAAGGTAATATTTTTATACTTCGTTTATATATTTTAATTATAAAAATATGTTGAGGAATTGACAACTACCTTTCCTTTTTAAATAACTAGTTATAGGGTCAAGTTACATTGCAACCTATCGTAGCGTCAAATCATGGTACTACCACTACAACCTCTACCTCACCTCGATAAACACAGCTCCATCTCAAAGTGAGGGAAACCCTCAGTGGCTCGAGGTTGATACTGTCATCATCAAGCTAGCGTACAATGGATTCAGGTCAGACTACTACCTTTGCTCAGATTGAACATGCCCGCGAGGTTTGAACCAAAGTCTCCTCTTAATAAGTTCCCAACTTCTTACCAATACATAAAAAATTGGCAACTACTATACTTATATATATTTTACATACACTTCAAACTTTTCGTATACTTCATAACTTACATACCCTTAGATTCTCACAATTGCATATTCCAAACATCTTAAATATTTTATAATAAATTATTTATATAACACTCGTAAAAAGTGATTCGAATATTTAACTTTTTTTTTTAGTGAAAAACCTCTTACGGGGCCGCCTTGGTTTGAGAGACCACGAACAGGGGTTCTACACCTTCAAAGTCACCCGGGAGTCGCGCCCAGCCCTGCCCGCACCAACATTATCAATTGGATTTTTGATACCCAATTCAATTTTTTGGTTGAGTGGAGATTCGAACTTGGGACCTCCCTTGGAGGATTGCCCTCTCCTCTCCAACTCACCTACAACACCTGGGTGAATATTTAACTTTCATAATATCTTTTTTTTTGAAATAAGAACGTATACTTAAATTAATATAAACAGAAAAACTTACATCACATAATGTCCAGCAAACCTATCCATAAGCACAAAAACTAAATACTAAACTAAAACAGTATCAAGAATATCTGTCCATGCAGATTTAAACCAAAATTACAAGAGTAGCAGCAGTTCAAGCTGATAAATAAACGATAATAATCAATCATCCTCATATATCAATTTGTATCTATCATGAAACATACGAATGCACTGCAAAATCATGTCTAACTGATCATCACAATGAAGAATGCTTCCTCCATGACGTTCATTTCTTCTGCAATAGGATAACCTGTCAAAAAAATATTGGTACTTGGTCCTGTAGCACTGCATAATCCTCGCCACCTGTATAGAAATTTTGTAACATGTGAGTCTCCTAAGAGACCCAGTAAGTGACCTCTGAAAATTTTGATAAACATCTTTATTCCTATATAACCAGATAATCTATAATATTTTCGAAGATAAAAGAAGCCAAAAATTATTAAAACATGTTTCCATATGAGGAATATGACCCAATAGAACATTTTTTCTGATCATCTTATCATTAATACTCCAGCCTTTCATATTAGATAAAAATAAATACCAGATCTCACGAGCAAAAAAACACTCAAAAAAAATATGCTCAATAGTATCCGAAACCCTGCATATAGAACAACTCATGATATCATTAGAATTACTCAAAATAGGCAATCTCTGAAGCAAAATCTCCCATCTAAACCAAGATTTTTTTGGCTCCAAGTGACTGGACCAAATATGCTGCAAAATGACCTGTCCATAGGAAGCTGAAATATCCATCTGCCAGGCTCTACTAATATGTATAATAATATCATTAGTATCAGTCAACATGCTATATAACTGCCTTGAATTAGTTTTATTAAACTGAGTATCATCCTTCCATTTCATAATATCAAACACCTGTCTCTCTTCTAAAACAAAATTAGAAGAGGCTAAATGCAAAAAAGATGACTTAAGTAAGCAGTATGTTCTCTTCTGCGAAAAAGGAAGATCATATTGAGTTCTAAGAACATCCCAAGACTTCAAAATGCCATTGTTAAGAATATCATTAAAGGTTCTAATACCCGAACTGGCCCAGTTTCTAGCAGAACAACCTTTCGTAAGAGCAAGAAACTTATTATTATGCACAAGATTCCACCATATCGAGTTGTGCATATACAAAACTGAATTATTATTAACATATGAAGCAAAAAGACTGCCTCTTATCATCTCCCATGCTTTCCACAAACTTTTAAACACAATTGAACCAAATGGAGCAACAGGAAATTTGCCCAATAAGATATCTATCATGGGAAGGCCCTTCCAAGTACGAGCCTGTTTAGGAACAACCAAACATATATTATTTCTAACCAGCACTTTCCAAGGCTCATTTCCATCAATACAATGAACAATCCATTTAATAGCAAGAGCCATGCCCTGAAAACGAAGATTCTTAAGCCCCAAACCACCCTTTAATCTACTCACAGTACACCATTCCCACTTTACACCATGTTTTTTCTTGCCAAACACATTTCCAGCCCACAAAAAATTTCTGATATATTTATGAATCTCATTAACTTGATAGGAACAGAAAAACCATGCTGAAGCATAATAAATAGAATAAGATGATAATTTTTTTTGACAAATCTGAAACCTTCCAGCACGGGATATAAACTTCTTATTCCATTTACTAAGCTTAGCAATAATCTTTTCTTTCACCCACATCCACATGTTTTTAAGATTAGGCTCAATAGCAAAAGGTATACCCAAATAACGAACCTGTTTAGTTGGACCTCCCCACTGAATATTAAACCTGGACAACCAATTAGGAGCAACAAAATCCCAACTTAACAGGATTGACTTAGAAGTAGCTATTTTAGCTCCTGAAGCATTGCAAAAGCAGTCAAGTTTTGTGAATAATGAAACAAAATTATCTTCCACCATCTTAACAAAAATTGAAGTATCATCAACAAAATGAATATTCAAAAGTTCCTGACCATTTGGAAGCATAATTCCTTTAATAGCTGGACTAATAACTTTCATAATATCTTGCAACCATGAAAAGATATATACACTTTAACGACATAGTCAACAATAGACAAAGTGCTCCAAGTTGGAACCATTGACCAAATTATTACCATAATTTTGTCTCTTGTGCGTATCTGTCTTGAATCGTCATTTTCCAAACTCAGACAAAATCGCAATAAGAAGCTTTAAAGTACACTCCAACTCAGAGGCAGCCCAGTACACTCCAACGAAGAGCCAACCCATTCTCCTTCTTCATGACCTCACGCCATCAAAGGCCGAAGACCATAATGCTTTTCTCTCTCTTTAGAAATAAAAAAGCATCTGCAGTTAGCCTAGTGGGACTGGTGGACCAAAAATTTCAATTGCCGCCATCACAGAAAAGTAACTGTTTACATATTTCAAGATTTTTTGTTTTTCTTTTCCATAACGATTTTGGTTACCATCCATTTGAAATTAGAAGAGTTAAAAGAAAGGTAGGTTTTCAAGATTTGAATTAGGGTTTTTTTAATAAGCGTGAGACCACCTCATGTGAAATTAGAAGAGTTAAGAGAACTCAAGTCAGATTATTACCTTTGCATACAAAGACATATCTTCAAAATTTAAACTTAAGTCTTTTCTTGATAAATTTACGAATCCACTAACCCTTAGACATTCTTCTCTTTTTTCTGTTTTATTGTAATTGAGGATCATACTAGGATCACACTTCCCGGACCTCTTCCCCATGAAAAACATAACAATATACCATTAGATATCTATATTATATTAAATAATATTAAAAAATTTATTGAAGAAAACTAATAATTTGAGTCTCCCACACCATCTTTTATAATGTTCCCACACCATCTTTTATAATCTTAGGTCTTTTTAACTAATATATAGTTAAAAAATAAATAAAAAACTAAACAAGCGAAAACCAACACGACATTCATCATAGGTCAGTGAATATGGTGCCGTCTCATTCCTTGCACTGGAGACGTTTGGCATGATAGGCGTGCCAGGTCGGTCAGCCCTCTCATTCCACCAATCACGAGATGTGGTAAAATAGAGAAGAATCCAATTGACAAATTAGAAGAATCTCCATTAAATTCGGCATGAGGACACGAGAGCGGTGTAACAGAAAGGGCGAAAGAACAAGAAAGATAAAAAATTAGAAATCCCCGGATCAGATTCTCCTCTTTCTCAATAAATATCTGGGGCTATTTATTCATAGCACCAGGTCACTTGTTTGTTATAGAAAACATCACTCATCGATTCTTCCTCCTTTCTTCCTCCTCCGTTCAATCATTCTTCCTTGAGGAAGGCAAGGAAGGTGAGGAGGAAGGGCCATTCTTTATTCAATTTGAGAGCAAAGATCCGATTTGCCATCATTCATTCAATTACAATATTTTATTTTGCATTCAACTGTTGTGGTGGAAGGGAAAAAAAAATCTTGGGTCCAAGTTTGAGGGCTGTGGGTTGGTTTTATAGGGGCCCTTCCTGCTTTAGATTATTGGGTTCCAAGCTGAATCTCGAAGGCGTTGATTATTGAATTGCTTCGTTGGGTGTCCGACGAATTTTTTTGGGCGGAGAGTTTTGATAGAATTTTTGTTGGGACCTCTGATTTCTGGATTGGGAGAAGAGCGCAAGGGGATTTGGCATGGCAACAACCAAAAACGAGAGCTGTGACTCAAATTCTGGTAAAATGGTTCTGGTTATTTTTCTTTATTTTTTGGGCTTTCTTTAATAGATAGACCAGTCGGTCCCGTTACAGTTTACAGTTTCGTCATGACACATTATGTCACCCTATATGACATTAGCCTTGAAGCAAGCTCCGTCTTTGGATAAAGGGAACATTGAATGCCAACTCTTACATTCCTTCCCCACCTCTGCCCTTATGATCTTTGTTGCAGAACAACTCTTTATATTAGCCCAGAAGCCATTCTGCCTTCGGATCAAATATTCAATAAAAGCTAGCTCCTCTGCATTAACACAGATGTTATGTTAATGTGGGGCTGATCCTGCAGGATTTTATATTCTGTTTATTGTTGCGATGAATGTCCCATCAATATCTTATCACCAGATCAGATTTCTGAACAAGGATGATGTTTTTGTTGAGTTTTAAGAGAGGTTTGGCGAATGGGTCGCTTGTTGGTATAGGGTTGATTGGATTAGATATCTTAGTGGCTTGATCTAGAGAACATAAGATATAGCAATGTGTAAGCAAATTCATTTTCATCCTCTCTATGTCATTTCTGCTTTTCTGGATTACTTATAGTTAAAAGGAGATTTTGTACTTGGCATTAATGTTTGTAATCTAATATGCGCTATATGCAATTGTTAATGGGGATTTGGCCACCTTCATTTCAGTTGGAGTTGTTGCAGTGTTAACTAGAGCGAATGACATTGGAGCCTGGTTAGGAATTAGAAGATAGTATCATGTAATATGTATAGCTGTGCTTCACAGTCCGATTTCTGGATTGTCTTGATTGGCTATGATTAAAAGGCGTTTCAGTTTTTCACACTTGCAATTTATGACATTTTTGTTTTCCCTTTTAAATACTGGTCCAATTCAATATATAAGGTATTTAATAGCTTAAAACCTCTCTAAACCTTAGAGTTTACTCCATATATTGATAGTGCTACTAAAATTTCAGGAAAAAAGTCAGTGAGACACTATTTGACAACCTAAAACTTAACCTTTACATCCCTTCAAAAGCAGATCTGTTCAATCTGCTCAATTACAAGGCGACAAAGAAGATAAGATACTACCCACAGAGAACCAGGTTAAAATTACATTTTTTTTTTCTCTTTTAAATAAATGTTAATTCTAATAAAGTGGATTGGGTAGCTTGAAGAATCTCTTAAATTGAAAGTTTGCTCCATATACTGACATTGACAATAGAACTGTAGAAAATTTTCCATTAGAGATACTGTTATATAACCCGAAACTGAACCTTTACATTCCCTCAAAACGGAGCTATTCAATCTGGCCACTGTCAAACCTGAGAGACTTAACAAAAATTAGATTAAAAACACATAGACAAACTAGTCAGATGAATGAAAGGCCTTTTCTGCTATGATAATTCCTTGACCAGCTGGACCAAGCTGTGATCTGGTTTTTGAATCCTCCAAAAACCAAGCTATAATCGTTCTTTGACCACCGGCAACCAAGTTGTCAACCTGTTGATAAATCCTCCAAAACCAGCTAGTATCTGGCTTGTAAATCCAAATTCAGAACAGTTGACTTTGGGTTCTGCACTGTTTGCATCCTCTTTCAATGATACTTACAGTCAGTAGTAGATTTGCTATGTGGTATCCTTTTTATACACGCAAATCTGTGACACTTTCTTGTCTTGGTTTGTAGAGGTATTTGTCTTTTCACTTCTGATTCCATTGTGAATTTTCTATGCAGCTGTTTGTTCTTCTGGAAGGGAGCTTCGTGGTTCTACGCCATCGGTCATTGTAATAGGTGGAGGGTTTGCTGGGTTAGCAGCTGCTCATGCCCTTCATAATGCTTCTTTTAAGGTGACTCTCTCTCTCTCTCTCTATCTCATTTACTTTTTACTTTGCATTTATTGCAGGCTTGTCAAAGCTGTACTTTTTGAATGTTGTGGATTTATTTTGCTTTCATATTCAATGAGATTTTATCATCGCTTACACTGGACACAAGAGTTGTATCATAATGCCCTATCCTCATTAAGGAGAAGAGGACTGCCCTTCATTCACAATAGGCTACTAATCAAATTTCTGTTTCCTTGTGTATCTATATGAGTGCTAATTTTCTTCTACAAATGTTTAGGTGATTTTATTGGAGTCAAGGGATAGAATTGGTGGACGTGTGTATACAGATTATTCTTTTGGTTTTCCAGTTGACATGGGTGCATCATGGTAAGCTAATTTCTTAGCTTCCATGCCTCCTTCCCCCTCTGTTGTTTACCCTTTCATGAAGTGGCCTTGATATTTTGTGTGAGGCATTTTTAGTTCTTAAAACCCTTTGAATGAGTTGCATATCTGCTTGAGATTATCATCCTGTCTGATTGACATTTTGTGCAGGCTACATGGTGTTTGTAAAGAAAATCCTTTGGCACCTATAATTGGGAGATTGGGACTCTCATTGTACCGCACGAGCGGTGATAATTCAGTCTTATATGATCATGATTTAGAAAGGTATGCTGGCAACAAACTTGATAAGTTTGTCTTGTTGTTTAAGTATCTGTTTATCACATTTCTTCTCTTATTCCATTTTGGATCACTTGTTTGGTGAGGGACATTTCTAGGCATAACTAGAGGTTCATTCTAGTAATATGGGCAATCTTTGATAGTTGCTAAAATCCAACTGAACAGCTCTGCATTTTATTTGTTAGAGATGGCTCGGACTCCTGTAATTATAGGTTTGAGACTTTGAAGTGCATTAATAGGCCCACTCAAAATGTCTTTGTGTCCATTTATATAACGTTTAACTGTATTATTGTGCATCCAAAACATGGGGAGCTTTCCTATTGATGCATTTTGAACCTGTATTTATATGGGTTTGGGCTAGTGGCATTGCATGTGCGATGGTATTTGACATTTATATTTTCTTACCATAGGTTGGTTACCATTTTGTATCAACTTAAATCATAATTGTTCATTCCATATATGGTTTGAAAGACTGTAGGCCGATTGCTGTTCTTTATCTGACTATAAGGGACAAAATCTTAATATTTAAAATATGAGTCGAAGGCTAGGTTTGGGAGTTTTTCAGTCTTCTCTTTCTAAAATGATTGCAACAAAACTAAAAAATTAGATTGATTTGCCACAAAATCACAGGTACCTTGGTGTTCATAAGACATGATCAGAATTTCTTACTTCATCCTGTACATGCCTTGAGACTTCAGGCATTTTAAGGAGTGACGAATGCCTCAACCATATTGACCACAGCTTGAACTGCTTCCTTGATAACCTTAGATAGGGATATTGAACTAACTCAGTTGTTGTTTGGTAAGGGAATTTGTTTGGTAACAGAAATTTCTAGGCATAACTAGAGGTCCACTTGAGCACACTGGACAAACTAAGTTTTTGCAGTTGTTCTAATTAACCTGAGGAAAACTGCAGTTTGTCTGCTTGTTCATAGAAGCCTGATGGAGACCATTATTGACTTGCTATAAACATTTGGTATGCAAATTCTGCAAGGGATATTTCACAAGTTCCTAAACCCCTTGCATTTTTCATGTCAACATAAAAATCTTATTATATGAATAAACATTCAGCACTCATAATGCTTCTGTCCTTGCTTTTCATTCTTTGTATTGCCAATGCAGCTATGCTCTTTATGACATGGATGGGAAACAAGTTCCACCAGAAGTGGTAACCAGAGTTGGAGAGGCATTTGAAGATATTATAGAAGAGGTGCTGATTTTACTCACTATAAACCTCACTATGTCACTCTTTATCGGAGTTGTACTTAACTTTTAACTAACATAACTTTATCTGAATTCAGACAAAGAAAGTTCGAGAAGAATTCCTAGAAGATATGTCAGTGAAGCAGGCCTTTTCTATTGTGTTGGAAAGGCGTCCAGATTTAAGGTTTTTTCTTTTTCCTTTTTCCCAAAACTTTTATATGATATGTAAAAAGGCAATCATTAAATTTATCTATCTATTATACTGATTACTGAGACCTTGCTATTAGGCAACATGGGATTTCGCAGAAAGTTTTGCAGTGGTACTTGTGCAGAATGGAAGGTTGGTTTGCCGCAGATGCAGATATCATATCTTTAAAAACCTGGGATCAGGTGAGATAGCTTTTATATGCCTCTTTTCTTTTTATCATAAAATATGGAAACTGGAAGTGAACCTTATATTTGCCATCAATAATTTTATTTTATGCTATTTTGACTAGTAATTGTTTTTAAAATTACAGGAAGAGTTGCTTGAAGGTGGCCATGGCCTTATGGTGCAAGGCTATTATCCTGTTTTACAGGCTCTTGCTGAAGGCCTTGATATCCGTCTCAATCATAGGTATGTATAAATTTGCAATTAATGTAATCTTTCGTTTTTTTTTTCTCAAAAATTGGTTATATGGGATTGAAACGGCCCCATCGTATTACATCATGACCACATAGTGATATTATGCATGTATTGCTTGCAAGTTTCTAACCTGGGTATCCTCCTTGAAAATTGAGTAATATAACCAGTTGAGCTAATGCCATTTGATAGTATAATATTTTTATTTTACTGTCAAGGGTCCAATTGATTCTGTAAAATTTGTGTTGATTATTTGCTACGCTTTCTACCCTTATCAATCAGGGTTACAAAAATATCTCGGCGTTATAATGGTGTAAAAGTTGCTGTGGAGAATGGAACAATCTTTGTAGCAGATGCAGCCATTATCACAATACCTCTTGGTGTTTTAAAAGCAAACACAATTAAATTTGAGCCACCATTGCCCGAGTGGAAAGAAGCTGCAATATCAGATTTGGGGGTTGGAAATGAGAACAAGATTGCTTTATATTTTCAGGAAGTTTTCTGGCCAAATGTGGAGTTTTTGGGGGTGGTTGCACCCACGTCATATGGTTGTAGCTACTTTTTGAATCTGCACAAAGCAACTGGACATGCCGTTCTTGTGTACATGCCAGCTGGAAGGCTAGCTGATGACATAGAAAAAATGTCAGATGAAGCAGCTGCTAGCTTTGCAGTGTTGCAGCTAAAAAGAATTCTGCCTCATGCATTGGAGCCAGTAAGTCATTAGTTATGTTCGTTCTGTGTTCATACACCACTTTGTTTACTTCTCATGTCTCCTAAAATTTAGCTCGTGAGGACCCTCAACATTTCTGTCATGATGCTTATTTCTAATTTTGTGTTGCAGATTAAGTGGCTTGTGTCTCGCTGGGGAACAGATTCTAATTCTCTTGGTTGTTACAGCTATGATATTGTGGGCAAGCCTTATGATCTGTATGAGCGGCTCCGAATCCCTGTTGACAATCTATTTTTTGCAGGGGAGGCTACAAGTACACTTTATCCTGGCACAGTACATGGGGCCTTTGCAACAGGTATTGAGGCTGCTAAAGATTGCAAAACATGTTTTATGGAACAATACAGGCATCTGGAATTATTTCAGCCTGTAATGGCAGAGGAGCCGTCAATTGAATATGCACCTCTGCAGATATCGAGGCTTTGATCCGTAATTCATAGTTCTGTCATTGAAATTTCTATTTTTACTGATTTTATCTGCACTGGAGTGTGGAGGTTGTACGATAGAGAATTTTTAGAGTTAGTTGATGTTCTTTTTAGCATGCAAGTATTTGGCCCGTTCAAGCCTTTATTATGTACCCATTGCGTAAGCCGGTGCATGCAGACTTGTATGCTGTGAATTAATTGTTCACATATTTGATTCATTCTCGAAATTATATGTTTTTGGCTTCCCTCCAAAGCAGATACGTGCATCTCTCATACATTATCAAGCTGATATTTTTTGAATGGCTGGTGCAATTGAAAACTAAATTTTCTTATTCTAATAATCTAGCATAAGTTTGCTGGCATCCTCTGAGGACAGAAGCCCAAGGTTAATAAGACTCAAGTGCCATATATGCCATTGTTAACATTATTACCTTTTTGCACATCAACTCAATGAACAGTGATTTCAGTAGAATTTCAAGGAGTCTTTGATGTTCTCTTTTTTTAGACTTATTTTTGCATTGACAATAACAATAACCTTACATTGAATCTGGTTGAACATACGGTCTTCAAAACCTTGTAATGAAAATGTTTTATTACAGTTTTGACAGCCACACTGGTACAGTAGTTCAAGGCATGGTTATGGTCACACAAGAAGCTAGGAAATTACATCCATTGTAACCACTAACCACCCTTACAGCTAGAGTAGATCATTATCTCTTCTGCACGGCATGAACAAATTTAAGAGATCTCTTTCCATGTTCTTTAATTCTTACTTGCACAATATTATGAATTCTTGTCTCAATTTAGTAGGTACGTGGCATTATGACATTGTTAACAATCTCAATCATTGTTCATGTGGTGGGGTTGAGCTACCCTTTGTTATTTGGTGTATGACATTGTTAATGATCTCAATTATTGTTCATATGGTGGGTTTGAGATACCCTTTGTCATTTGGTGCGTGACAACAATAGCTGGCAGCAAGCAATGACTGGAGGAGTAGAATTTGTCTAATTGTACATTTGCAAATGCCTTGTATATGGTCACAAGCAATAATATCTTAATTGGCTTCATTTTAATGTGTCAAAGGGCAGTTTGGCATATGTTCGTCATTTATTGCAAAATGGTGCACTTTGATGAGTTAAAAATGTTTGTTATAATGCATGCAGAATTGAGCATTTCGCTTTATTGAGATATTTTCTTGGACTCTATTGCATCACATGCTATTTGTATATAGCAATTTTCTGTTAGGATTTTAAAGGTTTTTGCATTATATTTTATCCACTGTTATGTTTCGCAAGGGTTAGGGGCGAAAGGCAATTTTTTAGTTCATAGATTTTTCCCAGTCACTCTTGACTTGGAGTATAAGACGTCTCAAAGGAGGCATCTACTTTCCTTCACAGGATTCAAACAAGTGACCAAGTCTGATGTTTAAACAGACTGATCAACTTGCCTATACCCATGAGGCAAGTTGTATAGTACCCTAATAAAAAGATGCAAGCAAGCAAAAATTGATTGATATTAATTTATTATAAGATAATTTATACGCCATGTAGATTCAATTCTCACTTCACCTCTTATGCAGCAATGTTTTAATAGAGAAGCTTAGAAAAAAACATGAATGGAGTAACAGACATGAATGTAGTAAGGTACAAAGGTAAAGTAGTTTTTAACTTAAAATATAAGAGGAGCCTTATAGAGAATGTTACTTATTCATTTGTGCATTTATTTAACCAAAATAGTGATTACTGAAGTATGCTGTACAACTCTACCCATGAGATTCGAACCTTGAATTTCCTATTCGGAGTTCTGAAGTCTTACGACTAGGCCCATTCAAGTTATACAATTTTAGAATATTGGCCAATCAAAATTACAATTATCCATCAAATTTATATGGGTACAATTTTAGTAATATTGGCCAATCAAAATTACAATTATCCATCAAATTTATATGGGTACAATGGTGTGTGGATGTGCAAGGTGTGACTTTCAAAGTTAGCGTATGCAATGTGACAGGGTACTTGAATAGAGGTATGTTGATGTGCTTCACAGGGTACCTGGATAGAGGTATGTTGATGTGCATCCATGTGTTTTTTTTGGATGTATCTAATGCCTCGAGGTATGATACCTATGTTCAAGCATTCAGTATAAATATGTCTCTGATGCAAATTTTAAAATCATGGATATTCTTATTTAAACACTTTCTTTCTTTAATCCCATTTAATTGGTTATTTTGGATTGAAATAACTCCTAGTATTACTTTGTAATCATATAGTGTTATTACAACAGTATATTGACAAGATTTGAATCTTAGTTTCCTTCAGAAATTTAAATATTTAAGCTCATATCATTTGATTGTATTCTAACACTTATTCATAAACATTTACTCCTAAAATTATATTTGAAAATAAAATTTTTATATTAATATTTTATTTTACAACTTGCAGTTTTTCTGTTACATCCATTGTATTGCAACACTACACTTTTTTTTTTCAATATAAATATCTTCCTTTGGCTAATCAAATTCTGTTGTTTCCATTGTATTGCAACACTTTTTTTTTTTTGTAATATATTGCTTTGGCGAATCAAATTCCTTTTGTCTTGCCTTAGAATGTGCTGAAGGAATATGCTCAGTATCTAGTCCGCAAAGTCAGGGAATGTGACTTTACCTTATGAAGAGTCAATTCAATTGTCCTCACATGCAATTGGGATATCTTTTTGTTAGGTTCCAGCAACTTGTCACAACAATTGGTAAGAAGTCTGAGAGTGTGAATTGCGGTAGTGGGTCCGGTTGAGTGGCTTTGTTTTATATGTTAACGAATATAATCTAATCACCTGGAGTGAGTATGGAGCTTCCATTGAAGTGCGTTTGGTGAAGGACAGCCGACACTTTAACGTGTCAAATTTGAAACCCATTCAGTCTTTAACGATGAAGCCCATGCGTTTGGAGGTCATTGTCGTAGAAAAGATTATAAGTTGTCCTCAATTAAGTACAGAGTATCTATTGGAGTTCATGGAAATTTCTTGTACAGGGATGTTGACATGAACCACTAATTTAGTTGTGAAAAGGATTGAATATGGGATGTAAGTTAAAGCAGATGGCTAGATGAAAGTGAGGATACTAATTTGCTTGTTTGTATTTAATTAAAATGGTTCTTTTACTGGGCTGTTGACATGAACCAACAATTTAGTTGTAAAAAGGATTGAATATGGTTGTGAAAAGCATTGAATATGGGATGTAAGTTAAAGCAGATGGCTAGATGAAAGTGAGGATACTCATTTGCTTGTTTGTATTTAATTAAAATGGGTGTGGTTGACGATAATACAACTTTGTTCAAGAGATTTTAAAAAAATAAATAAAATTAATGATAATTCAACATAAAATTTATATTTCAATTTTCATACATAAATATTTATATTTATTTAATGAGTGTAATTTATCGTGAAAGAACCCACTTGCATTATCTGTGATGTGATTAGGGTTCAATCTCCATGGTCGATGTGTTTAAAAAGTATTACTAAAAAAAATATTTATTTTAATTAATTATTTTTAAATTCTTTGTATGGTTTTTACTAGGGTTATTTCTATTAAAATAATAAAATAGTATATTTGTTATAGGGTCATTTAAATTATATTTAGTTTATTTTTATCAAAAAAAAAAATTCTTTATTTCTTTTTTAATTAAATATATTTGACATCTTTTTTCACACTAATATGTTTCTACAACTAGTTCCTTGACATCGTTTTTATTAAGCCATAAAATATCATTTAGTTGTTTTCTAAAATGCGAATTTTGTTAAGATAAAGATCAACATTACAACCAATTAAATTATTTATTACTTGGTTTCCTTCTTTATAGAGATGCTCACATTATGAAAAGATAGCCTCCAACAATAGTTGATCAACATCAACAATAATATTATTCTTCATTCAATCCCCACATCCATTTTTGTTGACAAAGGTAATGAATATTCCAACAATAGCTGATCAACATCAACAATAATATTATTCTTCATTCAATCCCTACATCCATTTTTATTGACAAAGGTAATGAAAATATGTGAATCCACTTTAATTGAAATATGTTTCCATCCCTTTTCAATTACAATGTTTATCCTATGTAATCCTTATAAGAAATGATCTAGCTTTTTCATAGTTGTTTGAACTTTTATATGATTATGATAGAGTAAAATTTTGCCTTCATTATTAAAAAAAAACACCACTTCCACTAGCTTTTTCCTATATGTCCTTTAAAAGCATCATTAAAATTAATTTTAATAAACCCAATTTTTTGATATTTCCATTTTACCATAAATCCAAGCAAATCAGGTGTAATTCTATTGTATCAGATGACCCTTCCATTTTTATTAAAATCCTCTTACCAAAAGGCTATCACCTCTTTCCACACTTGAGACTACCCATGATGAGGACCATGTTTATAAACTTTATGCAAGAGGGACAATAGTTTGTTTCTTGGGCATAATTTTGAGATTTATTTTTAAAAATCTTATCATTCATTTTTAAGCCATAAATTCCAATGAATAATGAGAGGCCAATCCTCCATAAAATACACAATGCTTTAGATTTGAAATAATTAATCCAATATTTCATAGCTATTAATGTTGATGCAACTATCCAATATATTCTCACATTTTTAAAAAGCGGTCCCAAATACCGTAAGAAAATGGACGATGAATAAGTGATCTGATGTTTCAAAACCCTTCTCACAAAAAGCACACATGAAAGGTCCATGATATCCTTTTGTAAATTCTCATATAAGAATCTTGCTTTAGACTACTTGTAACAACCCACTCACCTGGTTGCTTGATAAAAGAACAATTAGAAACCAAATTATTTTTTTAAAAAGGTTTTACTGTTCTACCCAGAAATGTTTTTCTACCAAAACAAGTTTGATCTTAGATTTTCACATCAAAATTCATCCCTTAAATTTTTCCACATTGTCATTAATATAGCACAGGCACAATATACCACTTTTGGGTTCAAGACTACAGACAATCACCCAAGTGGACGAGATTAGCTAAATCCCATAAACTTGCCATTTAGTGGTGATGGTTTTCTCATTTATTGTCCGATTTTCTCAGTATGAGGAACGAACCACGATGAGGGTTATCCTCTAGGGCGCATAACACCTAGAGGGGAACGTTTATATTCCCTTACCTTCGCACACTATACCTTCGACATTCTAGTCGACTCGTCTATACTCAGTGTGAAGGTGACTAGCGTATTCATGCCTCAGTGACTGACTGGAGTTTCCCTATATCACACTATACCATCGCAACTTGGACTTAATCACACTATACCATCGCAACTCACAGGGATTTGTCCCATACCAAACCCTATGGTCAAACTTGACAAAGTTTGACGATAAAGGTATTTATCACAGTGCATTCTTGGGAACAACCTGGAAAAAGTGTCCCATACCACCTTTCCGTTCTGACCTAACCAGGTCATTTAATGACGAGTTGACAGTTGCCCCAAGTTGGTTGTGTGCCTACAGACACCCCAATAAGCATTTTTCTCAACAAGCATTTAAGATATTCTAAGTTGGTACTTCTTCCTTTAGAAGCATTTTCGTTTTAGAATGAATAACACCCGTGCAAATGGTTGCTATTTTGTCCGTTTGCATATACTTTAAATAAGGAACTATATTATTTTATCTAAAGTTTGGATTTGCCCAAGTTAACAAAAATAATTATAATAATAATAATTTCATAAACCTATGGTCACACTTGTTCCTTATGGATAATAAACTTTTCTTCACCTAAAGAGAAGACCTCAAACACTAGTCTAATCTCTTACTTAAATGGTGAATTCGTTTATCTACTATATAATTTTTTTTAACTCAAAAGCTTCTCCTAATATCTAAGAACGAGCAATGAAACTACAAGCGAACACCTACTCTAGACGTCGAAAACCAGCCTAAGAAAATCAGGCTAGACAACTCCCTTAGGCGTCTTTAGCCTACTGGACTTTGATGTTTAATTTAAATAGTATAATCAAGTGTTTACAAAGCTTTCTCATTCGAATATTTAAATATTTTCATAGACATGCATAATAAATGATGAAACAACTTTATAAAGTAACAATTGGAAAACATTCAGAGAACATAATGCATCAAAGCTTAATCATAAACACATCTCCATTCATTGATATAAATTAACAACTTTGCGGCAAGTACAATATTTCAATTCACAGGTGTCTTACATTCTGAAATACAAATGGGCTCTACTCTTATATTTCTTTTTTCACATACAAAGGGAAAGATGTTCATAATTGACATTAGTGTTCATTTACAACTAGCTCTACTCATTATGAAGGGCGCTATTGTTGCAGTGCGCTGGCCAACTATATAGACCCTGCCAACTGGACCTTCATACAATAATTAATTTATGATTGCTATTTCAAAGAAAGGTTTTGTAATCACATCATGGTTTGGTGCTTCCACAACGTAGGTTCAAAACTGATATCTTGCATTCAAGATGTTCTCATGGCACCCACTGCTCTCATGCACACTTAATCTCGCACCGAAACCCAACAAAGCTGCCAGGGATCAAATACGACTCATGACATGCTCATGCAACTAATATGCACATAAACTTATCTAATTTTCACAAAATACATTGGAGCTTCACTAATCTCCTACTCGAGATTCATGTAGAAGTTCCAGGTTGTTTCATTTATAAAAATAAATAGTAGACTGAATTACAACGTCAAGGCAGAGTCAACAACAATCTTCACAAAAACATAGAGTTACACCACATCAAACCAACTTCTTCTAGCTTCTTATTGCACTCGGTATAAAACACACAGACCATAACAAATTGTTCGAATACAACAAAGCCTTCAAGTAAGAAAAATAAATTTTCTTTGCCTTCATGTTCTAGCAAACATGACAATGTTTAATACAAAAAAGCCTTCAAGTAAGAAAAACAAATTTTATTTACCTTCATTTTCTAGCAAACATGACAATGTTTTTTCCAAACAATTCATATGTCACTTAAACAAACTATCATATATAATCTCCCATAGATCATAGCACAAATATACAAGCATTCACTCTATCACAAACCAGCAGCTATGATTTCACACGCCATCGAACTCGTCATCACACATAAATCAAAAATTAAAAACGTCTTTGTTGCTAACGAAGTTTAATGCAACCAACCCGTTTATTCACTTTCTTCGAATGGCGGTAATCCACTATCCTTGGATCCTCTTCGCTCTTCTTCTGTGACATCTTGATCGCTGAGATTTTCTAATTTTTTCTTCTCCTTCCTATTACAATTCTTTTTTTCTTCCCTCTCCTGCCAGCTTCCCCATCTCCCCTTCAATAAAATACTATTAATGATCTATTATGGGTTCCCCCATTCTCGGCTTACCACCACCACTACTAACAACAAGGAGATAGATTCCAATAGTACCGAAGATAATTATCCAATGGTTTTTCAAATAATATTATATATATTTTTTCTCATCAAAACAACAAGCTATGGAATATAAATTATTGTACAACTTCAAAAAAAGCAGTAAGGTTGAGAATCAGTTTCGACCAACACTCCACACAAGCCGCGCGCTAACAAACTATGCATGGAGGCTTGTCGTCACTTTACCATTTAATAATTATGAATTCTTTAAATACAAAAATGCAAAACAACACAAATACATTTGCATAAAGTTTTTCCAAAAACAAGATAAAAATAATTATCTTTCTCTATATTTCCTCTTCCTTTATAAAATCACCTTTCCCTAAGATTATAAAAATATAAAGTCAGGCATTTTTAAAGCTTTATTCAAACCATTCAAAGGTGACTCTAAAGATTATAATATCTTCTCTACTACCCTTAACCACACAAACCAATAATGAAACATTTCAAAATAATAGGCATACACACACTCATATCTCAACAAGCAAACAACCATATGCCTAATCAAACCTATGGCTCCCATAATCATCGCCACCATAAAACATTTCTCATTCATTGCCAACATGCAATATTCAAACCAATTTAACTCATGTAGAGATGCAATTTATAATGCACCTAAATGATATGCAAATGTGAGTTTCCTTGTGCTCGCGAACCGGATTATCACTTCCCCTTTTCCACTAACTTGCCTCCTCTTATCATCATTTGATAACTAACCTACACTCACAGAGGCCATCAACAGTACCTTGTTTCACAAGAAAAGGTAAATATACATATTTTATTCTTTTTTCATTAACTGTGCGAGGAGGGTCGTTACACTACTAACCAGAGGAATATTGAGGCCTTCAGGAGGGCTCGTAATGGCCAAACATTTTTCCAAAGGGAACCATTGGGACTAAAAAATTTGACTGCTCTAGATCTCCATATCTCAACTTGATTGAGTATCCACCATATTTTGATAGATTCAAAACTAATTCATCCTTCTACCTAAAAATAGGCAAATAGAACTCTTGAAGCATCTTTTGAAGCTCATCTGCTATTTGTTTGAGTCCCTCTACTTCAACCAAGCTACTAATAAAAATCTATAATTTAATGTTGTTACTCACGTTAATATAATATTTAAACTTTGGACCTTTACAAGCTAGACAAACTTGAACAACGATTGTCATTTTGATGATCTAATATGTTTCTTGATTAGTTACAAACTTTTTGAATAGAAGTTCCATGTTAGCAATCCTTTAGGTAAAAATTGTTTCTTTTATAATTTCATGGCATTAAATGGACCCCTATATTTTTGAAGTAATTGTAGTGAAGTTTCACTACATTCTTTGCATTAAGCTAATTTTTGAAAGGAGAATGAAATGAAGGAAAATTTGGTATAAAGCACAAAAAAAAGACATCGGACCAAAGCAAGCAAAATATTTTTGATTAAAGGGCTAGTGATTTTTTACAAAAGTCTCAACAAAGGACGATAATTTTTTTGAGAAACTACGTTGCCCACAGGCTCCAAAAATTGAAATATTTTTTAGAGGCGCAAGAAAATAAAAATGTCTAAAGATCAAAAGTTTTAAAAGTTCCAAAAGAAAGAAGAAAAGAAAAGTTCTGACTACGAGTCTAAAGAAACTCTTGAGAAACAAAACATTCAAAAGATCCAACAAGAGGGCAAAGGAGAAGACTTTCGTAAAATGATTCCAACAAGAGTCTAGTCTAACCTTGAAAGTTTATAAAGTTTCGATGTAGCAGGACGAGAAAAAGTTCCAACAAGCAACTGATAGTTTGCATCACCCCAAAATATAGAAGGAAGCTGAAGAGAAAACAAAAGCACTCTAGGAAGAAAAGCATAATGCAGAAAGGGGCCAACAAGGGAGAAGGGTTAGATCTAGTTGCAAGACATCCGTAGTGGTGCAAAAGCTCCTAGGAAGGTAGATGAAGTGAAATGATGAACCATCTATTGAGGAGAGTTAAGGATCACCTACCAACATAATTGGGCTCATTAATCCAAGTGAAATGGGTGGCCTATTAAAGGTAAAATGATGGCAGCTGCAATAATAACAATCCCAAACTCGACAATGTTGATTACAGAAGATGATTCTAATTAGTTTTTAGGATCTTTAGGGGGTAGTTGAATATCCAAATTAGAATTCACCTAGATACCTCAAAGGGTTAAAGGTGGCGTAGGGAGGATCAGAACAAGGAGGCAACCATAATTTTTTGTAGAGGCTTGTGTATAAATTTTAGAGAAAAAATATTCTCTTTTGTAATATAAATAGTAGTTGTTTAGGCTTTTTAAAGGATTAATGAGTTGCTTATTCAAGCCTTAAGCTCCGTATGTAACTTCCCTTTCATTTTATTTTATATAATAGTACTTGAATCCTGAGTGGTTTTGTGGGCAAGTTTTTGAGCCCTCACTTCTTGCATGGTCTTGTTGGTGCAAAAATCGACACTAAACGAGTAGGAGGTGCGCCCGAAGGTTCCCAACCAGCATTGAACGATCGCCCAGCCTGGGAGAGGTAGAGGCAATTGATCTTTGGATAAGGTTGGATCCTTAGGTTCCAGCTAACTATGTCGTAAAGGGAAAAAGGGGGAAAAGGGAACGAGAAAGAAAGAAAATGAGGTTGTAGCCAAAATTGATAAGGACAAGGTATGGCCACATCAAGACACACTCCTTCCACATCGTCGATGCAAACAACAACGAATCACCTAACAAATTAGCCTGACCCATCTATCACTTCTCCTTCGATGTACCATGCATGGGCAAATTCTAGAACCATCAAAAAGGTGCATGAAATCCAGGCAGTAAAATTAGAGCGCTCCCACCCAATTGGCTTTAACAAAAATAAACCTCGATGTCCAATGGTGAATGCAAATTCCAAAATCGCCCAGCTAGGCTCACAAAATCCAGATAGAAAAATTAAGCAAACCAAATCATACGACCATCGCAAAAATAAACATTCACACAAAGGAAAAAGCATAATTAAAGATATATTGAGAGACCAAACAGTGATTCACTATTATTTACAAGCGATGAAGAATTACATATGAATTGTAAAATCCACAGAGTCGCCTCTTGGAATGAAAAACATTCCATTATTTATAAATTATTTTTTTAATACATTCAAATTACAAGCATTTATGGCATTTAATGGGAAGAATCACGTTGGAATGGTTAGAAGATTTGTCGAGGCATTGTTTTCAGAAGAATATCGATTTCCCAGAGAAATTTAGGTATTCGTGCATAGATCTGGACCCTTGATCACTTCTATCAGACCTATTTGGGCAATAAATTCCATCTACTTTACTCCTTCGAGCACTTGACAAGTTTGGTTGATCACCATAGGCTCTACGTACTTCCACCTGCTTTTATTAGCTCGTACCAAGACAAAATTGATTATTAATGACCCAACTTGAAGCTTCCTTCCCCTGGACATCAACTTTGGTCAGGGACGCACCATCTTCTTAGTCTTCTGCTCATCATATCTTAGGGATGGAAGATTTAGTTTGGAATTTTGGTACTGCTTTCCCAAAGTTTTGTCTAGCTTTAGGGATGGAAACTTGGGACTTGTGACCATTGAGTCATAGTATGATTCTTCCATTTGAGGATTTGGTATCCCATTCTTCTATCCAAATGATCAGGGTGAGGATTTTGGATCTTCCTTTGAGCATACCCCTACTTATTATTTTGTTTGATCCTAGTCTTGGAGATTTTTTTTGTTGCTCATCCACCTAGTCTCAAAAATTTACCTCTTTCATTAATGCTTCAAAATTGGGCACTCTGCCTCACTAACATATCGCCCCAAAAAGAAGAGTGGGTGAAGGGGTTCCAAAAGTTACCCACACTCTTGGTGAATCATAGGGGATTTCTACTCGTTGGAAAAAGAAACCTAAATAACATTCTTCCTTAAGAAAGCACAATAAGAAAGGGGAGAGATAAATATTAGGACAAAAAAATAAATTGGGAATAGGGGTAGCCAAGAGAAAGCTACCACAAATAATAGGGGAAGAGGGAGAGCACAACGAAGCAGTATACAGTGGAGAACATAAGCAAGAAGAAGACACAATATGAGAAGAAGAAGCATAGGGGAAGGAAAGTTGAGGGAATAAACAATGAGGAAGGGGAGAGAGAGAGAAGCAGGACAAGAAGGAAACAAAAGAGAGAGTAGCCCTAGAGAAAACCTCTCAAAGTAGGCCTTGATTGATATACTCCTTTATGGCTTAAGGTATTTTCAAGAATAGATAAAATGCCAGAGACATTTGTCTATGCTTATATAGTCCTTTCTTATGCAATTCAGTAAGAATATTCTTGGCCTATCAGAACACATATTGGAACCCTTGATCATGCTCTTGGACTGGTGAATTATTAGAGTTATCCACAAGGCCTTTTTATAGAGTGATTTCTATTGAGTTTTATATTTGCTTTTAAAGATTTAGCCTGATGCGTATCTTTTCCATATAATCCAAGGTGTACCTGCTACATCAACTTGCAATATTTTAAGAGAGTTGTCCATTGGGCTACAAAGTCACAAGATAAATAAGGGAAGAAAGAACACTGAAGGAAGATATGCCATATGAAGTCATCCTACTTGTCAAAAGCAAATCTCCTAGAGTAATGTCAACAATTATGTGGCCTTACAATCTACACCCTTTATTTTTATGCCAACCTATTTACACAAAATTACGATATCATTGGCATGCCGCTCCATGATACCTCTTTGCCATTTATCTAGTAAACTTGCAATGTCTAGACCAATTGATACAAAATTTTAGCTGCTCCTTGTGCTTAATTTGGCCTTGTCGACCCGATGCTGCTTTCATCCTGAGCAACTCCATATTCTAAAGGTAGACCACTTATGCAAAGGCTGCCTTTACTATTTCAGCCCATGCTTGGGTTGTCATCTCTTTTGGAGGTGGATACCAAAATTGTACTTTGTATGGGTCAACTTGCAATGTTACCCATACTTCATCCCTTTTGGGATGGATATTAGTCCCCTCAAATTTTAGTTGTTCTAGGATCTAGGGACGACTGCAACATAAATTATCAGGGTATGATTCCTCTGCTGCCGCTTTGCTTGATTTTAACCTGAATTTGCTTTTGGATTGGTGGGTAGATTCCATCCTTTGTGGTCTAAGGATCGATGCTGGTATGTCATTGTGCCACTGCTCCTCCTTTAAAAAAAGAATATGTTATTCAATGCTCTCTTCTCCTATGAGGAACAACAAGCTATGATATTACCCAACCCTGAAAGTAAATAGTTTCTCCCATTGCATGGCTCGGGATACTGACTTCCTTTCCATGTATTCTATTTTTTCTATGTTCTAGGACAAGTAGGGAAGGAATAGGCCATAAGCCCAAAATTTTGAACAAGGGATATGATGGGTAGAAGGGGCTGGGGTGGACTCTTGTTAGGGATTTTTTCCACTTGGATCAACATCCTTTCTGCTCAGGATGCTTCCTTAAAAACTTGATGAAAATTCCTCTCCTGGATGTTGCACTAGAAGGCCTATGTCGGGCTTGAAGGCATGGACATAGTATATGTATGCTTGGGTAACAGATGTCCTAGCTTCATAAGGGATCCTCCTCCAGGTTTTGGTAAAGCGAACATTAAAGTCAACCACGACTTCATTATAGGTTTGCTTGATGAACATAAGTTGCATGAGTAGGAGGAAGGGATATATAGAAGTGTCAAAAGCATCAACAAGTGCTTCTATAAGATCAGACTATTTTATGATGCTTCCATGCTCCAGAGTTTTGAACCATGATAATGTTCTTCCTTTTAGATAAAAAGTAAGGAGCCTAAGCATCATATATTCAGAAGCAATGCCATGAATCAAAGAAAGGGATGCTACATCCTGGCAGTGTTTATATGCAACACCATCAGTACCATCATAAGTGGGGAGCATTTTGAGAGTAGCCTTAGGAATATATTATGGGCTTGAGATATTTAGGGGACCCACATCCTTCCAGCTAGGAAATTTTGGTTGAGCCATTAAAGCACTGGTCCCTCATAACCTTTGAATTATGCTACTAAGATCGAGTTACTAGATGAGCATGCTTTCTCCGCTAGCAAGGTCAGGGCTGCTCATCTAACCCTGGGTCCTTCGAGAAGTAGACATTTTTTAGCATAAAAAGGCAACTGATCTCATGATTCAGAGATGCTGCATAGCTCAGAGTTTCCAGGTGATTTGCTGAGATATGGGTAAACCAGAGTCTCATCAAACTCTAGTTTTCTCAAATACAAAAATTCATTAAGTTCTCTAGTAGATTCACCAAAAATTGTTGGTGCAAAAACTAGCATTGAACAAGTAGGAGGTGCGCCCGAAGGTTCCAAAATAGCATTAAACGATCAACTGACCTGGGAGAGGTAGAGGCAGTCGATCTCCAAAGAAGACCATTTCCTTAGGTTCCAGTTAACTACATCACAAACGGGAAAAGGGGGAAAGGGAATGAGAAAGAAAGCAAAGGAGGTCATAGCCAAAACTGATAAGGATGGGGTATGGCTGCATCAATACACACTCCTTCGACATCACCGATGCAAATAATAGTGAACCACCTAACAGATTAACCCACCCCACCTATAACTTCTCCTTCAGTGTAGTGTGTAGGGGCAAATTCTAGAACCAAGGGGAAGGTGCATGAAATCCAGGTAGAAAAAATAGAGCGCTCCCACCTGATTGAATTTAACAAAAATAAACCCTTATGCCCAATGGTGAATGTGAATTCTAGAACCATCCAACTAGGCTCACAAAATCTAGATAACAGAATTAAGAAAACTAACTCAAACGACCATCACAGAAATAAATATTCACACAAAGGCAAAAGAAGAATGAGAGACATATTGAGAGACCAAACAATGATTCACTATTATTTAATAGCAATAAAGAATTACATATGAATTGTAAAGGCCACAGAGCCACCCCTTGAAATGGTAAACATTCCATTATTTATAGATAATACATTCAAATTACAAGCATTGATGGTATTCGACAGGAAGAATCACATTGGAACAATTAGAAGATCTGTTTATGCATTGCTTTTAGAAGAATGTCGGCTACCCAGATAAAGTTAGGTATTCATGCATAGATCTGGGCCCTTGATCACTTCTACCAGACCTGTTTGGGTAATAAAATCCTTCTAATTCACCCCTTTGAGCACCTGAGAAGTCTGGTTAATCATCATAGGCTCTATGAACTTCCACCTACTTCTATCAACTCGTACCGGGGTAGATATGATTATTAATGGCCCAAATTTAAGATTCCTTCCCTTTTATGTCAACTCCAATCAGGGATGCACCATATTCTAAGTCTTCCACTCATCATATCTTGGGGATGAAAGATTTAGCTTAGAATTTTGATACTACTTTTCCAAAGTTTCATCTAGCTTTGGGGATGGGAACTTGGGACTTGTGACCATTGAGTCATAGTTCGATTCATCCGTCCAGGGATTTGGAATCCTATTCTTCCATCCAATGATCAGCATGGGGATTTTTGATCTTCTTTTGAGCATGCCCCTATCCATTATTCCATTTTATCCTAGTCTTAGATATTTGTTCTACTGCTCGTCCACCTGGTCTCAAAAATTCACATCTTCCATCAATGATTTAAATTAGGTACTCTTCCTCACTAAAATCTCACCCCAAAAAATAAAAGTGGGTGAAGGGGTGCAAAAATTCACCCACAGGTCTGTAATATTCATACTCACACACACATACATATATTATAAATCATGACTATTGGGATATTTTTATCCCCTTTCTGGTGCATATGTATATTTATATGTATGTATCTAATTGGTGTATCATTTCATATATGTGCAATATATGTTTAACTCTACATTTTGAGAAGAGAAAGTGTTCACTTTGAGTTGTTTACACATTACACTCACACATTCATGTGTATAATTATTATCTAAATGAATCTTATTATTATCTTGGCTCATTACCCCCATTAAATTAGATTCACTTAGGATTTTTTTTCCTTTTCACTATATTTGTTTTTTGTGATTTATCTTTTCCTTTTCTCCTATGCATCCATAAATTAGGTTAGATAGCGCTAAAGATCAAATATTAAAAGGAGTCGACTATGTAAAAAACTTGGCAGTAGTTCAATCAAGCCGCCTATCATACTCTCAAAGCTTCCTTATTGTGTTGTTTCATGCGATGAATGATAGTCTAGTATTTTGGTCCTTATATTTGGTGACCATGTCAATCAAAGAGGATAATAGTTTAATGGCATGCCTGGAGGGACCCAATTGATTAGTTTTTTATTTGTCCCACAATCAAGAGAGCCATCATAGGATAAGACCCTAGTGAAGGTCCCTCCCTACCTACTTGCTTGAAGCATATGAAAATCTCATCTAGCGAATCTACTCAAAGACGAATACCCAAAATAGATAGTTTGAAAGACATAAAATTGAGGTTCTGGTGAAGATCTCTATCTACTTGCTTAAAGAGAAAATGCAATATTCACCTGGCAACTCTATTCAAAATAAAGAATTTGAAAGTGTATGAATAAAAGACCTGCCACTAGATCCTTTGTTGTTTTCAATTTTCAAGCATTGCTCCCATTGCTTAACACCATTTCAAGAAGAAGAGGTAGAGGCTAGAACATGGTTAATCAATCACCCAAAATATTCCTAACATTGAATGATAAAGGTCCATTATGACCTCCTACTTTGCCTATAATATGGGACAAGATTCTAATGTCCACACTAAAATATCTTTCATACTTCACCCAAGAAGACATGACAACTCTAATCGAGCATATGTAGAATATAGTGAGTTTGTGTATACTTATATTGTAAGAAAGTAGAATGTGGCTCTAATATTATTGGTAGCTTTATTCATAGGTAAGGCTCATGAGTGGTACATATCATTTCAACCATAATCTATTGTTGATTGAGACCAACTCACAACTTTACTCATAGAAATATTCAAAGAGAAAGAAGATGGAGTGTCTCTTTTTGAACAATTATAAATTATAAAAAGAGCATCAATGGAGGCTATAGATGGATTTAACCTCATATTTTACAAGGCTTGGCATAAAATACTTGAGATTTTTTTTTTTTTTGGTAATTAAGGTACAAAATCATTACAACCGGGTTTTACAGGTTAACCCAAAACCTATTACAAAATCAGCACAATGCTGAAACGAAACAAGACCTCAATAGGGACAGTCTGTCCTTAGCCCCCTACTAGGGCCACACAACCAACAAAGAGCAACACCCTTACAAAATATGACACACACCTTAGAACACAGGCAGTCGACACTTTCGCCTCCTAACACTTTCTCTTCTCTTTTGGTCGCGAAAATGCGACATGTCGCGATATCGCGACACTTGTCCTTCCTTCTCTTTCTTTTCTCTTTTGGTCATGAAAAAGTGACATGTCACGAAATCGTGACACTTTTCCTTCCCGCTCTTTCTCTTCTCTTTTGGTCGCGAAAATACGACATGTCGCGATATCGCGACACTTTTTCCCTCTTGCTTATTCTCTTCACTTTTGGTCGCGAAAAAGTGACATGTTGCAATATTGCTACACCCTTTCTTTCATTCTAAACATGTCGCGACATCGCGACACTTTTTATTTCCTCCTCTTTCTCTTCTCTTTTGGTCGCGAAACTGCGACATGTCGCGATATTGCGACACTTGTCCTTCCTCCTCTTTCTTTTCTCTTTTGGTCGCGAAAAAGCGACATGTCGTGAAATCATGACACTTTTCCCTCTCGCTCTTTCTCTTCTCTTTTGGTCGCGAAAATACGTCATGTCGCGATATCGTGACACTTTTCCCTCTTGCTTATTCTCTTCACTTTTGGTCATGAAAAAGCGACATGTCGCGATATCGCTACACCCTTTCTTTCATTCTGAACATGTCGCAAAATCATGACACTTTTTCTTTCCTCCTCTTTCTCTTCTCTTTTGGTCGTGAAAATGCGACATGTAGCGATATCGCGACACTTTTCCTTCTCGCTCTTTCTCTTCTCTTTTGGTCACGAAAGGATGACATGTCGCGAAATCACGACACTTTTTCCATATTGCTATTTCTCTTCTCTTTTGGTCGTGATAAACCGACATGTCACGATATCGTGACACTTTTTCCTTCTTGCTATTTCTCTTCTCTTTTGGACGCAGAAATCCGACATGTCGCAAAATCGTGAGACTTTTTCATTCATGCTCAACACATCGCCAAAAAGCGACACTAATTCCTTCTTGCTCACCATGTCGCGATATCACGACACTTTTTCTTTCTTGCTCTTTCTCTTTTCTTTTGGTCATGAAAATGCGACATGTCGCGATATCACGACACTTTTTCCATGTCGCGATATCGCGACACTCTTTCTTTCATGCTCAACATGTCGCGACATCGCGAAACTTTTTCCTTCCTCCTCTTTCACTTCATTTTTAGTCGTGAGAAAGCGACGTGTCGTGATATCATGCCATTTTTCCTTCTCGCTCTTAGTCTTCTCTTTTGGTCGCGAAAAGACAACATGTCACGAAATCGTGACACTTTTTCTTTCTTGCTCTTTCTCTTCTCTTTTAGTCGCGAAAAACCGACATGTCGCGATATCGTGACACTTTTTCCCACTTGCTCTTTCTCTTCTTTTTTGGTCACAAAAATGCGACATGTCGCGATATCATGACACTTCTTCCTTCATGCTCAACATATCGCCAAAAAGCGACACATTTTCCTTCTTGCTCAACATGTCGCGATATCGCGACACTCTTTCATTCTTGCTCATCATGTTGCGATATCGCGACACTTTTTCCCTCTTGCTTTTTCTCTTCTCTTTTGATCACGACAACGTGACATGTCGCGATATCGTGACACTTTTTCCTTCTTGCTCTTTCTCTTCTCTTTTAGTCATGAAAAAATGACATGTCGCGATGTCGCGACACTTTTTCCCACTTGCTCTTTCTCTTCTTTTTTGGTCGCGATATCGCGACACTTCTTCCTTCATGCTCACCATATCGCCAAAAAGCGACACTTTTTCCTTCTTGCTCAATATGGATCGATATCACGACACTCTTTCATTCTTGCTCATCATGTCGTGATATCGCGACACTTTTTCCCTCTTGCTTTTTCTCTTCTCTTTTGATCGTGACAACGCGACATGTCGTGATATCGCGACACTTTTTCCTTCTTGCTCAACATGTCGCGATATTGCGACACTCTTTCTAGCATGTCGCGACATCGCGACACTTTTCATTTCTTGCTCTACTTGTCATGAAATCACGACACTCTTCCTAACATGTCGCAATATCACGACCCTTTTTCCTTCTTGCTCAACCTATCATGATATCGCGATACTTTTTCTTTTTTGCACATGCTGTCGTGAAATCGCTACACTTTTCCTTTCTTGCTGAAAATTGCTTTTCTTGAAACTCGAACAAGTCACGAAATTGTGACATCGATCTTTAGCCTCAGCCATTGCCCCTAACCCCATAACATAAAGCCACCAAGCCACCTGGATCCTACCCCTATTGCAAAGAAAACTAAAGCCATCACAATAAGGACCGAACTCTCCCTTTTTTCGATCCCCACAACTTCACCATCATTGGCAATCATTTTGAATTATTTTATCCACTTCACTTGGGACCCCATGTTCCCAAGTGACCAACCCAATGACTTCCACCCCTAAATTGGCCAAGATATCAGCTGTTTTATTTGCTTCCCTAAAAACGTGTTGGGCCTTCCGATCGTTCCTGGCATGGTAAAGGATCCTAGCCTCTTCGATGACAGTATTAATCCGCCATGGAGGATTTTTCCCATTGCTGAGAAGGTTTATGACCTGCATCGAATCTCCTTCGATAATTAGTTTACCTTCAATTTCCTGAGCCAACTGAAGACCCCTCCATAACGCTCTTGCTTCCGCCTCATTGTTAGTCCTAGTTCCCAGCTGTTCAGAAAAGGCCATCACCAACTTGCCTTGATGATCTCTCACTACTCCTCCAACCCCTGCATTTCCAGGGTTACCTTTAGAGGCCCCATCGAAGTTGAGCTTGAACCAACCTATCGGGGGTAGCTTCCACTTGACATCTAGTCTGGGATTGACCTTGAAAGACATAGGTATCTTGCCCAGAGTAATATTTAAGGATTGAGCAATCTGCCTCTCCCAGGGGGAAGGATTTTGATCTTCATAAGGTATAAAGCTGACGTTTTCATTGGTGAAGGTAAGGATCTTATTGGTAATGGAGGTGACATCATGGCTAGACTCATGGAATGCTCTATGGTTTCTTTCTAGCCACACCTACCAAAGAAAATTATGGAGACAAATCTTCCAAAAAAACCTTAGCCTAAGGCTAACAAAGGGATTTGGCCATTGGTGGAAGAGGTCAAAGATGGTAGTTGGTCTGACCCATAAAATGCTAAAGGCTTGAAACAACCCATTGAGGACACTCAGAGAGACCGGGCATTCAAGGAAAATATGGTGGGTGGACTCCCAATTACCCCTACACAAAGAACATCGGTTAGCAATTATCATATCTTTCCTTAACAAGTTGTCAATCGTCAAAATCCTGCCTTGGATCACCAACCATGAGAACATAGCAACTTTAGGAATAAGGTTTTTGACCCACACCATCTTAGTCTGGAGTGTGGGGTCCTCGGTATCTAACATTAGCATATATGCAAATTTGACTGAGAACTGCCCATTTTCGATAGTTGCCCATATTACATGATCCTGCTTAGGTCTCATGGAAATGAATTGTTGATGCATGATGCTTTGGAGTTCTTTTGATTCAACTTTAAAGCCTTAAATCCTTATCTGTTTCCAAATAAGCCTACCTCTGTCCTGTCTTATGAAATCAACCACTTTCCTTCCTATGAGATCCTCTATGATTCTTTTGATCCTTGTAAGGGTAGGAAACTGAGATAAAGCTTCATCCTTGGCCCACCTGTCATCCCAAAACTTGATCTTCTACCCGTTACCAAGAACCCATCTTAGGCCTTTCTTTATGACCTCTCTACTTATGATGATTGCTTTCCAGAATGCCGATCCTCCATCGTGCACCAAATTATTTAGGAAATTGATATCTTGAAGATATTTTCTTTTAATTATGGCAGTACACTCATTCTCCTCATTGTTGATAAGACGCCAAGCTTCTTTGGCAAGCAAGGTAGTGTTTAGGTGAGCAACTCTTCTTTTTCCTAGCCCCCCGTTTTCTTTCAGCCTGCAAACCTTGCCCCAACCCACAAGGTGGAACCTCTTTTTTTCCTCTGACCCAGACCATAGAAAATTATTTTGGAGCTGTTCAATTTTTTGGTAAACTCTGGTTGGGGCCTTAAACATAGATAGAAAACAAATCGAGATGCTCTGTAAGGATGCCTTATTGAGAGTAAGCTTCCCAGCCTAAGATAAGAGATGACCTTAACCAGCCAGTTTCTTTTGAATTCTTTCAACCACTCTATCCCACATCGACTCTCTTGGAGAACCATAGAAAAGGGGAAGGCCTAAATAAGATGTAGGAAAAGGTGCTATCGAACATCCCAAAATCGTAGCTATTCTAGCTTGTCTCTGGATTTGGGTGTTAAGGAAGTAAAGCTTACTCTTGTTGAAATTCACCTTCTGTCCCACCGCATCCTCGTAGAGTTGGAGTATGTGCTTAATCCTTATGGATTCAACCACTGACGAGTGAGTCAACAACAAAGTGTCATCAACAAATTATTGGTGAGAAACTAGGTTGGTGAGAGATGTGGCTTTAATCCCCGAGATTAAACCAGTAGTACAAGCAGCTTTTATGGTTCTACCTAATGCCTCTGCTACTAAAATGAACAACATTGGGCTAATCAGATCTCCTTGTCTAAGCCCCCTATGACTCTGGAAATACCCAGCTATCGTGCCATTGACCAAAACTAAGAACCAAGGTTCGGATATACATTCTTTTATCAGCCTGACCCACGGAGGATGAAAGACGAACTTTAGAAGAACAACTATCAAGAACTCCCAATTAATGTGGTCAAAAGATTTATTCATATCAAGCTTTAGAGCAAAGACCTTCTTGTTGGTTTACCTTGCAAAGTGTAGAGCTTCATGGACAGTGATTGCACCATCTAGAATTGATCTCCCCTGAATAAAGCTTCCCTGACTAGGGTCAATAATGAGGGGCAATATTTCTTTCATTTTGTTAGCCATGGTTTTTGTTAAGATCTTGTAGGATACGTTACATAAACTAACCAATCTGAAATATGCCATTTTCTCTGGAGATGGGCCCTTCAAAATCAGGGCAATAAAGGTGGGCTTGAACCCTCTCGGGATATGTTTTGAAGCCTAAAAATCTTGGATAGCAGAAATGACATCCTCTCTCACAATATCCAAAAAAACTTGGAAGAACCGAGGAGGGAACCCATCAGGGCCAGGGGCCTTCTCAGGTTCCATACTAAACAAAGCATTTCTGATTTCTTCATCGATGAATGGAGCAAGAAGCTTACCATTCATAGCCTCATAAACCATGCTCGGAATGAACTAGAGGAGAGTGTCCTTGGCTTCCTCTATACACTGGGATTCATCTCCGAGAAGGGAGCTAAAATAAGCAATTGCTTCCTCTCTGATCTCAATTAGATCCTGGGTTTTGGATCCATCAGCTTTGGTCAACTCTCTGATCTTGTTATTACTTCTGTTCCTCAATGTTGTGATATGAAAAAACTTTGAGTTCAAGTCACCATACTTTAGCCATAAAGCCCTTGATTTTTGTCTCCAGTATATCTCTTCACAAGCCAGAATATTGTGATATTCTGACAGCTTGGCTTGCTCCTCCTTCCTAGTAGCTTCATGACCTAAACCATTTTGTATGGAATTGTCAATGACCTGCAACCTTTCTACCACTTGTTTCTTGTTCTCAAACAGGTTCCCAAAAACCTCCTTATTCCAAGTTCTAAGATTATCCTTTACTAATTTCAGATTTTGAGCAAGTTTGAAACCTGAACTTCCCTGGAAGGGTTGCCGCCACCATCTGGAAATATTTTATTTTAACTCTGGGTGCTCGATCCACATTGATTGGAATCAAAAAGGTTTTTTGAAGGAATTTGACTTTGGAACCTCCAAAAGGATGGGATTGTGATCAGAGGAAATTTTGGGAAGAGTTTGCAAAGTCGAGTCTCCAAACCCAGCGATTGCCTCCTTCAATAAGAAAAACCTGTCAAGTCTTTCCTGGATAAGTTGGCTTCCTGCTCGCCTGTTGCTCCAAGTATAATTGGCTCCTCTTAGTCTCACATCCATCAATTGGTTCGAGTTAACGAAGTCATTGAAATCTTCCATACTTCTGGTTGGGAGCCCAAAGCCACCCTTTTTGTCTGAGGGGTATAATGGCGTGTTGAAATCGCCAGCCACCACCCACATGATGTCATGGAAAGCATCACCCAATTTACCCAGATACTCCCACAAAGAATCTCTTCCTTGAACAGCATTGGGAGAATAGACATTTGAGAAAATCCACGACCTATTGTTGTCAATGTCATGGAAAAAAACACTCAACACCCTGTCATCATCTTGGATGATGCTGCCTTCCACCACCCAAGGATCCCACAGAACCATGAGACCCCTTGAAGCTCCTCTAGCCGGTTTGAACACCATATACCCTTGGCTCCACATATTTTTTGCTATTGATTTTGAGTAGGCTTCACCTAGTTTTGTTTCTTGCAGCAACACAATTGTTGGATTGTACTGCCTTCTTAACGAGCTAACCACCCTTTGAGTGGGTTGGCCATTGAGGCCTTTCACATTCCATGAGAGAACCTTCATTTGGATTGTTTAGAGTTTTTCCTCTTCCCCCTCCCTTGAGGAGGCTTTCCTGATTTGTTATCTTCAAGCCCTAGGATAACTTGTTGTATCAGAGTTTTTTGTTTGCCACGGCAATCTCATTTTCAGTCCTCATTCTGTTGAGCTCTGTATTTGGAATCCTCCCCTTCTTTCTCTCACTGCCATAGTCAATAGGTGACTTAGTAGTACTCCTGGTTTGTTTGGGGCTAAAAGGTGGATGAACTCTCTGTTGTAGAACCAGACTAACACATTCCTCCAAAACCTTCATTTCTACCTCCTCAATCCTAGATTCTAACTCCTCCATCTATTTCCTGAATTCTCCTGATGAACCTTCTAGATGGTTTGACGGGCTCTTGGCTATGATGGTGGGAAGGTCTAAATTTGAGGACTCAATCTCCTCCACCCGTTTTCTGTATTCTCTAGGATTTTGCCTTGCCCCTCCCTAGGGGCTTGAGGGGTTATTGTTAATGGGATTTTTAGGACCCGCCCTAGATGGGGAGACTAGGGATACAAGGATTTCACCTTGCAGGTTTCCTCCTTATAACTCCTCGCTCTCCCCATATCCAAATAGATCCTCTAAAATTTTGAACTTATTTGAGTTTGGAATTTTAGGGCTTACCTTATTTTCCTGATCGTCGGAGAGAAGTTGCTTACCTTTGCTCTGACCTTGCCCTGCCCCCTGTTTTGTCTTCTCCTAATAAAGGTGGTTATTTTTATATTTCCTGAACCCTCCTCTACCCATGGGGCCTCCATTTGGAGGGAGGTATCTAGGAAACCCTTTCTCATTTGCTCGTTTGCCTTCCATATTTTGGTTTTCTCTGCTATCTGCAAGTTTAGGGCACTAATTTTGCAAATGGCCTTGGGTTTTGCACTCAGGAAAAAAAGCTAGCCTGTTTTCATATTCCACCACCTATTTTCTTAGGTAGTTGCCGTACTCTAGCTCCACAAAATTTGGCAACTCAGAGTCTAAATTAGCATTGACGCAAAATCTTGCATGTGTCATCCTTGTCCTAGCCAAGGTTGCATGATCTATGGACACCAGTTCTCCAATCGCTCTGGCGATGCCTTGCAACCAATACTCGTTGAAAAATTGAGCTGGTCAGTTAGGAAGACGCACCCAAATAGGGGCAGTATTGATACTCTATTTTTTAGGGTCAAAATCCTCCCCCCACTTCTTGAGGAAAAGCCTGTGTTTCCCTAAAAACCAGGGTCCTCCAGTTAGAACGTGGTTCGCATCCTCCTTGTTATTAAATATTAAGATAAAATACTTGAGATTCATCCCCTCCCAGGTATGGCATTTATTTATTATTTTAAGGCCTTTGATTCTAAAATCTCCTTGATGATTAAGGCTAAAGGGGGAAATTATCTACCAGATGCCTATGATATAGCTATCTAGGATGAACATGATCCGATCCAAATTGGAAGGTTAGCTCCTAGGCATTCATGCCTTTGTATCCTAAGGTACAATCTCCATATGAGAATATTCTAGTTATTTAGCAAACACTAATTATTCTTGTAGTCTTGACTCCCCTTCCTATTCTAGTTCTGTCTACTTCAAACAACTTTGAGTTTGAAGAAATTAAAAGTTTGCTTAATATAGTCACCAATGAATTGTTGTCTATGATGAGGCAACAAAATTTCCAAAGGTTTTGATATTTGAACAACCCAAAACCTCCTTTCGAGTAAGGAAACTAGAGCAATAGACCTCCTTATAATGGCCTATTCAAGACCCTAATTTTAGGCCAATAGGGATGATGATCGAGCATCGACCCAAAATCAACAAATACTACTTGTTCTAACACCTTTACAACAAGTGCCTCCCACAATTTCTAGGGAGATAGCTTCCATCCAAATTAACTATGTGGAGGAGTCTACTTCTTCGTATTTTACACCTACAAATACATACTCAATACAACTCTATCACAAATAAAGTTCATAAACTTCCATAGCAACATTTAGTAAAATGATGCTTGCCTAAGCTTCCACTTCTTATTCAAGAGTTCAGGTAGAAACAACTAGTCAACCTTACCCTACCTCATCTTTCCCTAAGCTAGGTGGCATGCCTTCAAATCAAGTCCTAGTAACATGGGATGAAGAGGGGGTATATGTAGTATTTGATAGAACAAGCAATCTAGCAACCACAAAACCATAGGTTAGAGTTATGCATAAGGGGTAGTACCAAAAAAGTATTTATAAAATTGGGACGAATGTAGAAAAATCATGTATAAAATTGAAGGTAAAATTTTCAAAACTTTTACAGAGAATTTATCAAAATATGGCAAATTTTAGAAAATTTTGCACAAAAATGATCAAATTTTTAAATGGTGAGTGGCAGAAGGCGACTGGCAGAAGGTGAGTGGTAGAAGGTGAGTGGCAGAAGGCTAGTGGCAGAATGTGATTGGTAGAAGATAAGTGGTAGATAACAAGTGGTATATGGCAATTGGCAGAAGGTGAGTGGCAGAAGGTGAGTGGCAGATGGTGAGTGGTAAAAGGTGACTGGCATATGGCGATTGGAAGATGGTGATTGGAAAATGGTGGGTGTTAGATGATGACTGGAAAATGGTGATTTGTAGAAGATGAGTGGCAGAAGGTGACTCGTATATGGCGACTAGTAAATGGCAATTGGTAGATGGTGACTGGTAGAAGGCGAGTGGCAGATGGTGACTAGCATAAGGTGAGTGTCATATGACAACTTATATATGGTGACTAGCAGATGGCGAGTGTTAGATGGTGATTGGTAGATGGTGATTGGCAGATGGTGACTGATGGATGACGATTAAAAAATGATGATTGGTGGATGGTGAGTGTCATATGGTGACTGGTAGATGGTGACTAGAAGATGGTGACTGGCAAATGGTGATTGGTAGATGGTGATTGATGGATGGCAACTGGTGGATAACGAGCGGTGGATGGTGACTAGCAAATGGTGACCACCAAATATCATCAATAAGGAGCTACCATGTGCCCTCTTCTCTACCACGTGTTGTGCATCCACAGAATTCAACCATGCAGACTTCTATAAATAGAAATGCAAGGTCATTTTTTGCCTTTCCCATAGCATTTTCTAGAGCAATTTTAGAAATTTTTCCAAAATTTTTAGAGCATTTCCCACATTAGTTTTAGAGCCTTTTCAAACGGTTTTTAGAGCATTTTCAAAGGGTTTTCACAGTGTTTTTAGACGATTTTCACAGCATTTTCCAGGTTGTTTCTAGAGCATTTTATAACGATTTTCAAAGCATTTTCCAAGGCATTTCTAGATCATTTTTAGACTATTTTTAGAGCATTTTTTAGACTATTTTAGTGCAAAAATGGCTAGCTCTTCCTCTCCTCTACCTTCTAGAGTGTCATTCAAGAACTACTATTGCCCCAACATTAAGAATATTTTCAACACTCCTAGAAGATATTCTAAATGGGTTTACTCCTCTAGAGTTGCAGGAGTAATGAAGATGCCATAGTTGAACGTCAACGTGTCTCTGATGCAACAGATAGTTAGTTACTACAACCATGATGAGTCCACTATTTAGATCAAACTGGATAACAAGGATATTGTTTTTCTGTTAAACCCTCAGATATGCAATGAATAACAAGGCTACCATTTACGAATGATCACCTGGTGAAAAACTAGTACGCCTTGACTAAATATGACAAACAAGATATAACATCCACATATGATATCCATTTAAACAATATGAAAGGTATAATTTTAAAATTTAGATTTTATTTTTCTTCAATTTTGATGTATTGTAGTTTTCGTTCTCTAATAATATTCTCCCTATTGTAATTTCTATTTTATAAAAATATTCTCCCTTTTTTTTTCAGTTAATTCTTCTATCAAAAAGGGGTTTAAACATTTCCAATATTTGAGACAAATTTCTTCATGCTTGCATTGAATTTTTCTAGGCAAAGACTTATTTTGAAGGAGCAACCTACAAAAATATCATTTTGGACATTGTCATTATTGATTCGATGTATTGGTGGTGGAAGATATGATTGGTCCATGCACATTTCCAACCACCTTAAATAGGATCTTCTGAGTGCCTAGAAAATTCAATCTTCATATACAGTAACAACCAACAATTTTATTCTTTGTCTTTTTAATGAAGCATATTTCAATCTTCAAAATAGCCCTCCTCCAACTGCATTGCACCCAAGCTTGTTGGCTATTGGCATGATGGAGAATGAAATACAGGTAAAATTATTTTTTGGAATAATTTTTGTTTTCTTTCTTTTCAATCAATCTTGTTATTTTCTAATTTTCTTTTGAAAGCTAAAAAAAATAGCTCAATTTTCTAGTAAAAGGGATGCCGCATTTAGGGTTCAAGAAGCATCTGCTGATTTTGATATGTAGTCACAATCATCATCAGTAACTCCCTCTAAACATGTGAGGTCTCATGGTGATCAATTTTAGCATACACCTATGGCTCCTATTACTTTTGGATGTGTTACAGTCGATGTTGAAGAAGTAACCAGATTACAAGGTAACCTTATTATTCAAAAGTACTATTTTAAATGATGTATTTTAATGATTTAAAATTATATTTAGTTTGAGGAGATATTTTAAATATTTTTAGAGCAAGGGAAAATTGTTGCATCATCAATGACTATAGAGTCTGAGTCTGATATGTTTGGTTAAAATTAATCTCTTTTTATGGCATTATTTTTTACACTATTTTTAATTTATATTTTCATGTGAAATTTTGTAGATGCACCGACTACATTCGAAAGAATGAAAAAAAATATGCAACCACTATCTTCATAGCCACAAACACATAGACAATAAGTGCCACATCAAGTCCCTATCTGTTCACAACAAGTACCATCGGTGAGGAACCAATCTCGCATGCATGGAAAATAGTTCCTCACACCACTGCCTTGGGGAACCAAAAGTTAGATTGAGATAAACACTGTGTCTTAGTCTAATATTTTAGTGTTCCCAATTTTAATCCTTGAGAATTTATCAAATGTAGAGAATGCATCTCAGATGCTCTCTGGGAATATCGATGATGATTTTATTATCAGGATTTCCCATTAAAGGCAAGTGATGTGATTCAGGGTCTAGAGACCCATGATGAAGTAGAAGAGATTTTTGATGCAGATGCTGGTGGAGTTTCCTCTTCCCCCCAGCAAGTCGACACCCATCATCATTTGAACGATGATGATAAAGTTAATTTTTCAAGAACTATTTTATTAGCCAATAGATGTAAGGCTATAGTTAATAATAGTCTACTTGTAGATATTGATAGATTAAAATATTAGGAATATCAAGATAAGGTTTTGATAAAAGCTATAAATTCTCGATACAAAAAATTTTCAAATAGAAAGGAGTTGTTTTCAAAGGTGGAGAATGAGCCACAAAAGCTCAATGGTTTGTTACATAAAGCTGAATCTAACACTGTGCATGCTGAGTCTACATATAGTGATGAATTTATAGCCATTATACTAGATCGATTAGAAAAACTCAATGCTAAGGCCCAGACATATTTCAATGAATGGGCACTACATAAGAAAAAAGTAGCAATTGCAAAAACTGCAAGACTTACCGCTGATGTACGTTTTACATATAATTGAAAATCATTTTATTCTTAAATATATTTTATTTATAAATATTAACATTTTCTCTTCTATTTTATAGTCTAATTATTAGCACTTAAAGTAGCAAGTCAGTGCCATGAAAACGTTGATTAAGACTACAAAAATTAGTGTGACTAATGCTATTAAAGTGAAGAAAATATTGCAATACAATGTTTGAGAAAACAATTGGCTGAAGAAGTTTATCAAAGATGAGGGCCTGGATGTGGAGGTCGTATTAAAATAAAATTAGAAAGAACTAAATGCACTGGTTAGATAAGATCCAATGAAGGAAGAATGTTTATTACTATCGGGCATAAACACTACAACTTAAAGTCTAGTAAGTGCTGGTGCATTAGAAGCAAAGGATATTGAGGTAGATGCAGCTGAAACTTTAGGCACCGTGTAGAAAGAAAAGTAGAAGACTGTTGCATTTTTATTTGAGGAGAAACCAAACATGTTGCATAGATTTTTTGTAAATTGTAAAAGAATGATATCTTTTTGAAATCAATAAAAGAGATAATTTCTAAAAATTTTGTTTATATTTTTGAAATTTTGTATTAAATATTGTGATGTTTTGATTAGTTGTGTGGATGCAATAAATAATTTTGAATTATGTGGATGCAATAAAATGTTATTTTATGTTTTATGAAATAATTTGAAATGATTGAAATGCAACACATATATTTAATTTATCATAAATGGTTTATAAAATACAAATATACTAAATAATTTGAATATCATAGACTAATAATTCAATACCAAGGCTTAAATGACATGATATACAAAATATCCAATAACACGTCTATGATATAAAAAATAATCGTGTTCCATAATCAACATATCTGTAATCAAATAATCCAAATTCATCCAAATATACATAATAAAATCAAAGGGTTATGATAGACATAATATTCAATAGCACATCTAATCTCATATTATATGATTAATGATATCAAAAAATACCTCAAATTATAATCAAATCTCAATATTCTGATGAAAACTGATATAATAATATGTGAAATAAAATAAAATGAAAGCATCCTTGCATCATAATGTTGGAAGTTGGAACAAATTATTTTCAGATTGTACAAAATCTTCTGCACTCACACCCAAATTTTTTTGTCATCACAGTCTGATCAATGTTACCATTATCCTCATCATCTTGAGTATTCATGACACCTCTTCTCTCTGCCAGAGATTTCCAATATGCCAAAGCTCTTTCATAAGGAAACTTATCCACCTCATAGGTCGACACATATACTCTCAAGCAATTTTCCAAATTTTTGTCCAACCTATTTCAAACTTTAGACATATGATAATGCATTGAATACCCTTTCATCTTCCATAGATCCTAAAATCATCATTTGACATAATTTATACAAATGAATATATTATGTTGTAAGATACTACTAGGATGTAATATTTTCCACAAACATGAAATAGAACTTGTTTCATGATGGTTAGTGAGTTGTGAAACTTGAGAAGACATTGTTGATCCAAAATAGTTTGATTATTTTGTCAAAACATCCTTATTGATAATGCCATTGATTTCAATACCATTGACTACCACACGTTTAGTGGAATGGCTAGCAATAATGCCCATGTATTTGAGAAACAAACCATT
The DNA here is from genome assembly GCA_028583015.1 of Wollemia nobilis. NCBI lineage: Eukaryota > Viridiplantae > Streptophyta > Pinopsida > Araucariales > Araucariaceae > Wollemia > Wollemia nobilis. The sequence continues at coordinate 320,291 of JAQPPZ010002174.1, forward strand.
TATAATCTGGTATTCATTACAAGATTACCAAAACATTGGGTTAACCACAACCATAACCTCAAGAAATTCATCTCTTTGAAAACAATTTTTTATTTCTTTTGTCAATGATTCTACTATTTGTTTCAGTATAATTTTTGTATCATGTACAACTACATGAAATCTGTTGTATGTTATGGGTATTTTTTCAACTTTATTTTTAGCTATATCCATTCACTGATCAAAACAATATAAAGGTATTTCCTTTCAATGGACATTAATACATAGATGATCATTTATATTGAAATTCAAAATTTTTTGAGGATCATTCACATTTGTTAATGCTCTACAACTCTCAAACATGGGATCCATAAAACTTTGACCAGATGCGAGTTGGACATTTTGAGTCCCTAAGTCAAAGTTGTCATTGATGTCACCAGATGAGGTCATCAGTAATTTCAGAAATTTCAACAGGAAATAAAGGCAACAAATATGGTTATTTGATATATAGCAAGAAGGAAAAAGATCGAGGGAAACACTGCCAAAGACAAAAGTTAAAAATGAGTTATAATATTTATTGTATAAATTATTTAAATTCAGCATGAATTTAAATTTTATAAATAAATATTAAAGGTACTTTATCGAAGGATTAATATTATAATTGTGGTTATTATGATATTAAAATTGCCATAGTGAAAACCCAAATAAAATAATTATAATCCTTATTATAATATTTTATAAGGCAAGGGGTTTTATAAAGTCCAAAAGCAATTTTTATTAAAACCCAAGGTTGGGTTTACTAAGACTTTCGAAGTCTTAAAGTGCCGACGTAATGCATTTCAATAAAATCACCGACGTCTAGAAAAAGGAGGAAAGACAATATAAATACATGCCCAAAGTTGTTTATTATCTATCCTTGCTCGATTTATTATTGAGTTGCACATGCAAAAAATGAGCTCATGGTTAAAACGTTTGGAAAGAAGAGTACAGGATAACACGGAGATAGACCACCCCAATTTGCATTGGGAAATGTAGCCTAGTGGCATCTTGGAAAGCGTGAAGGCATTGGTAGCACAGAGGTCGTGTGTTCAATTATTGCAAAGAAGTTTTTGGTGGAGTTTTTGTAGAAGCGCCAAGGCAGACGTTTTTAAACGTGGGCAAGGAAAGCGCAAAGAGGAAGCACATGGTGCTTTCCCCTTTGCGAACGCGCGTGTAGCTCGTGTGGCAACCTTAGCCATGGCTAAGGCGCTCATGGTGAGGGGAAGATGTGGGGTCAAATCCCCTTGATGCAAGTACATTTTTGCATTAATTAATTTTATGGCTATGCCCTAAGGTTGGAGTGATAAGGATGTTATAAGGTTTATTAATGTTTTAATAAACTTTGTTAATTAGAGGTTGTTGTGCTTATTTCTGAAAGTGAAGTGTTGATAATTATTTGAGTTGTATTATTTGGAAAATATTATTTTGAGAGTTATATTTTAGGAGGTATAAGGATTTATGGTAAAGTGTTAATTGAGATTTATTTTGAGACTTATTGATTATTATTTTTGATAAGGATTTTCCTCTAAAAGGACTTTGGTGGATATGAAAATTAAGTTGGAGTAAAAAAGTGTATTTAAAGTTGTATCTTGCATTGTGATTTTAATTGAAGTCCTCTAACCCTTATGTGAGTTTGGAAAAGAGTTTTTGTGAAGTGTGGCATATTTTGTGGACAACTTCTTGGCAACAAAAAGGTATGGGTAAAATTTTTCTTTATTGAGTTGGTTGATTGGCTTGATTGAAAATTAAGTTTGGAGTGAAAAGGAATTGATTAGGGTTTCATTTTCAAAAGTGGTTGAGTTAATGCTTTAAGGTTTTTTGAATTGAGAGTTGTGATCAAGCCTTGTTTTATTAGTATTGTTGTTGAAGCCAATTGGTTATGCAAAGAACTTGAATTTGAGTTAGAAAAGAACATGAGTATCATTGTTATGTGAGATTTGTTGTTGAACATTGTTGGAAATATTTTGATTTTGTTGATATATGCTTGGACTATGGTTTGTGAGAAAGGGTTGTTACTTGAGGTAATTGGTTGAGTAGAGTTGGTTGAGCCTAGTCAAGTGGATGTAAAGTGGTTGTTCAAGTTCCATGAAATAAACTATTCTATATTCTGATTTGAGTTGATATTGAGCATTGAGTATAGAACATATTGAGTCTCTAACAATTATCCTTATGCTTCTATAAGATTTATTTGAGTTATGATTGAGTATTGAGTATAGAACATATTGAGTCTCTAACAATTCTCTTTATGCTTCTATGATATTGAGTTGAGAAAGTGATTGAGCATTGAGTATAGAACATATTGAGTCTCTAAAAATTCTCTTTATGATTCTATGGGTTTGGAAAAGTTGTGTGTGAGCTTGTTGAGTAGATTTGGACAAGTTATGTGTGAGCTTGTTGAGAAAATTTGGATAAAAACTGTGTGATCTTGTTGAGCAGATTTGGAAAAGTTCTATGTGAGCTTGTTGAGAAGATTTGGATAGGTTCTATGTGAGCTTGTTGAGAAAATTTGGACAAGTTCTGTGTGAGCTTGTTGAGCAGATTTGGACAAGTTTTGTGTGATCTTGTTGAGAAGATTTGGACAAGTTCTGTGTGAGCTTGTTGAGTAGATTTGGACAAGTTCTATGTGAGATTGTTGAGTAGATTTGGACAAGTTCTGTGTGAGCTTGTTGAGCAGATCTGGACAAGTTCTATGTGATCTTGTTGAGCAGATTTGGACAGGTTTTGTGTGGACCTGTTGAGCAGATTTTATCAGGTTTTGTGTGGACCTATTGAGCAGATTTGGATAGGTTCTATGTGGACCTATTGAGAAGATTTGAGAAAGTTCTGAGTGGACCTATTGAGTAGAGTTGTGCAAGTTCTAAGTGAACATATTGAGCAAATTTGTGCTAGATCAAATGTACTATGTTTAGTGTAAGATATTGAGCGGAGCTGTGCTAGACCGACTAGACTATTTTTAGTACAGTATTGAGATAGAGCTTTGGAGGTGATAGAGAAAAGAGGATAGAGTCTCTAGTGGATAGAGATCCATAAGCCAGGATATTTAGAATAGATCTTCTGAGTGAGGACAAGAGTCTTCAAGTGGAGAGATATCCACAGTCAGTGCATTGGAGGTAGAGTCTTTTAGTGTATCACCAACCAGAGCAGAGGAGAAGGATTTCTCCTATGGATAAAGACCCACATCCATATTTAGGGGATAAACATCTCCTTTGGATAGAGGTCCATAAATATTGTAATTGGGAAGGATTCCTAAGATATTATTTGAGAAATATTTAGAAGAAATATTTTCTCTATTGAGGTAGCCCACATTGGGTGAACCACGTTAAAATCTGTCTCTATTGTGTATGGTGTTTTGTACATTGCTTTGATTACTGCTATTGAAACTACTATCTATACACTGCATAATGTTGATTTTAAAATAAAAAGTAAAAATTGGTCTTATACTATTCACCCCCTCTCTCACTATAAGCTTGTGTTCTTCAATGTGTACATCGCATCAATATGTATGTAAATTTGTTTTCTCGCCCTGATAAAATCCACAATACAAATCGATTTTTCTTGTACAATTTTTATCATTGTATTCATTTCTTCCAACATTGGAAGAATACCACACAATGTGAGAAGTGTTTCAAATTCACTCATTCAAAATAGAAAATCTTTAGCCTTATCAACTTCCCTATGATTTACATACATAAACCCTGCCAAGGATTGATATTCTTTGAAAACTCTATATGTTGGTTGATACATCGAAATCCACCTAGTATATACATATTTTAAGAGTTTTTTACCTTCAGTAACTCCTAGTGCAAACTGTTGAAACTTTGAAAATCTTTTTGTACTGCACAAAAAATAATCATGAATTTCACAGACAAGGTCTTCCACTCTCGCTACATTTGTAAATGTATCCACAATTTTGTATGCAAGATTCATTCTATGATCCATGCAATGAATAGGGATCAAATATGAGGTAAAAAATATTTGTAGTCTAACACAAAGACCATTTTTGTGTCCTTGCATTGTAGTAGCATCATCAGCTCTGACATATATTAAGTTAGTGGCTATTTCCATTTCATTCATTCTTGCTATTTCCTTTAAACTAGTTACAATAACATTGTAAAAGTTTTTTGCATTGCAATTTTCCACCATCTTGCGTACTCCAAGTAAATGAGGTTGTCGTCAATTATTTTCCAATGTGTAAACATGCATGAAAATCCAAGATGTGTTGTCAATAACAATAACCTCATCAATTAAAAGTGAAATGAACTTGGCCTTTTTTACTTTCTCTTTGAGGTTATCCTGCTCAACCAATGAGAGATATTTTGCCATTTCCAAACCACTTTGATCTGACCAATGGACATTGGGTAAGTTTTGCACATAATCTAGTTGAAATACAAATTTATAATCAATGAAATTAGGCACAGGTCTACCCTTTTTAAGAATAGTGAGCACAACAACATACTGTAAACTTTTTGAAGCTAGAGTAAGCTTATTCATTTTTTGAAATTGGGCTTGAATTGTTGCACCTTTCTCAACCAAATTTTGCTTTTGTTTCATTTATTTATTATATTCTTGTGCATATCTTATATGTGTGCACTCTGATATATCCTTCCACCTATAATTTTTATGTATTGGTCCATCACATTCTTTTGTATTTATATAAACCTTTCTATAATGTTTATATACTATATATTTCTTAACTTGCAATCTATGATCCTTTCCGTATTTCCTACTGCAAATTAAATATCTCAATTTTTTTATTTCCTCACTACTATTCTCTAGCAACATTGGCTCAATAAATAGAAATTATGATACCCAATCAGGCTGAAATGATTTGTTAATTGTCCACCTAGATAACCTTGCACGTTTATGTTTTTTAGAAGAATATTCTCCAAAAGTAGGGACTGCATAAGAACTATTATTTTATTTTCTATTTGGAGTGTTAGTTTTAAGAATATCTTCATGTTTTTGTTCTATTTCATTAAGACAAATTTCATCTGTGGATTTTCATTATCATGGATATGTTGAAGTGGAGGTATACCAAGGTCAACAGTGTTTTCTGTAGAGATAATACTAGGGTCAATACCAAGGTCATTATCATTATTGCATTTAAAAGAATACCTTCTATTAAAAATTACAAAGAAACAATGGATAAAGCCATCAACCAAAAAACACCCTTCATAATGAATGAAAACATTATATATAAAATTAATAATGTACAAAAATTAACAATGTACAAAAATTAACTAGTTATTAAGTAAAGGCATTCATACCTTCAATTTGTGCAGATGTTGATGGCTAACTGGATTTTGAAATATTTTTAAAGTATTTGAGGATACTTATTTTATCAGAATACTGAACTCCCTTATTTCAATTGCCAATAGTCGATATTTTACCTGTATAAACAAAAGAGTAACATGAACATCATTTTTAAAAATGAAAATAACTGGTAAATAAAAGAACTACCGTTCAAGACAATAGAATATATGATCCAAGAAGGCTTGATATTGGTGCCCAAATAATAGGAAAACCTCCTTATTGAGTGTCCATGAACAAAATGTTTAAAAAAGGAAAATTAATGGTAAAATAAACTTACCAATAAATGGTTGTCGTTGTATGTTAGTCACCTTATGCCACTCACCTTCTATCACTCACCTTCTGTCAGTCACCTTATTCTAGTCATCTTATACTAGTCATATTATGCCAGTCATATTATGCTAGTTGTATTATACCTATTACCTTATGCCAGTCACCTTTTATCATTCGCCTTGTGCCAGTCACCTTGTGTTTGTCACCTTGTACTAGTTGCCTTCTACCAGTTACCTTATGCTAGTCACCTTGTTACAGTCACCTTCTACTAGTCACCTTCTACCAATCACCTTATACCAATCACCTTATGCCAGTCGTATTCTGCTAGTCTCCTTCTGTAAGTCACCTTCTACTAATCACCTTATGCTAGTCGCCTTCCACCAAAAACCTTTTGCCAGTCACCTTGTGCCAATTGACTTATACCAGTTGCCTTGTGCTAGTTGCCTTCTATCAGTCACCTTGTGCCAATCACCTTCTATCAGTCACCTTCTGTCAATCACGTTGTGTTAGTCACTTGCTTTGTATCACTCGCTATTAGAGAAAATTAATGTTTTAATTGTATTAGTGTCGCTATTAGGGTTAGCTATATATAATGGGGTATAAGAGGTAAATTGGGTGGGATAATTTTTTTTAATAATTTTAAGGCAAAAATTAGGCGAGAAACCTTATGATACTGGGGTGAACTTACCCTAAAAGAAAATGATCCTAAAATTTTTGAGCGATTGGGCTGACCTCTAGGGTACCCAAATTTGTAAAATTAAAATTGTGAAAATCTAAATATTCACGCTAAATTATGAAATTCGTCCTTGTAAATAACCCTACCATAGGTCCTATTGGACTATGTGACAAGGGCCAAAAAATGAGCAATGGAAATGCAAGATAAGAGCAACCAAACAAACCTAGATACTCAAAGAAGGCTAGTTGAACCTAGAAAGGAATCCTCTACCATAATACCACCAAAATATAGCACATCAAAACTTCTAATGGTTAGCAAGTTAGGAGACTTAGAGGACTTGAAGAAACACACTAACCAATAAAAACTAATGAAACTCCCTCTAATAATGGTAGATAATCCTCTGGATCATTTATAATGGTTGACCACCTAAATAAATCCTCTATTTTTGTGCCTATTTGGGATGTCTTGTCCATTCTAAAGTAAAAGGATAATCTAAAGAAGGCATTGGAAGAGCAAAAGGAGTGGATATAGTAGAAGGTACTTGTAATCTTAAAAATATCTACTCTAGGAGTAAGTAGGACTAAGCCCCTTCCCTTCTATTTATCCATGATCTACTACGACAAGTCGATCCATAATTATATTATAGATTCTGGGGCAAGCACTTTGGTCATGCTGAAAGGAGTAGTGGATGTTTTGGGTTTATATTATTGACCCATAAACAAGAGTGATGCAACTGGATGATAGTGCAGTCTAAATATTAGGGGTGGTAGATGAACTTATGATCACTTTGCATGCCTATCCAAGTTTTACTGTGATAAAAGATATAATAGTAATTGATCTCCCTACATTTTTTAGCATTTTCTTATCAAGAGACTTTACTCCTAAGCTAGGAGGATATTTATTTTTGGATTTTTCCTTCATGGTCTTAAGGAATCAATATGAGATCAAGATAAAAATCCCATTTGATCTACTCCATCTACATCATATTGAACACTTGCATTTGGGCTAGACCCTGATCATATTTTGATATCAGAAGAAGAATGGTTGGAGTCAAATTTTTTGGTTGATGAAGTGCATCCTTTTATCCTAGATGATCAAATGGATCAATGGGTGACCAAAATATGGGATCTAGATCCTCCTAAGGCCTATGTACATATAGGCATAGGCTAAATACAAAATGAAAGTATGAAATATGACCCAATTAGGGTTATGTATAATATATAGATATATGAGTTTTTGTTTGTTTGGTTGCTTTGTATAGGATTAAAGCCTTGAAGAATCATCAAGTTGGGCTAGATGCTCTTACTATACGATTTGAACCATAGTTCACACTATTCTAGATACCTTCAACAAGGTCGTATCAAAATATTCAAGAATCATTTTGTGCCAATATGGAAGTTCTATTGGAAAACCAAAAAGGATTCAAATGTCAATAGTTGGAAGCATAGTAGAAAACTTTCGACACAAGAAGGAAGCTAAGTCTCCTATGGTTTTGATCAACAACTCCGATCTTCACAAATTCCAAAAAGTAATATCAGTCGTAGATTTCCAAATTGATAAAATATTAAAACAACTATGGAAGGTGTTAGAATGGTGATATATATTGATGAAGGTCAACTAATTGAGCCAATTAATGGATCATATTCAAATTCAAGGTGACTGTTTGATAAAAGTGCCAATGTTGTAGAGCCAATCAAAAGGCTATGTGAATGGTTAGCTATGAAAAAAAAACAACTATTTTTCTTACCAAGCTATATTGTGAGGTGGAATTAATACCCCATGCATAGATAGGTGCATTAGATATCAAAAAAACTTCCACCTTTGCCTTGGTCAAAATAAAAAAGCATCGACATGAAGGATAAGCAATAATGAGTGGGGAATGAATCTACATATAAATGTGTAAAAATATTTGGAGTAGTTCATGTAACCAAAGTGGATAGATGAAAGTGATCATGAAATACTCTATATTATTAGATAGGGGCTTTGATTAAAAATAGTTCATGTACCCAAAGTGGATAGATGAAAGTGATTCAAAATTTGTACTCAAAGTGATCATGAACTATTATAATATTTAAAAAATATATATTATAATAAAACCTTTTGCCTTGGGCACATGAACTACTCATGCTTAAACCCAAAGTGGATAGATGAAAGTGATCATGAAATACTCTATATTATTGGATAGGGGCTTTGATTAAGAATTTTTATTATTATTTCATAGATTACTTCTCTATTTTGATCATTGCATTGTTAAGAAGCTCTCATCTTGAGCGTGTCTTAGAAAATTGTCATTCATTTTTAAGAGGGGTAATTCTTGGGGATTGTTAATTTGTTGAGAAAGATACCATAGAATTAATGGTTTCATTTTTCCCTATACCTACTACCAAAATTTGATCCAGATAATTTTTTTATTTAGAAGTATTCAAGCAATTAGACATAATTGACAATAAATTCAAGAGAAAACAACATATTATAATATTTCTCTCCATCCTAGGAGGAATGCTCCTACAAAGGATAAAAGTGGCTTCTATTATAGATGATAAGCTAAAGGATCTAGGGCTTAACTAGGTGGAGGATAATTGGAATCATGGCCCTTAAAAAAGGTTTGTTATATATCTAAATAACATCAAAGGAACAACATTTGAACATGATCATAGGCCATATGTTGAGGTCCTAAGAATTCTAGAAAATGAAAATAGCACATGCTCCCTGAGCTTGCTCATAAAGCCTCCTCCAAAGATTAAAAAATATGAATATTTCTACTAAGATATGGGTAAAGTCAATCCACAAAGCAAAATTAGTAAAAATAAGAAATATGCTCTAAGGAAAATGCACTAAAAAGAGTATAATATTGAAGCTTGGTGGGTAATGCAACAATGAATTGTAGAAAAATAGAAAGAGCCTAGCACAATGTCTACAAATGATAAGTCCAACAAGTACTACAATGCAAAATACCTAGATTTTGAAAGGTTAGGGTCAAAGAAATGGAGTGAGGAAGAGGTAAGCATGGAAACACTCTAGAAGATTAAAAGGACAAGATAAACAAAAGAAAGGACTTAGGAACCTCAATATAAAATTTTGAGAGAAGGCCCAACTACTATTACTTCTTCAAGAATTGTGGTGCTACCTTACCCAACACAACACACTCTCTAATATAAGACTTCACAAAAAGTGTTAGAAACTGATCTGCTCAAATTAGCATTGCCAATAATTCTATTTTACCTATTTTGCAACTGCATTGGATTTTAGCCTGTTTTGGAGATTCTTCTGTTGAGACTTCAAGGCTATATAAACTGTGTAATTATTCATGAATAAATCAATGAGTTTGGATTTATCATTTGGTATCAGAGTGATGTAGATCTATTGGGTTAGAGAAAACCTGTGGAGAGCCAGATGTAGTTTGAGAAGAGCTTGTAGATTATTTGTGGAAAAATTATTAAATTTTCACAAATTTTAAATGAGAGATCTCACAAGTAATCTCAAAAGAGATCTACCATATTTACACAATTTTACATACATCGTGATGAACAATTTTATGGACATTAGATTTGAAGGCTTGGAGGTGCCCAAATTTTATGGGTGCCACTATTATTTATGGAGTAGTAAAATGAAGCATTGGCTCATTGCAAAAGGACTTTGGGAGATCATTGAAGAAGGATATGAAGAACCTACAAATTGGAGCTCTCTTGAAGGAGAGGAGAAAATATTAAAGAAGAAAGAGCATAAATATCAAAATTGCTTGGATATCATGGATTTGAGGAGAAGAATGAAAGAGAAATCTTTCTCTCTCATTGCAAAAATGTAGAAAAACCCAAATGTCTTGGAGAGCATTGCAAGATGCTTATAGAGGATATATGTGTAGCAATATCCAAAGCAAGGAGGAACCTTGCTTCTTTGAAGAAATTTTTGAAGAGTCTTATTGTGAAGACATGTCTTATGAAGAAGGTATGCATGATGAATTATTCCTTATGGAGGAATATGATGGAGAAATTCTTCTTGAAGAGAAGAGAGAAGAAGGTGAAAATGTAACATGTTTATCAAGCATGTACATGGATGAGAAATGCCTCATGGAGAAAGCATATGTTGATGAATTTTGTGATGAGAAGAAAATAAGAGGTGTGTATTCCTCAAGAGGAAGAGGAGGAAGAAGAGGATTTACAGCTGATAGAAGGAAAAACAATGAAGAGTGTCTCATGGAAAATGCACAAGATGTTGAATATTTTGTTTGGGAAGCACTTGAAGAGTGCATTGCTGATCTTGAAGTTCCTCTACAAGAGGAAAATAAAAGTGTTGAAGTTCCTCCAAAGGAGGAGAATAATGAAGAAAATGGGCTCAACCAAGATTGTTGGCATGATGTTGGAGAAGCAATGTTCATGGAAGACCATTGGCTTGAAGACCATTCACTTGGAATGGATGTGTGCTCTCTTGAAAGAGCAAATGAAGATATCCTAGAAGGAGAAGATAAAATTGTTCCTCTATAGGGGGAGGAAAATGATAAAAATGAAGAGGATATTGATCAAGAACAAATTAATGAAGAGGAGATGGAGGCTATAAGCTCCATGTTTGAATATCACTCATCAAGAGTGAAAACTATTTCGTGTGAGGGACTATCTCAAAGGGGAGATAGAAAATAGTGAGATAGTCATTGATGGACTTCATGGTGTAATAGAGGCAATTGTGGATGGAGATCACTCACTTGGAGTGACTACATTGAAGAAAGAGAGTTGTCTTGAAAAGGCAACAATGTATGATTGTTTAAATGAATGGTGTTTCAACACACCAACATGGATTGAACAAAGGAAGAGAACTCTTGGTGAAGGGTTCATGGTTGCTTTTGAAGCAACATACAGTAAAAGAGATATGCCACAAAATAGCTTTGGAGGTAATATTTTTATGATTAATAATTTGTTTTTTGTGAGCAGGTATTTGAAGAATGAAGGAGAATGTCTTCCAAAGGCATTATTGAGAGGTGATTGTCTTGTAGAGACATCATTACATGAAGTTATTTCATTAGAAAAGAACATTGATAGCATGGTGATGAGAACCATGGATATGTGTTGGTTGTGGTATCTCAATGTGAAAGATGTGTGTTGTGCAAATTTTGTGTTCAAAATTCCTTGGTTGAAGGAATACAAATCCATTGAGAGGAGTGGAAATATGTGTGAGGAGCAACAATTATTTGTTGCATTTGTAACTAGCTATTGCATAGCTATATTTTGTTTGAATATTTGTGTAGAGGTATGTGAAATTGTAATATGGAAAACCATCTACATAAGATGATGCATTGTACATACTCAGGAGGAGTATTAGGAGCTGAAATATGGTTTGAAGACCTTAGAATGAATGATGAAATAAATGTGCTAGATTGGTTAGTGAGAACCAATACTTGTGGCATTATGGGAATGCCATCATTTGAAGGATTTTTTGATGAAGGGGGAGATGATCATCAAAAGGCACCCAATTTTATTTTGTTGAAGAAAGCAAACTTAATGGATAGCCCGCAAGAAGAGCGAAAGTGTGGTGGGTGCCAACAAAACTTTTTGAGTTCTTGAATTTTCTACTTCAAAACTGGAAGAAGCATAAAATAAGATCAGTTGAATAGTTTGTGATGCTTCAGAACTCATGGAATGAGTCCTTTTAGCATCAAGGGGGAGAATGTTAGAAACTGATCTGCTCAAATTAGCATTGCCAGTAATTTTGTTTTACTTGTTTTGCAACTGCATTGGATTTTAGCATTTTCCTGGAGATTCTTCTGTTGACACTCCAAGGCTATATAAACTGTGTAATTATTCATGAATAAATAAATGAGCTTGGATTTCTCAACAAGAGACTCAATAAAAATAAAAGTGAAAGGTAGAATCAACAGTCAGCCTTGCTAAAGCAAAGAAAAAGAAAAAAGACCCTACTAGGCCAGAGTTAAGCACCAATGAAACTTTTGTATCTACCCTATAATCCTCTCCTATAGGTAAATCACTACCCTTAGAGTCAGTATTAGCCCCAACAACACAAGATATTAGAATTTCTACAATTGAATCTATCTCCCCCTACTATTCCTACAACTTTCTCCAATCAAGAAGTGCTACAATTAATGTAGCCTTCCTGAATTACTCCAATCTCATGTGATCCTACCTATATTATTCTTCCTTCTTCAATGCTTCCATTATTCAAGCCATTGTCTATATTTTTGTCACCTCTAAGGTAGTAAGAGGGTTCATAAGAAGCCATGCTAGACTTGAGCCCATGATAAAAATTCTAGAGGATTTAGTAGCAAAAAACCCAACACAACCAGAAGAAGCAAGTCAAGCTAGCACAACAAACAACTCTATTTGAGATAATTAAACACTTTGATCCCAAAAAAAGATATTTTTCACAAAGAGGGACCCAATGATAATAAAACTAGGAGAAATGGAAAAAAAAGATTGGTAGGTAACAATAATTGGGATTGACCTAAAATATGTCCTACCTCAATATAGGGTGCAACTCATGTGGGCAAGTAAAAAAATAATTGCACATGAATACAAGTCATTAAAAAAAAGATTGGTAAAGAAGGAAAGGGAGCTAGAGTAGGTAAGGAATACTCTAAGAAACTTTTAAATGGAGGTTAAAGCACTCCAATTTCAAATAAGCATGCTAGCTAAGCATTTAAAGGAGCAACCATTAATATATCTCTTAAGAGAAAAGGAAAAGAAAATAAAAATCCTCTCAAATACGGTTGCCAATTAGGAAGCTTAGTTCAATAAAGAGAGAGATGCTCTACAAAGGTAGTTGTACTGCCAAGGAATTAAAACCCTCATCAAGGAAGCTATCAATGCATATTAGGATGGGATCACTAACACTACAATGATGCTATTCCAATTATTTAAATTCATTGATTTAGCCATTGATAAAGGTATTCAAGCAATGAGGTTAAAATAGCCTTAGTAAAATCACCCTAAAATCTAACAAGGATAAGGTTTATCAAGCAAAACTAGATACGATATTAGACTTCAAATTGGTATCCATCAAGATTCAAAGCAAGAAGATGAAGTGCAAAAGGTGATAAGTCTCCTCCTAAAGGAGCAGGTAGCACAACAATGTGCAGATCAACTAACACATTATTCTCTACCATTAGGAAGCTAAAGGGCTAGATTGACTCTTTGGTCTAGGGAGGAATTCCTTCTCCTTAGAGCAAAGCTAGTAAGCTCTATTCAAAGTAGGATTATTTGCAATTTATAAGGTAATGTAAGGAGGATATCTCCCATATTGAAGAATGGTTAGAATCTTCTACCATAGAGGAATTTTCTTGGGCAATAGGACCACTAGAGAAATTAAGGATTCAAATGGATGAAGTCACAAATCAAATAGGAAACTTCTCCTGTAATGATAAATTTGAGCTAGAAATGGTCTATGGACACTTTAGACAAATCAAGTATCCTTTAGATGAGGAATGAGAAGAAATTAAGTAAGAGTTGGATAAGCTACCAACTATTAATGTTCCTTATTATTTTCTTTACATTATTTTCTTTCTTCTTTGGATTATTCCAATCTTGACTATGGCCAAAGGATGAAGACACCAATTATGAATTCTCCTTCAATGAGCAAGAAGACCCCTATGATTTTAAAATTTGTAGTGGAGTTTCACTACATTCTTTGCCTTAAGCATATTTTTGAAAGGAGAATAGAATGAAGGAAAAGCTAGTGGAAAGTGTAGGAAAAGGACATTGGAAAAATACAGGTAAAAAAATTTCAATCAAAGAGTTGGTGCCATTTCACAAAAGTCCCAAAAAATAAAGAAGATAAAAGTTCTAATAGATCCTGTTGCCTAAAGGCTTTGAAAATTGTATTTTTTTAGGGGTACAAGAAAAGTGAAACATTTGAATATTGAAAGTTTTGAAAGTTTTAAAAGAAATAAGAGATGAATTTTTTTAACTATGGGTCTCAAGAAACCTTTGACAAATGAAACATTCAAAAGGTCTGAAAAAAGGACAAAGGATAAGAATTTCAAAAAATAATTAGAAGAGTCCAACATGACCTCAAAAGTTTATCATGTTTTGATGCAGGAGGTTGAGAAAAAGTTTCAAAAAGTAATTTATAGTTTGCATCACCTCAAAACATAGAAGGAATTTGAAGAGAAAACATAAGCACTCTAAGAAAAAAAGCATAATGTGAAAAGCGACCAACAAGGGAGAAGGGTCAAACCAAGTTGCAAGGCATTTGTAGTGGTGTACAAGCTCCTAGGAATGTAGATGAACTAATATGATGAGCCATTTACTGAGGAGAGCCAAGGATCACCTACCAACATCATTTGAGCTTATTAATCCAAGTGAAGTGGGTGGCCTATTAAAGGCAAAAGTATGGAAACCACAAACGTAGTAATCCCAAACCTGACATCATAGATTATAGGAGATATTTCTAATCAATTTTTAGGATCCCTATGGGGGTAGTTGAATATCCAACAACTCTAAATTTACTTGGAGATCTCAAAGGCCTAAAGATGATTTAAGTAGGATTAGATCAAGGGGTAAGCAATAAATTTTTGGCATAGAATCTTGTACAAATTTTGATGGAAAAATCTCCCCTTTTGTAATCTATAAATATCAATTCTTTAATCATTGTAAATGATCAACAAGTTGTTTTTTTAACCTTAAGCTTCATATGGAACTTACCTTTATTTTTAATCTATATAATAGTATATTAAACCTTAAGTGGTTTTATAGGTAAGATTTCGAGCCCTCACTTCTAGCATCGTTTGTATTATTCATACATACATACATACACACATATATATATATGTGTGTATTTTTAAATTTATGACTATTGGGATTTTTTATCCTATTTTTGGTGTGTATGTATGTTAATGTGCATTTGTAAGAGGCCATCACTATTTTATTTCTATCCTATTTTTTGTATGTTTAATCTATGCTTATCTCCACATGTTAAGAAGATAAAGTTTTCAATTTGAACTATAAATGCATTAGACTCACACATTCATGCATCTTACTATTATGCAGATGAATCTTATTTAGATATTGGCACATCACCCCCATTAACTTAGATTAGCTTATGATCTTTTTTCCTTTTTGCTATCTTTATTTTTTGTGATTTTTCTTTCCCTTTTCATATGTGCACCCATAAGTTAGGTCAAAGAGTGCTAAATATTAAATATTAAAAGGAGCTATCCTTGTAAGAAAATTTAGAGATAGTCCAATTGAGTTACCTATCATGTTCTTGAAGTTGCCCTATTGTGTCTCTCCACATGAGGCATAGTAGTTTGATCATATGGTCCTTGCATCTGGTGAACACAACAATTTGAGAGGACATCAATAATATTTGTTCCAACTCTTTCTTTCCTAATGCCAAACTAGTAATTCTATAGTTTTGTAAGCCTACCCATATAGTATTGTTTCCTTTGGAATGTTGGAAATTTTGAGTATAGTGTTGTCATTGATGTCATTGATTGTCATTGATGTCAAAGGTGAAAAGGTTGAGTTTTGTCTTCAAGGTTGAAATAATAAATGCAAAGGAAAATTCATCAAAGAGTATATGGGGCAGAAGTACTTTGTGAAATAAATATCAAGACAAAATATTTTTTCCATGGTTGTGAAAGCAAGCAAAGAGAATTTTGAAGAAAAGGAGTATAATATTTAAATTTTAAATTTAAATATTATTAAGAGAGTTTGAAAGTAACAAGGGCTTCATTTAGAAAGGAATATTTTAAATTACAAATAAAAGACAAGACTTCTCATTGGTGGAAAAGACCCAAGGCAAAAGGTTTTATTATAATATATATTTTTAAATATTATAATACCTAAGTATAAAGTTACATGGCACCAAAGATAATTCTAATTATTTTAAAATAAATTTGAAAGAGAGCCGACATCTAAAACATGCATGAAAACATATAAATACCCCTAATATAGTGGAAATAAAGGTCATGTGTTTGATTTTCGTATCTCATGCAAAGTGGTGATAGTGAATGAGGTAGAGTTGGCAACATTGATTTCAGAGTGTAGAAGGATAACATAATAAATAATTTTCATTCCTCCTTGACATCATCCACCAGGGTAGCCCAGTGGTGGCTAGATTTGTGCTAAGTCGTTTGTTAGGCAAAGGTTTGCAGTTTGATTCTCCGTTGCATCAATTTTGAAGGATTTAATTTTTTTGGTGAACATGCCAAGGGAATAAGATTTGAGGCCCATACGTTAGGTCTCAACCACTTGGCTAGCACAAGCGATCATGCGCTATGTTAGGATTTTGAGGTCAGAGGGTCGATTCCCATCCATGCTAGCAATATTATTTTTGGTAAAAAGGTATGTGCTAAGGTTTATTAAATTTGCTTTACATGAAGTTTGAGGGGTGTACTATGGTGTAAAGGTTTTTGGCATATAGGAGGTATACGGGTAATTTATTTTTGCCAAATAGTTTTGAAGATATTGTTGTCATTAAGTTTTATTTCTATATATGTAAAAGTAGGATTGATAAGGTGTAAATGGTTGATTTAATATTGTAAATCTGTGTTATGGATCATTAAGTGGTTTGGAAATTATTTTATGAAAGTGGGAGATAAAAAGTGTAAAATGTATTTTTATTGTTTGTAATATTTGCATTAATATTGAAGGACTTGGTTCATGATTTGATGTTTTATTTTGAAAAACCAAGAGAGTTATAGAGCATTGGTTTGGAATAAAATTGTGCACACATTTTGAGAAGGGTTTTTTCAATATATGAAAAGGTGTTATGCTAATTCTTTTTGTAGTTGCAAAAGATATTATTTTTGAGACAGGTATTTGAGGGCGCATCTTCACCAAGCACTTTGAGGTATGGTGATTCAACATTTTAAGCTAAGTGGTTGTGTTTTGAGAAAGTAGTTTTGAGGTGGAGTTAAAATGGTTGATTGGTATGCATTGTTGGAAATATTTGTATTAGGGTTTGCGACCTACATGTGCTTCCATTGTTGAAAGATATTCAGACATTTGTGCTAGAAATTATGAATTACTTGTACTAGGTTTGAAGATAAGTTTGTACATCATTATGAAATATTTTGAGCATTGGTTTGAAAGATATTGAAAGCAATTGTGAAAGTGTTTGAGATCAATATTGAGGGAAATTTGTGCATTATTGAGGTTGATGTTTGAGAGCAAATTTGCAAGAAAGATAGATTAGTTTTGTGAATCAATTTATACAGTGTTTTGAGTTGATTTGAAAGGGATTTTGCAAGAGATAGAGATTGGATTAGTGGAATGCAATATTTTTGAATGTGAAGAACATATTGGGATTTTGATAGTGCATATCATTCTCTATATGTTAAAGAGGTTAAACAAATTCTAGGTAGAATATATCTGAATTGCCTAGTTGAAGAAAGTATTTCTAAAAGAGATTTAAGTATTTGTTTGTATGAAATATTTAGAAATATTTGATCAAGTTCTATGAGCAGGCTTGAAGGTAGATTTGAGCAAGTCTTGTGAGAATAATTGAATCACATTTGAAGGTAGATTTGAGAAAGTATCGTGAGAAGACTTGAAAAATATTTGAGGTAAATTTGAGCAAGTATTGTGAGAATACTTGAAGCAACTTTGAAGCAGATTTGAGCAAGTCTTGTGAGAAGACTTGAAGCAAATTTGAGGCAGATTTGAGTAAGTCTTGTGAGAAGACTTGAAGGAGCATTGTGGCAGATTTGAGCAAGTCTTATGAGAAGACTTGAAGCATTTTTGAGGTAGATTTGAGCAAGTCTTGTGAAGACTTGAAATAACATTGAGGTAGATTTGAGATAGAATTGAGAGCAGGTTTAGTTTTTGATTTGATCAAGCTTTGTGTTAAGTCTTGGGGTAGATTTGAGTAGAGTTAAAACAAATTTGTTATAGAACATATGAGGTTTGGTGTAGATTTAAGATAGATTTGATATCAGACTTTAGAGGTGACCAAAGAAAAGAGAACAAAGGTCTCTCTAGTGGATAGAGGTCCATCAGCCAATGTAGTGGAGATAAAGGTCTCATGTGGATAGAGGTCCACTAGCTAGAGCAGTGGGGATAAAGGTATTATGTGGAAAGAAATTCACCAACTAGAGTAGAGGGGATAGAGTTATCTTATGGAGAGAGATCCATAAACCAGAGAAAAGGGGATAGAGTTCTCTTATGGAGAGAGATCCGCAAACTATAGCAGAGGGGATAGAGTTCTTATGTGGAGAGAGATCCACAAACCATATAAGAGGGGATAGAGTTCTCCTATAGAGAGATCCACAAACTAGAGCAGAAGGGATAAAGTTCTCCTATAGAGAGAAATCCACAAACCAGAGTAGAGGGGATAGAGTTCTCCTGTGGAGAGAGATCCAAAAATTATAGCATTGGAAATTGAGATCTCCTTTGGATAGAGGTCCATAAAATTTGTAATAAGGAATTGATTTCTAATATATTTTTTGAGAAAGTTTAGAAGAAATATTTTCTCCGTGGACATAACCCACATTGGGTGAACCACGTTAAAATTGTCTCTCATGTGTGTGATGATTTGTGTATTATTTTGATTACTACTACTGATATTGCAATTGATAACATTGGATAATATTGGTTGTGAAAGAAAAGTAAAAGTTAATCTTATATTGTTCACCCCCCTCTCAGTATAAGCTTGTGTTCTTCAATTGGTATCAGAGCCAAGTTTCTTTAAGGAAGCCTAACAACTTGAAGAAATATCTACAAGAAAACACATGGCAAGGAAAGGTAAAAGAAGAACCATGAGACCTAAAAAGGAAGATATTTTGATCTTGAGACTAAGAGAAGGGAAGAAGAAAAATCTGTGATATGTGTTGAGTGTGGTAAATTTGGTCACATGGCACTTTATTATCCATAAAATAGGTACAACAATAGTAAAGAAGAAAAGAAATTTAATTTTTCTCTCAAATATATAATTTCTCTAAGATGAGAAGTGGAAATAGATTCAAATGATGAATCAAGCAGTGAAGAAGAAACTAACTTTGAAAAAGGGAATAAGAAGGAACTAAGAATACTCAAATGTTTTATTTGTGGTAACTTTGGCCACCTTGTAGATCATTGTTCAGGAGTTGGGTATAGTAGCAGTGAAGATCTTACAGGAACACACATGGATGAGATACATAGAAATATCATAGCCTATGAGATAAGTATAGAGAAATATCAAACATCCAAAAGAGAGGCAACATTCAAGGATTCAAAGGAAGAAAGAAAAAATAAATATCTTGGTTGTGGTAACATTGGTCACTATACAACTAATTGTCCACAAGATGAATGTAGTAGTAGTAAATATGAACAAGTATACAAGAAAAAGAAAGAAAGAAAAATTAGTCATGAAAAGAAATATAGGCACCATCAAAGCAAGCATGAGAAGAAGGTATTTCAAAGACACAAGAAGAGTTTTTATGTTGAAATAGAAAGTAGTGCTTAAATTGATAGTGATGAAGGCCTTGTTAGTCTTACAATGGCACTGAGAGGGGGGGGGTGAATCAGTGTAGCTATTTAAATTCAAATCTACAACTCTTAAAGCTGAAGCAAGGAGAACTTAAAACAGATAAAGCAAATATAACAAGAGAGCATTCCACAACACATGATTTAACGAGGTTCACCAGTTTTGGCTACTCCTCAAAAATAGACTGCTTGGACTCCCATCCAAATCCAGCCTTTGCAAAGCACCCACTTTACAAACAGTTTACCAGCACCCACTAGAAGGAGCACCAACCCCTAATTTATCTGCACCAATAGAAAGGAGCACCAACCCCTGATTTACTAGCATCAATTGGAAGGAACACCAACCCCTGATTCCAAGCACCAACTTGAATTTCTATTTTGAATCTTAGATTGACATAAATATGTCTTCACTTTTACAAGACCCTTATTGGTCTATTGCTCATCCAACCTCTCTTTCAATTCAGGAAACACATATTCCTTCTGCGCACTTGCTGCTGCACTCTCTTAGTCGCTCTTTCTCAGCTGCTCTCTCTCTACTCAATTTCTTTCTTCAAATTTTCTCATATATATCTACCCACACAGAGCTCAACCTAACGGATCACTCTTACCGCTCTGCTTACTATGCTCTGACAGCCTTCTCTGCTTGCTTACGGCTCTGACAGCCTTATCTGCTCACTTTTCAATTCTGAGCTACCTATTCACTTCTACACGCAACTGTCCTCGTGGCAAATTTACTCTTTTTGATGGCACTCTTTTCAATTATGAGCTGAACTTTTTCTTCTGCATGCAACTGCCATTTTAAAACAATATTTTCATTTTGAAACCCTAAGTCTTCTATATCTTCCATTATCCCGCATGCAGCCTATTCATAGCTACTCCTGTAAGTAACTCCTTTCTGACACAATATTATTACACGCAACCTATTAATAGGTTTGTCTCTTTATTTGGGACTCTCAGTATGGCCACCGCTCTGATAGTTTCATAGCGTCACGGCCCTGTAACAGCCGTTCTGTCTTTAATACACTATTCTAATTTTAGCTACATAAATTTATTCTGTAACTGCCCCCTGTAACTGTAGTTCTGACTCCAGTTAACTCTTCTTTATTTTTCTTGCATGATTTTCTTTGCAACACCCCCTGCAACTGCAGTTCTGACTCCAGTTAACTCTTCTTATTTTATCTGCCTAATTTTTCCTTTGCAACTGCAGTTCTGACTCTAGTTAACTCTTCTTATTCTGGCTACATGAATTCTTTCTGTAACTGCCTTTGTTACTATCATACGAATTCAGATAATTTTACTTTGGCTGGGTTCTTCTTCCATCACACCAATGCGACCTGTCGCGAAATCGTGACATTTTTTCCCCTTTGACTTTTCTTGGCGTTTGACCGCAAAAATAAGACATGTGATATCATGACACTTTCTACCTCCTTGTCCTTTTCTTAGCTTGCACCCACAAAAATAAAACATGTTGCAAAATCGTGATACTTTCGTTACCTTGAGCTCTTCTCTGTCTCTTGCCTGCGAAAATAGAACATGTCACGAAATCATGACACTTTCGCTGCCTTGAGCTCTTCTCTGTCTCTTGCCCGCAAAAATAGAACATGTCGTGAAATCGTGACACTTTCGCTTCCTTGCACTCTTCTTTGCTTGCACTAGCAAAAACATGACATGTCATGAAATCGTGACACCTTTCGCTTCCGTACACTCTTCTCTGCAAGCACTAGCGAAAACATGACATGTCACAAAATCATGACACCTTTCACTTTCATACACTCTTCTCTGCAAGCACTAGTGAAAACATGACATGTCATAAAATCATGACACCTTTTGCTTCTATACACTCTTCTCTGCAAGCACTAGCGAAAACATGACATGTCATGAAATCGTGACACCTTTCACTTTCGTACACTCTTCTCTGCAAGCACTAGCGAAAACATGACATGTCATGAAATCGTGACACCTTTCACTTTCGTACACTCTTCTCTACAAGCACTAGCAAAAACATGACATGTCGTAAAATCATGACACCTTTCGCTTTCGTACACTCTTCTCTGCAAGCACTAGAAAAAACATGGCCTGTTGTAAAATCGTGACACTTTTGCTGCCTTATGCCTTTCTCTGCCTTTCACCCATGAAAATGGAACATGTCGTGAAATCGTGACACTTTCGCTGCCTTGTGCTCTTCTCTGTCTTTGCCCTGCAAAAACACATGTTGTGAAATTACGACACATTTTTGCCTTAGCGCTTTTCTTCCCTTCGGGTCATGAAAACCCGACATGTCGCGATATCGCGACACTTTTTCTCCTTAGCGCTTCCTCTTGCAAATTGTTGCGAAATTGTGACACTTTTCCTTGCAAGCTCTTTCTCTCAAACATGTCATGAAATCGTGACACATTTTTGTCCATACTGCCTCTCTTGCAGATTGTCATGAAATCACGACACTTTTCTTTGCGAGCTCCTTCTCTCAAACATGTCACGAAATTACGACACATTTTCGTCCGTACTACCTCTCTTACAGATTGTCGCAAAATCGTGACACTTTTCTTTGCAAGCTCCTTCTCTCAAACATGTCATGAAATCGTGACACATTTTTGTCCGTACTACCTCTCTTATAGATTGTCACAAAATCGCGACACTTTTCTTTGCAAGCTCCTTCTCTCAAACATGTCACGAAATCATGACACATTTTCGTCCGTACTGCCTCTCTTACAGATTGTCGCGAAATCGTGACACTTTTCTTTGCAAGCTCTTTCTCCTCGAACATGTCATGAAATCATGACAGTTTTCTTTTCTTGCGCATTCTCCCTGAACATGTCACGAAATCACAACAATTTTCTTTGCTTGCGCCTTCTCTCCAAACATGTCGCAAAATCGCGACAGTTTTTCTTGCATGCGCTTCTTCTTCGAACATGTCATGAAATTGTGACAGTTTTTCCACTTGTCTTTTTCTCTGCCAACATGTCACAAAATCGTCACAGTTTTTCCACTTGGCTTTTTCTCTGCCAATATGTCGTGAAATCGTGACAGTTTTTCCACTTGGCTTTTTCTCTGCCAACATGTCACAAAATCGTGACAGTTTTTCCACTTGGCTTCTTTGCCTCCAACATGTTGCAAAATCGTGACAGTTTTTCTTACGCTTTCTCTCTCTTCCAACATGTCATGAAATCATGACAGTTTTTCTTATGCTTTCTCTCTCCTCAAACATGTCGCGATATCGCGACAGTTTTTCCAGCTTTTCAACATGTCGCGATATCGCGACAGTTTTCTTACTTGTCTTTTTCTTTGATCCTTTGAATTTGGGCCACTTTTGTCTTCTTGGAAATTCACTGTACATGCTCTGACTTCTCTGAACTCTTGTTCACTTCATCAACCGATCCATCTAATGACCTCTGCACTCCTATCCATTGCATCAACCGATCCTCTATCTGTGTTGACAACAATGACAATACTTTGGCTGCACCTTGCTCATCAATGAACTCCTGTCCATTGTATCAACTGATCAACCTGATTGTGTTGACAACAATGACAATACTTTGGTTGCACCTTGCTCATCAGGCCTCTCAGATAGTTAAAAAGAGGAAATTCTAATTTCAACAACAGAAGAAAAATAATATGCTCTTGTTGAAGGTCAAGTAGAGGATTATGAAGATGCTCTTGAAGATCAAGAAGAAGAGAAAGATTCAGAAAAGGAAGAGGAAGCCACAATTGATATAGAAAAGGAACTTGTTGAGTTAAAAAGAGAGAACTCAATATTGAAAGCCCAAATACAAGAGGATGAGGAAACAAAGGTAAAGTTTCTACAAGATCTCACTAACCTTAAGGTTAAGGTTGAAGAGGCAAGAAAAATTGAGGAAGGTATGGCTAAAAAATTAAAGGTGAAAGATCTAGAGTGTGAAATATTAGAACATGAAGTAGTTTCTATAAGGATGGAAGTGAAATATGCCAATGATAAGCTGCATAGGTTTTGGAAAAGTTCAAAAGCCTTAGATAGCATTACCAATGCAAAAAGATCTTCATCTACCAAAACTGGACTTTGTTTTGAAGAAGGACAAGTGAAACAAGAAAAAGGGTCAAGCTCAAGCTCAAAAGAAGAAGAAGAAGTCCCAGAGGAAGAGAATGGAGAAGAAATTAAGACTTATGAGGATAAGTTGAAGAATAGAAGCTTCACTAAGAAAGGAAATAATGCACAAACAAGAAAAAAAGATCATCACAGAGAAGGCAAAGAAAGGACTAAGAGAATAGAGGCTTCAAAACAATATTTCTTCAAAGGACATTGTTTTTCATGTAATCAGTTTGGTCATAAAGCTATGCATTGTAGGGTTCATGGAAAGGAGTATGGCATCACTAAAAGGAATGTCAACTCTTTCAAATATGAATATTTCTTACAAGGGTATTGCTACTCTTGTAATCACTTTGGTCATAAAGCAATCCATTGTATGGTTCATGACAAAAATGAGTATGGTTTCACCAAGAGGAACTTAATAACATTTGCACCTTCCAAGAACTACACCATTAAGTGTTACAAGTGCAATAGTATTAGGCATAATGCCAAGTGGTGTAGAACAAATTTTCCAAAACTTTCAGAGACAAACAAGAACATGGACACTCAAAAGGATCAAAAGGGTATGGCTACAAAAATATTGAAAAATAAGGTTGACAAAGAAAAAGAGCATTGTATGCTAGGAGTAGAGATACTCCCACCCCAAAATTAATCACCTCAAGGAGAGGAGGTGGGGAGGGGGCTAAGCTAAGAGTCTTATATTTAGCCCAAAAGGAGTCCCTTTGCCATTGATGTCAAAGGGGGATATATTTGAGTAAGGGGAGAGCATTCAGTTAGGAGGAGTGGTTTCTCAGGGGAGAAAATTTGGAATCCAGTGGTAGAAAAAGGAGTTCTTAGAAAGGGTTGCCATCAATGACAAAGGGGGAGATTGTTGGAAATTTTGAGTATAGTGTTGTCATTGATGTCAAAGGTTTGATGCCATTGATGTCAAATGTAAAAAGGTTGAGTTTGGTCTTCAAGTTTGAAATAATAAATGCAAAGGAAAAATCATAAATGAGTATATGGGGCAGAAGTAATTTGTGAAATAAATATCAAGAGAAATTTTTTTTACATGGTTGTGAAAGCAAGCAAAGAGAATTTTGAAGAAAAGGAGTATAATATTTAAATTTTAAATTTAAATATTATTAAGAGAGTTTGAAAGTAACAAGGGCTTCATTTGGAAAGGGAGATTTTAAATTGCAAAGAAAATACAAGACTTCTCATTGGTGGAAAAAGACCCAAGGCAAAAGGTTTTATTTTTTTTTTTTTTTTTTTGAAAAAATTGAAAAACTTGTATTAATACAAAAGGCAATTACACAAGGGAGAAAACTCATCCCAACCAACAAGCAGAGAACTAGACAACAAGCGGAGAGCACAAAGGCAACGCTAACCCCCACAGAGCACATAAGACAACAAGGCACGAAAACGTGACATGTCGCGAAATCGCGACATGTCGCGAAATCGCGGCAATCAACCCCGTCGCGGTCGTAGCAGCACCATCAGTCGCAAAAACGCGACATGTCGCGATAATGCGACAGACAAAGCCCTCCGCGTCCGATCGCCAAAAAAGTCACGAAATCGCGACAACAACTCCCTCCGACGGTCTATCATCACAGGCGTCGCGAAATCGCGACAAGAACTCCAGGAAGCATCAAATCTCCAAAAGGGTCGCGAAATCGCGACGAAATTTCTCCGAAGCGCCCAGCCAGCAAAAGTGTCGCGATATCGCGACATATTCTCATCTTGACTCCCAATCCGCAAAAGTGTCGCGATATCGCGACAATTTTTACCAAAGCCATGAATGTGCCAAAAGTGTCGCGAAATCGCGACGAATTTTCCTTTCAGTTCCCAATCTTCAAAACTGTCGCGATATCGCGACAAGTTATCCTCATTGCAACTTGTCTTCAAAATTGTCGCGATATCGCGACAATTAATCCAGATGACGCCAGTGTGCCCCAACTGTCGCGATATCGCGACGATTTTACCATGCAGCTTCCGATCGACAGAAATGTCACGAAATCGCGACGAAATGTGCCCTTTGCTCAAGTTCACCAAAAAAGTCGCGATATCGCGATGATAATCCTCATTGCAACCAGTCTTCAAAATTGTCGCGATATCGCGACAAGAAATCCAGATGACGCCAGTGTGCCCCAACTGTCGCGATATCGCGACAGTTTTACCATGCAGCTTCCGATCGACAAAAATGTCGCGATATCGCGACGAAATGTGCCCTTTGCTCAAGTTTACCAAAAATGTCGCGATATCGCGACGATAATCCTCCTTATCATCCCTGCGCCAAAAACATCATGATTTCGCGACATGTCGCGATTTCGTGACATGTTCCTTTCTAAGGCTGAGAAGGCAAAACCTGTCGCGATATCGCGACAACTTCCAACAAGAGGCCACGACGCCGCTACATGTCACGAAATCACGACAAAAACCTTCCTTAGCAGCAAAAACTTTGCACATTATCATAGGTAGCATTCAAGGCCTTGCCGAATCACAGCATCCTCCACAGGCATATCACTATGCATCTGCACTCCAACTTCCTTCTCAGCACCTATCTTAGCAAGGAAATCGGCCGCCTTGTTGAAATCCCTACTCACATAGATGGGAACCACATCATCTAATTCTTTCCAGAGATCCTTTATCTGAGAGACAAGACTCCGCAACCTCCAGGCTTGCAAATCAAAGTTCCTCATGCAATCGAGAGCGCCCACCAGAATTTGGGAGTCGGACTCAAGAATTATCTTTCTATGGCCCTGCTTGACAGCCCAGATAGAAGCAAATTTAACAGCCAAGGCCTCCGCTTCATTGTTTGTGGCATGACCCAGACCGTGCAGTTCCCAGTAAAGCACGGACCCACCATGATCACGGCACACAACTCCAGTACCAGCACTACCCGGATTTCCTTTTGCAGCTCCATCAGTATTGATTTTGATCCAGCCTGCTGGGGGAGGGTGCCATCTATCATGAGCCTGTCTTTCAAGAGCAACAACTCCATCAACCAGTGGCATAAAAACAGACTGATGTTCCTCCTCAACGTAGATGGCAACCGTTTCCACCACTTTGCTCCATATAACCCCGCCATATTCCATCAAGTGAAGAGAATGTTTCACGGAAAATGCGGGCATTTCTCTCCAGCCACACCCGCCACCAAATAAAAAGAAAGCCCAGCTCCCAGCCAATTCGGAGAGCTTTGGATTTAAATCGGCCTCTCTTCCATCGGTTCCAAATATTGGTCCGAGTCACCTCACTGTTGGCTTGAATTTTGAAGTGGGAAAACCAGCGCATCCAAATCTGCCGTGTGAAGGGGCATTCAAACATCAAATGATCAGCAGCTTCCTCATGCTTGCGGCATAAAACACACTGAGAAGGACCGATGATGCCTCTGTGTCTAAGATTGTCAAAGGTGAGAATTCCATTGTGCATAAGTTGCCAGGCAAAAAATTCACCTTCGGCCAACCCTTGGGGTGCCATATCTTCTTCCAAACATGGACCGGGAAAGAGTGTGGGAGGGGCTCTGGAAGAATCTGGTTAAATCCCGCCTTCACAGTGTAAACCCCAAGGTTCCCAAAGCCCCAGGCAAGTTCATCCTCTTCATCCCGCCCAGTAAGAAACCTAGCTTTCAAAATTTTTTCTAAGATTGGTGCCAGCTCCGGTGGGATTGGAATTGGCCACTCTTCCAACCTCTTGAACTTTTTGAACTTGTACTCCCCAATGTGGCTGGTATTGAAATAACTCTCAATATGAATCCAACCCTTGTCTTCTATGGCTGATTTAATGGGTTGCAATTCTGGAAACACAACAATGATGGGAGGGTGCTGATCCCAGGAGTCAGTCCAGAAACGGGCCTTCTCCCCTCTCCCCACTTTCCAAAACAATTGATCTTTGATAACTTGAGCTCCCAGCTTGAGAGTCTGCCATACTAAGGATCCATTACCCTCCAAAGGGAAACGTCCCAGATCATTGGGGTGAGCATGGCCTAGGTATTTGCTAGAAAGAATTCTGCTAAAGAGGGATGTTGGCTGGGAAATCCACCTCCAATACAATTTACCAGCCAAAGCTTGATTATTAAGCTTGGAGCTTCTCAGTCCCAGCCCTCCTTTATCCTTGGGCTGGGTGACCTTATCCCATCCAACCAAGGCCCATTTCTTCTTCCCTTTTGCACCCTCCCATAAAAAGCTTCTGGCCATTTTGTCAAGCTCTTTCCATATAGAATGTGGGGCAGCCAGGATGGAGAATTTATATATTGGCATTGCCTGAATAACTGATTGTAAGTAAGTTAGTCGGCCTCCATAGCTTAACCATTTATGAGACCAATGATTCATTTTCTCTTTGATGCCATCCAAAAGATCCTTCCAGATATCAATTTTCAGTTTTTTGAAATGCAGTGGAACCCCCAAGTAAACAACAGGTAGAGAAGTCCTAGTAAATCCCAGGATCTCAGTAACTCTTTCCTGTAACCTTCGGTCAAGATTGAAGAAGACCACTTTGGATTTTTTATCATTAATGACTTGATTTGAGGCCCGAAGGTAGATGTTTAAAGTATCTCTAATTCCTCTTGCTTCCCCGAGGCCGGCCACTCCAACCAATCCCGTGTCATCCACAAACTGTAAGTGGGTCAAAACTTTTGTCCCCACTTTAATACCTGTTATCACACCTAGCTGTCATCTTCTCAGGAAGAGTCTGCCTAATCCTTCTGCTAAGATGAGGAAGAGGTAAGGAGAGCAAGGGTCCCCTTGACGAAGACCCCGAGAGGCTCCAAAAGGAGTCGAGGGGAGCCCATTGATTAGAACAGAGAAAGAAGGTGTGGAGATACAGCTCATGACCCAGTCAATCCAGTCCTGAGAGAAGCCAAAGGCTGCCATCATCTTTGCCAGGAAGCCCCACTCCACCCGGTCATAAGCCTTAGACATATCCAACTTTATGAACATTCCTTTGTTGCCTGAAGTTTGCATTGTATGGATTGCCTCCAGAGCAAGGACCACTTCATCCAAGATCTGTCTTCCTTCAACAAAACCCCCTTGCTCGGAGGAAATTATTTTATGGAGAAAAGGTTTTAGCCGTTCAGCCATAATCTTCGTGACTATTTTATAAATAACATTGCATAAGGCAATCGGTCTGAAATCATAGAGATGAACCCCCCCTCCCATTTTGGAATTAAAGTGATGAAGGTGTGATTGAGAGCCTTAAGCATTCTTTTATTAGTTCTGGACTCCTCTGCGACATCCAAAACATCTTTCTCCGTAGTATCCCGTAAGGCCCGAAAGAATTCTATAGGAAAGCCATCCTGGACCTCGGCGATTTTCCCGTGCTCATCCCAAAGACCACTTTCTTTAGTTCATCACTCGTCAATGGGTCTAAGGAGAGTCTGATTCTCTTCGTGAGAGATAATAGAAGGTATGACATTAATAACTTCATTTTGGGCTTCCACATCTTGTTCCCTACTTTCCTTAAAAAGGTTTGAGAAATAATCCATTGAGTGGAAATGCATTCCAGGGAGAGTATCAAAGGAGTGTCCATTCTCATCGTGAAGGACTTCCATGTTATGCATTTGTCTCCTTGCACAGGCTGAGCGGTGGAAAAATTTTGTATTTCTATCACCTTCTAGTAACCAAGTGATTCTTGCTCTCTGTTTCCAATAAATTTCCTCTTGATTATCAATGTCCTCAACCGCTTTGCGCAGAGCATCATCCTCAGCTTTAAGGTGCTCAATAATGGTACCTTCCCTGAAGTGTTTTTGCACCTCCTCCCATCTAGCCATCAAGGGGGCCCTTTGGAGCTGGAAGTCCGACTTATTGTTTTGTCTCCACCGTTTCAATTTACACTTGACAAAATGGAGCTGTTTATGGAATTTGAACATTGCAGTCCCCAAGGGTAGGCGGCCTTCTTCCCACCACCGTGGAATTTTCCTTCGGAGATCCTCCTTTTGCAACCAAAAATTTTCAAATTTGAATGGCTTATGGTGTTGACCTGTCATCGGCCCTCCCTCCAACAAAAGGGGATAGTGGTCTGAGACTGGACCTTCCAAAATCTGGAACTTAAGATTCCATTTAATAAATGCCTCTTCGGAAACCAAAAACCGGTCTAACTTAACCTTCCCTCTCGTGTGGCTCTCTCCTCTTGTTTGTCCAAGTAAAGTAGGTTCCAGGGCCTTTGATATCAACCAGATTAAAGGCCTGGATTTGGGCAATCAAGAACCGGTCCCCAGGATCCAAAACTGGGGCACCACCTTCCTAATCCCTAACATACAATTTGGCATTAAAATCCCCAGCTATGATCCAGTCAAAAACTTCCCGGGATGACCTCATGTTGTGTACAGCTTGCCATTGGAGCCGCTGGCCATCAAAGCATTGAGCCCCATAGAAGTTTGTAATAAGAACATGTTCAGCTGTGGCATTGTTTCTAAACAGAGAAGTGAGAACACCCCTCCAAGCTATGTGTTCTAAAGCTGTCCATACTTGAGGGTTCCAGAGAGTAACAATCCCCCCCGAGGCACCCTGAGCAGCCACATCCATATAATCAGCACCCCGCCATATTCTGTTAGCAGTCTTGCACATAAGATCTACAGACATTTTTGTCTCCTGGATGAGCAAAAAGTCTGTTTTACATTTTCCTAAAAGTCCTTGAACAACAGATTGATGGGTTCTACTGTTTAAACCCCTAACATTCCAGGATTGAATAATCATTGAGGACCTTGTGAGCAATAAGACTCAATTGGCCTCACCGATCCTCCATTGATCAGCTTGTCTCCTTGTACTGCTAGTAGATCCTTATTGGATTTTCTGCCTGCTCCTTGGGAATTACTGTTTTTAGACCTCTTCTCCACCTGGGTAATCCCTAGAACCGGCCTTTCCCTGTTCTTTTCAGAGCTTCCCATATTGACGTCCTTAATAACCGGCTGTGCTGGGGAGTGGATTACCAGTGTCCCTGAGTTCTCTGGCTGCCTTGTCCCAGAGGGTTCCATTACCTGTTCTAAGACCGGAGTAGAAGAAGGGGAAGCCTGAGAGTGAATGTTAATATCCTCAACATTCCCATCCACTCCTTCCATAACTTGGTCCTCTTGATCTACTAGGGATTTAAAGATTTCATACCGATTGGTTGGTTTAAGTTGTGCCTGCTCCTTGGAATTTTTCTTTTTATTTCTCCTTCGCTTCGGTTGTTCAAAACCATCTTTCTGGAGATCATAATCCTGAGGAATACTAGATGGATCTTGGACAGGGGTAAACTTGCCCTCTCTGGGGCGATTTGGATTTCCAAGCGGCGCCTCCACTTTTGTGCTCAAAATATTTGGGCAGAACCTCGCCAGATGGCCGTGCTTATGGCAGACTCTACATCTAAAAGGTAGTGCCTCATAATCTAACCGTTGTATCCAGGAGAGCCCCGTCAACTCAAGTTCCACCTCGACCGGTAGAGGTCGAGCTAATGTCCATTTCAACACAGATCCTAGCAAAGACAATTGTGTTTCCCTCTATAGTGTCTCTGGAGACTCCTATAAATCTGCCTAATGAATTACCAATCATTTCTAAAACTTGCTCACCCCAAAACTCCATCGGGAGAGCATACAGCCGGATCCAGACCGGGACTGCCGTGGGTTCGATACGAGGGTCAAAACCCACTCTCCAAGGTTGAACAAATAACCCAACCGGGCCATGGTTCCTCTTCTCTGATTCAAATGCTCTGTTTCTATCTGCTAAAGAAGAGAAACTAATAATGAAATAACCATTACTGATAGGCCATAAGGAGTACTCACCTAGTGGCTCCCAGTTCTGTCTAACCTAGGTGTGCAGAAAGTTCAGAGTGGGACGAATACCCATGAATTTGCAAATCAGGTCATGGTGAGCACGGTAGGAAATTGTGTCTTCAACCAGCTTCGGTTCTATAACAATCTTTGGTCTGGTAGCGGATTGCGGGAGGCAGCCATTAACTCGGTGTGCAGATGCACCCTTGCTAACATTCTTGAGTAACGTTTGAAAAGCCCTTCGTTGAGCTTCATCAGAGGAGGACGAAGGGTTTTCCTTTAACATCTCAGCATACGAATTCTTTCTCCCAACAGGAGGAGCTGGAGGAGACCCCATTGGGCCCTCCCAGGGCAGCGGAAGAACCTTCAGCCAAGCACCCTGTCAACCCACCACAGTCCCTGGTAGAGCTTCCACACCAGAAACCCTAGAAAAACGCCCGACACCAGCTCAAAGGTTTTTCCCGCAAAATTTCCAGAGCGCCATTAGACTAAACACCAGGAAGAGGTAAGGCAAAAGGTTTTATTATAATATATATATTTTTAAATATTATAATACCTAAGTATAAAGTTACATGGCACCAAAGATAATTCAAATTATTTTAAAATAAATTTGAAAGAGGTCCATCGTGTAAAACGTATATGAAAACATATAAATACCCTTAATACTTTGGAAATAAAGGTCGTGTGTTTGATTTTCATGTCTCATGCAAAGTGGTGATAGTGAATGAGGTAGAGGGGACATCATTGATTTCAAAGTGCAGAAGGAGAATGAAATAAATAATTTTTGTTTGCTCCTTGATATCATCCACCAAGGTAGCCCAGTGGTGGCTAGATTCATGCTAAGTTGTTTGTGAGGCAGAGGTTCACAGTTTGATTCTCCTTAGAACCAATTTTGAAGGATTTAACTTTTTTTGTGAACGCACCAAGGAAATAAGAGTGGAGGCCCATATGTTAGATCTCAACTGTTTGTCTAGTGCAATCGATCACATACCACGTTAGGAGTTTGAGGTCAAAGGATCGATTTCCATTTACACCAATAATATTAGTTTTTGTAAAAAGGTATGTGCTAAGGTTGATTAAATTTAATTTGCATGAATTTTGAGGGGTGTGCTATGGTGTAAAGGTTTTTGGCATATAGGAGGTATCAGGGTAATTTATTTTTGCCAAATATTTTTTAAGATATTCCTGTCATTAAGTTTTATTTCTATATATGCAAAAGTAGGAGTGATAAGGTGTAAATGGTTGATTTAATATTGTAAATCTATGTTATGGGTCATTAAGTGGTTTGGAAATTATTTTATGAAACTGGGAGATAAAAGGTGTAAAATGTGTTACTATTGTTTGTAATATTTGCATTAATATTGTTCATGATTTGATATTTTATTTTGAAAAACCAAGAGAGTTATAGAGCATTGGTTTGAAATAAAATTGTGCACACATTTTGAGAAGGATTTTTCTAATATATGAAAAGATGTTATGCTAATTATTTTTGTAGTTGCAAAAGATATTATTTTTGAGACAGGTATTTGAGGGCACATCTTCACCAAGCACTTTGAGGTATGGTGATTCAACCTTTTAAGCTAAGTGGTCGTGTTTTGACAAAAATAGTTTTGAGGTGGAGTTAAAAGGGTTGATTGGTATGCATTGTTGGAAATATTTGTATTAGGGTTTGAGATCTACATGTGCTTCCATTGTTGAAAGATATTCAGACATTTGTGCTAGAAATTATGAATTACTTGTACTAGGTTTGAAGATAAGTTTGTACATCATTATGAAATCTTTTGAGCATTGGTTTGAGAGATATTGAAAGCAATTGTGAAAGTGTTTGAGATAAATCTTGTGAGGGAAATTTGTGCATTATTGAGGTTGATGTTTGAGAGTAAATTTGCAAGAAATATAGATCAATTTTGTGAAGCAAGTTATACATTGTTTTGAGTTGATTTGAAAGGGATTTTGCAAGAGATAGAGATTGGATTAGTGGAATGCAAGATTTATGAATGTGAAGAACATATTGGGATTTTGATAGTGCATATCATTTATTTATTCATCTATTTCAGTATATTGTTTGGTGTTGTTCGATTTTGCATCTACAAATGCTGATCATGGTGGGACCTACAATGGGTTCTTTAGGCTAATTTTGTCATTAATTTGTTGCTTTTTGTCTTCTATCTTGCAGGTCCTTCAAAAAAATGGATCACGCAAATTTCATAGAACTAGTTTTTGAGCCGTTGCAAAAGGTGTGCAGATGCCCCACAACACTCATGGGACATTCAAGAAGTGCCCAAGTACGTTTCACAGAGAAGAGGAACAATACATAGGCCTATTTGTAAGTCTACTATAAAACCCTAACTTCTCTATTTTACATATTTTCATGTTTTTATAGATTTATGGCTAAAAAGAACATCATTAACAATCTGGTAAAAATAAACATTTTAATTTGTATTTCTAGGCATTAGAATAGTTCTTTGCATCCACATTCAATCATAAATCACACATTTTCATTTAAGGGTTTCACTGTTTTCTAGTGTGCTGCAATTGCATCTTTGTTTTTATGTGAATTATTAATTGCATAAAATAGTTTGCATTCTAGGGTTAGGGATTTATACTTTTGATGGTCTAGGTAGGAATAACATTAGAATAATTAAAAGTACCCTCACATTTGGTGATTCAATGTGGAGGAGTAGATGAACCCTTCTTTGTTTAGAGAGCGATCTTAAGTGGTTTACTCTACTTCTTTTGGGAAAATTAATACTTCTTGTGTTGGCTTCTAATTTAGACTTGTAAAATCAATCATTTTTGACATTGTATGTACACCTTAATAAACTAAAAATATTTAAAAGGAATAACACACACAACACATTTCATTTTTAACAGTAATGGTTGGATCTCATCACCAACCATTGGTTGAGATCTGGTGATGGTGGGTTTCATCTCCATCCATAAATCTCTACCCCTAGACACCATAGGTTACCCCTAAGCAAACTTGCTGGATTTCATCACCAGTAAGAATCTTGTTGTCCATACTAGCCATAGTGTTCACCCATTTTAACTCATATTAGTATATTGAAACACACAAAACCACATAAACAAAAAAGAGAAACATTAACACGAGATAATCAAAGAACCAGGTAAGAAACATTTTGTTGCATAAACATAGGATTGGATTGCTTGTTTGATTTTGTGAGTTTTTCATTCCGTATTTAATTTTCAACATATTTTATATTTGGTTCATTATTTTATGGTATTAACAAGAATTCTAGAAGGATATAACTATCCTTCTGCACAGTGAGAAGTACAGAGAGATTTTTGAAATAGAATGACAAAAATAATACAACGAATAAGAATTTGTAGTGGAAGAATAAAAATAATTAAATTCCACTTGAGGTGGGCACACCCTCGCCGTATAGGCCAATGCGAATACGCAGATGAAGTTTCAAAATAAAAATGATAATTTCAAATAAACTATTGTGAATCAATATATACTAAATATTAAACGCTAGGAAAACATAACCGATGCAGGCTATGTTTGGAATGTAACATGAATCCCCTCCTCGGAAAGCTTTGTCCTCAAAGCTGGAAATGTCCGGAAGATACTTTCAGGTTCCCATGTGGCATCCTCCTCTGGTAAATCTTGCCATTTAATGAGAAATTCTTGAATCCGACGTGATCTCAGTCTTCGGATTCTATGTTGTAGTATATCTTCAGATTGGAGATGTATGCGTCCTTCCTCATCGAGCACTGGTAATTCTGATTGACTTTGTACTTTCTGACCAATTACTTTTTTGAGACATGAAACATGAAATACCGGGTGTATTCGTGATGATGTAGGTAGCTCTAATTGAAAGGCTACTTCTCCAATGCGGCGCACAATTTTGTAAGGACCATAGAATCGTGGAGCCAAATTTTGGCTGGACTTTATCCTTAATGAGGATTGTTTGTAAGGTTGCAACTTTAGGAACACCCAATCACCTATATTAAAAGTTCTCCCTGATCGGTGCAAGTCTTGTTGTTGTTTCATATGATTCTGTTCTTGGACTAAATTCTCTTTGAGGATGGTGAGTGTAGACTGCCTTTGTTGGAACCAATCATCCACTTTGGCTACTTTGGATGATCCATGTACGTAATCTGCAACTGTTGGAGGTTTGGTGCCATACAATGCTTCAAATGGAGACATCTTAATTGAGTAATGGTAAGAAGTGTTGTACCACCATTCTGCCAATGCTAACCAATGGGTCCATTGGTATTGTTTATCTTGAGCGAAACATCTTAAGTACGTACCCAAACATTTGTTAACTACTTCTGTTTGACCATCTGTCTATGGATGGTAGGTTGAAGACATGTTCAATTTGGTACCACTAAGTCGAAATAATTCCCACCAAAAGTTACTAGTGAAGATGGGATCTCTATCACTTACAATATTTTTTGGCATACCATGTAATTTGAAAATTGAATCCATAAATACCTTTGCCACCTTGCTTGCGGAAAATGGATGTTGTAAAGCTTGAAAGTGAGCGTATTTGGAGAACCGGTCGACGGCGATGAAGATTACTGTCTTGCCTTCTGACTTTGGAAGACCTTCAATAAAATCCATGGATATATGTTCCCACTGTCGTTCAGGGATGGGTAATGGTTGTAACAATCCTGGTGATTTGACTGTTTCTCCTTTATTGCACTGGAAAACTTCACATTCTGCTACCCATTGTTTGACTTCTGCTTTTAATCCTTTCCAACAAAATGATTGTTTGACCCTTAAATATGTCTTCAAAAATCCTAAATGTCCTGTTGATGGAGAAGCATGTGATTCGTTGAGGATCTTCGATTTGAGTTCTGAATTGTGTGGAATGTAAATGTCGTTCTTCTTTCGGAGGATTTTATCTTCATAAGAGAAAAAAGGGTTTTTACAAGACCCTATAGATAATTCTTGAAGTATCTGAGCAGTTTCGCTATTGGACAACCATTCATCTTGTAATTGATTCACCTATTGGGAGCAAGGACCTGAAATAGCGTTAATGACTACTTCATATTCATATTTCCTGGACAGGGCATCGACGGCTATATTTTCCTTCCCTTTCTTGTATTCGATAACAAAATCACAGCCCAACAGTTTGGTTAACCATTTATTTTGTTTCGGATATGAAAACCTTTGCTCAAGAAAATGTTTGAGGCTACTATGATATGTTTTTATAATGAAGCGGCTACTGATTAGGTAGTGTCTCCATTTTTCTACTGCGTGAAGAATAGCCAACATTTCTTTTTCGTATGTTGATCTTCCCAAATTTTTCTTGGAAATCTATTTACTTTCAAATGCCAATGGATGACCTTCTTGCATTAGTATAGCCCCAATTCCTGTTCCTGATGCATCACATTCAATAATAAATGGTTTGTGAAAATTGGGAGTTGCTAATACTGGAGTTGTACACATGGCCTTCTTAAGAGCTTCGAAGGCTTGAGAAGCCTCTGTCGACCAATGAAAAGCATCCTTCTTTGTCAGTGCGGTGAGAGGTGCTACAATCTTACCATAATTTTGTACAAACTTGCGATAGTAGCCCATGAGACCCAAAAAACCATGAAGTTTCTTGATGGTTTTAGGTAAAGGCCACTCTTGAATTGCCTTAATCTTATTGGGATCCACTTTGATGCCCTCATGTGAAACTATATGACCAAGATACTTGACTTCTTGAACACCAAATGAACATTTGGAACGTTTGAAAAATAACTTTTCTTTGTGTAAAATGTGAAGGGCCTTATCCACATGATGTAAATGATCCGTCCATGTTTTGTTGTATATGAGAATATCATCAAAAAAGACTAACACAAATTTACGGAGGAGTGGGCGAAACACTTGGTTCATGAGACTTTGGAATGTGGATGGTGCATTGGTGAGACAAAAATGCATGACCAAAAATTCGTAATGACCTTCATGAGTACGAAAAGCAGTTTTAGGATTATCTTCTTCTCTGACACGGATTTGGTGAAATCCGGAGCGAAGGTCTAATTTTGTAAAAAAATTTGCACCATGCAACTCATCTAGTAGGTCATCTATGATAGGTATAGGAAATTTGTCCTTGATAGTGAGTTTATTGAGAGAACGAAAGTCAGGACACATACGCCAAGAGTTATCTTTTCGTCTAGCCAGAACGACAGGTGAGGAATAAGGACTAGTGCTGTGACGAATGACTCCGTGATCCAACAAATCCTGAACGATCTGTTCTATTTTTGTCTTTTGTGGTTGAGGATAGCGGTAAGGATGATTGTTAGGTGGGACACTCCCTGGAATCAAATGGATGGCATGGTCATGAGATCGTTTAGGTGGTAATCCTTTAGGTTCTTGGAAAACCTCTTCGTAATGTGTTATGATGTCTTGTAACTCTAGAGCAGTAATATCCAAAGTTGCTTGAGATTGTTTTTCCAAATAATTAATTTGAGCTATAAACCCATATCCACCCTTTTTTAACATCTTTTCCATACTATGAGAGCTCACCATTTGTGATGGAGGAGTAGTAATGCCTTGTAAGCGAATGACTCGTCCATTTTCCTTCCATTCCACAAATAATTTTTTGAAGTTGAAGCTAACCGTGTCTAATGTTTCCAACCATTCAACTCCCAAAATGACATCAAAGTTCCCCAAATTCATGATGAAAAGGGATCCAAACCAGGTATAAGTTCCCATATTTATGGAAACTTGAGATGTGCAACCAACACATTGTGCGTTCACCCCCTTGGCCACTAGAACCTAAAATTTGTCTTTGTTGGAAGAGTTAATGAATAAATTCAAAGCTTTTGCTGTTTTGATGTCGATAAAATTGTGGGTACTACTAGAATCAATTAGCACATTCACATTTTTCTGGCGGAGAAATCCCGGTACCTTGATGGTATGGTGGGCGGTTAAACCCATGAGGGCATGCACGGAGATCACCATTGTATCCTCTTCTTTTTCTTCTAGAGTGCTTGGTAGTTCTTCTGGCATAGGTTCTTCTGGTTGGTAAGGTTCTTCCTCTTCTCCTTCATAGTGATCGCCTTCAATATGAAAGTTTTATTTTTGGGCACATGCTTGTTCCTTGGGGTGATGAGTGCGACATTTATAGCAAAATTATCTTGATGGTTGATCATTTCTATGAAAGGAATTGTTGCGATACAAAGGACGACTATAAGTGTCATGTCGTGCAGACAACTGATTTCTCTTTTTGTCCAGCTTAGCTATTCTTATACAATCGTTCAGCAAGGTTGGATTGTGCATGTCTACCTCCACTTGAATATTTTCTTTCAATCCATTGCAAAAATCTCCTACCACTGTGTTGGGATTGAGGTCTAAAGTGTATGGTAGTAAACTGGTAAACTCCGAAACGAATTCGCTAACCGATCCTTCTTGTTTAAGAGATAACAGTCTTACTATGTATGATGATGTAGCTCCTTCATCAAATCTTTCTAAAAGAGAGGTAGTGAATTTTCTCCAGTTAATAGTAGCTCCTTTCTCTCGTTTAAGCCATACGAACCATTGGTAGGCCTCAGTGCCTAATTTTGATGTAGCGAAAGAGACTTTATCAATTTCCTTAATTTGATATAAGTTGAGAATGCCTTCCATTTTGGCTATCCAACCACGAGGATCATGACCCTCAAAAGTGGGCATATCAATGCGTGGAAAATTATTAGGGCCTCTCGGTTGGTGATAACCCGTATCCCTTTCTTGATCTTGGTTATACCGCTGTCTATGATAGCGATCCCTGGAATTATTCGAAGTGCCTATTTTTTGTTCCCAATCATCATTTTGATCGACATTGTCTTCATTCCTTTGGTCATGGGAGTGATTTTGGGGATTAGTGTTGGGATTAAGCTAGATTTGTGCTCGCACTAGGGATTTTAGGTTGAGACTAATTTCGTTCATACCCTCTAGTAAGAGTCGAAGAGATTCATCGTTGGAAATGGCTGAGTTACTTGAGTTTCCTTGTGTGATGTTTTCATGAGTTGGAGAAGGGTTAGTAGCCATAGGGTCTACCAGTGGATGATGTGGATTATAACTACCAATTTTGAAAGGAGAAGGAGAATTTTTTGTACCTGGGCTTCGATTAGGTCTTCTTGCGCTTGTATTGGGAATCTCTGAACTTGATAGTCGACCGTCAGGTCCCTTGGTCCAACTTCTACTCATGCACTGTTCAAGAGTGCCTGCTTAGGAATCCTTGAGCTTTGATTTCTGTGATAATTCGGTTGAATTTGGAAAAAGAAAAAAAAATTTGTTTTTCGCTTCAACTGTCGCTCCCACTGCGACGCGGAATTGAATTTGGATGGCCTCCTTGACCACAATCTCAACAATTTTTGACAACTTTTCTTGACTGCAATTTATTTGACAACTTTTGACAATTTTGACAACTTATCTTAACAACTTTTTAATTGTGACCTGAAATGACGACAGACGAAGACTAGACAAGACCAACGCGGAAGACACGACACGACCAACAACGTGGAAGACTACCAGTGAATGCGGACAACTTAGATAGGACACAAGCCAATAGACACAGGCCAAGATGCTATGCGACATAATTATTGGCACGCGACACACGACTAGTTGATTGGTAAGACTAACCCGCAACCGACGACACACGACTAGCTAACTGGTAAGACTAACCCGCAACCGACGACACGCGACTAGCTGACTGGTAAGACTAACCCACAATCAACGACAACGAGGCCATCGAAGGAATGACTAACCAACAATGCAATAACTGACACGAAGGAACTGACACGGGTCTAGACAAGACACGGGACACAAAGCAACCAGACAAGATAGGATTAAATGACACAGGACTGACCCAGAGACTCGCACGAGAGAGGAGGCTTGTGTGACCGGAGTCACACGTTACTATTTGCCCACTCCGCCTTATAAACCAATTTTTGCTTTGTGCACTCCCAATGTGGGATAAATGCACCGAGGAGAAAAAATAAAAAATAATAAAAAAATTTATAAACTGTGGTACCTTAGTTTTATGCCGTGATTTTTGATTTTCTAGCGATTTGATTGGTCGGCTGTACTGTGCGATAAAAAAAAAAATTGAATGTAACGCACGACGATTCACAGTGAGTTCTTGTGTTTAGCATCCTCTTTAGGGATTCCTGGCGCATTCGATTGTGTTTGCAAAAATGAATACAAGAACCAATAATTAATTGACCCTTCGGCTCTTCTATTAAATCACTATGCGGCGGAGAATTGTTACGACGACAGAATTTGCTTGGCGGATGATTTACGTTAACCAGCTACGGTGGATATGCAAACGAGTGTCAAATAATCTCGAAAAAAAATTATGAGTACTGCTTCTTAGCAGTGAATGGAGTGCGGCTACGATCGGCAGCGAACGGAGTGCAACATCAACCGTGAATGCTTTCAGCGAACGAATACGACTTTCCTTGTTAGCAGGCACCGTCCACTGTAATTTATCGTCGCTCTCGGCCCCCAGCTCTGATACCACTTGGAAGGATATAACTATCCTTCTGCACAGTGAGAAGTACAGAGAGAGATTTTCGAAACAGAATGACAAAAATAATACAACGAATAAGAATTTGTAGCGGAAGAATAAAAATAATTAAATGCCACTTGAGGTGGGCACACCCTCGCCGTATAGGCCAATGCGAATACGCAGATGAAGTTTCAAAATAAAAATGATAATTTCAAATAAACTATTGTGAATCAATATATACTAAATATTAAACGCTTGGAAAACATAGCCGACGCAGGCTATGTTTGGAATGTAACAAGAAATCAAGCTAAAATAATGAATCAAATATCCACCAACCAAACCACTTCAACAATGGAGTGTTCATCATCACCTTCCACCACCACTTCCATGATCAATCCCCCTAGTGTGATACAAGCAAGTCATTCAGATTTATCTACAGGTCCCTCACACACTATGTCATCCACATCATTTCATATGGCCATGCCCCAAATAGAATCATCATCACCAACCATTGACCATCACATCACCCACATAGACATGGCACGAGTGGAAGCTCTTATGAAATCCACTAACTATGTCTTAGAGTCAGTCCCCAACTCACCTAGACATGATCCTTCTTTACAGTAGGAACCTATCTCCTCCCAACCTTCAAGCTTTACCCAAGTGTACAATAACCCTCTTTTTGAGGTATCTACTGCACCTTCCCAATATTTGTCCATGCCCCAATCATCATGTGCCCAAAGCACATCCATCCCATCCTCATATACCTCAGTCTATGGTAACCCCTTGTATGAAGCACATGTTAATGTTGCTTCACAAGTGCCCACATCCATACCATCTAGTGTCTCCCATCAAGTTGCAATTCCTATTGCAAATTACCCCCCACCTACCTCATCAATCCCATCCACATCCATTCCATCAACCACTGATAGGGAAATACATGAGATATGGGAACATCTCAAAAAATTGCTTAAGAAGAGATAGAATGCTCAACAACAAGTTCAAGTGAACCCTAAGCCTCAACCTATTTCCACTCAACCCATCTTCATTAGCCAAGGTCCATCTTGGGTACCACAATCTTCTATGGTTTCCATTCCAACACCGTCACCAACCCATACCCATCCTATTCCCATTGGCCAACCTATCCAAAGCCCTCATACATCATCTCCATATCTTCATTCACCATCATTCCTTCATCAACCCCATCATCATCAACATCAATCAACTCCACCAAGTCATCATCACCTCATCACACCTCAACATCTTTCCACCTCACCATCACAAAATCATCAAGTGATTCAAGGTTTCCACATTCCTGGGGAGGACCCTCGAATCTAGGCTATGCAACAACAGATTGATAGTTTGATGCAACATACTCCTGGCATGATAAACCAGAAGCCTACCCTATGTCAACTAATCAATCAACCAATTCATCCTTTGGTACCATCACCGCCATAATTGAAAGATTTCACAATACCAAAGTTTGATAAATTTAAAGGGATGGAGAACCCTAAAGAGCACGTGAGCTCATTTATTCATTCTTGTTTTAGAATTCAAAGCAATGATGCTCTAATGCTTAGAACATTCCCTCAAACATTAGGGGGAGATGTTGTAGAATGGTATAACCATTTTCCCAATCATAGTATTTATACTTTTGAGCAATTGGTTGACCAATTTCTTGAAATATTCTCCCTCAATATAAGAAATAAAGTCTCATTATCCGATATCTATGATCTAAAACAATATGATGATGAGTCTGTCTATGAATTTGGTAACCATTGGAGGGTCATTATCACCAAATTGCCATTTTCCCTACCAATGGAAGAGCTGACCCGATTGTTCGCTAAGAGTTGCTTAAAACCCATCTCTTGGTTATTGCAATTACAACAACATAGATCATTTGATGAAGCTCTTGCCCAGGCTAGCACAATTGAGGAGATAAAAATCCAAGGAGTGCTTAAGCCTAAGAAGAAAGAATGGCAAAACAAGGGCCAATATAAAGGAAATTATTCTAGCCAATCAAAATCCAATCAGGCCAATTCCAATCAAGTAAATCAAGTGGTCATGAGCCAACCAGTAATGGCTCAACAACAACCCATGCAACAACAACCATGACAAATTGAATATCATGTGGTTCCCTCAACTACTCAATCAAGTCAAAACATAGTGCCAGTTGTGGACAACCGACCACGTCGACAATCTGTTCGACAACCCCATCAATATACCCCATTGGCTGAATCTTATACCTCCATTTTCCATAGGTTATATGACACAAATCAACTTCCCTTGCCTGAGGTTAGACCTGATGATCTCGCTAAACATGGTAAACACTATAGGGAGCATTTATTTTATCCTTATCATAGACAGAATGGGCATGACATTAATAACTACCATCAATTCAAAGATAGAGTGCAAGACCTTATTGAGTTAGGAGCTATCAAGCTTGACAGTCCTCTAGCTCAACAAAATCAAAATCTTGGGATCTTTCAAACACCACTTCCTCATCATGAGGAAGCACAACCAACAATAGGAGGGTCAAATACCAAGATTCCTCCTAATCAGGTTAATCATATTCAACAATACCAAGGTTTTATGGGTGCTATTCATGTAGTAACCCGAGGTCAACAACAATGCTCCAATCAAAAAAATGCTCAACAGTAGTCTAGTCATCCACCCATACCTCCATAGGCAAGTGTGTCTCAACCTACCACATCATCATCTCCCATCCAATTTTTACCAATCCCTCTCAACCAATCCATATTCTAGCCCATCCATCTCAACCCATTCATCCTTCCAATCATCCATCTAGGCCAATCATCTCATTGAGCAGTTGGTTAACCACAAGCTTAAAAATAGCTTCAACCAAACTATCCATATATGAGCTAATCCAACAATCTCCTCCACATCATGAAGCATTAATGGATATTCTAAAATCCATTGAACTTCAATCTCAAGATGCTAATGCTTTTAACAATTTTATGGGGAATATTCAAACATGTATGGAGCCCTCCATTACTTTCTATGATTTTGAAATCAAACCAATATCATCAGAATCAGTGGATCCTCCATTACACATCATGGCTCAAATTGATAGGAAGCCTTTCAAAAGAGTTTTAATTGATATCGGCTCCTCCATAAACATCATCACCACATCTACCCTTCAACATCTCAAGCTTCCACTAGATCACATCACCAAATCCTCATTCACCTTGAAAGCATTTAACGATGCTCTCTGTTCCATAGTTGGCACTATTGTTTTGCCCATCGAAGTGGGGGTCAAAATATTGCATACTATGTTCCACATCTTGGAAGGGTCCATGGCATATAATGTACTCCTTGGATGACCTTGGATGAGGGAAATGAGATGTGTCCCTTCCATATTACATCAATGCTTGAAATACGTACATGAGGGACAAGTACATTGCATACCAGTGGATGTTGAACCATTTAAGTATTGCAATTTTATCTCAAACCCCTATGAGTCCATGTTACCTTCCACTCATCTATTCCTCACTTCATCAACCACTTCATCATCC
This sequence comes from Wollemia nobilis, assembly GCA_028583015.1. Classification (NCBI taxonomy): domain Eukaryota; kingdom Viridiplantae; phylum Streptophyta; class Pinopsida; order Araucariales; family Araucariaceae; genus Wollemia; species Wollemia nobilis. The sequence goes on from JAQPPZ010002174.1 coordinate 364,739, forward strand.
ACCCCATCCATATCATCATCTAAAGCCCCTATTCCTGAGGAGCTTCCAATCACCAATTCTCATCAAGCCTCCACTTCCATACCCCCATCTTCATCACCATTGACTACATGCACATGTGGTCAAACTCAATCAACATTAGCCACATCATCAACATCATCACATTCCATAATCACTCCTTCCAAATCATCATCATCCACTCAACCAAATCCATCTTCATCCACATCAGCCAATGTCTCACAAGTCAAAATGATGGATTGTGAGATACCATCAACCAACCATGAGTCAGTTCCATCCACATCCAATCCATCCACATCATCCCAAGTCGAGGTCCACCTCACTAATCCTGGTATTGGTGAATATGTGGTCCAAGATATTATAGTCACACCACTCAACATTCAAAGTGCTAAGGACTACGGTCACCCACGTGACCCACCCTTATCTATAGGAGTGGTATATAACATGGGTTCAATGCCTAATAGCATTAATTTTATGTATGGGGGACTTGATTCATCATCCAATCTAGTTACCCTAGATGAACCCAAATCACCCACACTAGCCAATATACAACATATGTCGGGTTTTCCATCTCGATATTTCCACATTGTTAATTGGCAAGGACATGGCCTAGGATGACATGAATAGGGAATGCATGAGATTATCGATGTTTCATATCGAGAAATGCATGACCATTCAAGTTTAGGTTATCATCCACTTTCATCCACCTCTTCTCTTGAACAAGCTTTTCAAAGTTTAAATTTAAATTCAGGAGAAGATATCCATCACATAGATGACTTCGAAGATGAAATCTATGAATAATTTGACCTCATGTCAATTATTTCTGATGAATCTGAAGAGGAATCAGACCCCATCATTCCACACACTGAACAAGATGAGTTTTACCTCAGAATGTTCCCCATCCATCAACCCATATTTCGCTTGCTTCTTCCACAAGAGCGAGCTAACCCAATCGGTGAACCACCACCTCCATCTCATTAATCCATATCATCGACCATTTTGTTTGTAATATATGTACATAAAAAAAATTAAAAAAAAAAAAAAAAACAAAAACAAAAACATTTTGCATGTACATTGCATTTATTTGTGTTGCTTGTTATTGTCCAAGTTTAACAGAGTTCTAGCATCAGTTCTAGCCAAAAGGATCCATTCCATTCACCTTTGCCACCCATCCATTTTCCCTTTAAGTCAACATGAATCCTATTGACTTATTCACCCCACTCCGTAATCCATACGATTTGGCAAAGCCAATTCCTATTGACATGAGTCTTATTGATATGGACCAGATTTCCTCACCACCATCCTTTTTTGAGTTTGTCCTATCCGAGGAATTGTTAAGGGCTTCAGCCAACTACATTCCTCCATCACCTCCACCTTCACCTTCACCTTCACCTTTAGATCCTGAGGTTTTCTAGGTAGACATAGATGAGGATAAGTTAGAAGAGTTTGATGACCTCATAGATGACATTCATCTAATCCCAACTCCCCATCAACTTGAGGAAGGTTCTCACATGTCTATTGAAGATACTATCGATGTGAACCTTAGTTCAGATGTAGACAATCCCCAAATTGTCAAGCTTGGCAAAAGCTTATCCAAAGATGAACAAGAGCAATTAATTGCTCTCCTCAAGAGGAAGAAGGGAATTTTTGCATGGTCCTATAAAGACATGCCTGGTCTTGACTCTAATTTGGTTGTCCATAATCTCACCTTAAACTCTGATGCTAAGTCGGTCAAACAAAAACTTAGAAGGATGCATCCTACCATTGCCCTCTTGGTCAAAGAAGAGCTTCAAAAGCTATTAGATGTGGGTTTCATTGTACCCATTGATTATCCTGAGTGGCTCTCAAACATGGTACCCATTCGTAAGCCTAACGGGGTGATACACGTTTGCACTAATTTTTGAGATCTTAACAAAGCATGTCCTAAGGATGATTTTCCTCTTCCAAACATTGATACTCTTGTCGACACCTATGCTGGCCATGAAATGCTTTCTCTCATGGATGATTTTTTAGGATACAACCAAATTCAAATAAATCCTGATGACCAACACAAAACAACATTCACTACACCTTGGGGGACTTTTTGTTACAAGGTGATGCCCTTTGGCCTTAAAAATGTAGGTGCCACTTATCAACGTGCCATGACATACATCTTCCATGATTACATGCATAATATCATCGAATATTATGTGGATGATCTCTTGGAAAAATCCAAAACTCGACAAGAGCACATTGGTGTATTGGAAAAAGTCTTTGATCGACTTCTAGAGCATAATGTAAGGTTGAACCCCAAGAAATGTGTCTTTGGTGTTACCTCTAGCAAACTACTAGGGTTCATTATCTCCAAAAGAGGCATTGAGGTGGACCCAAACAAATTCAAGGCCATCATGGAGATGCCTCCCCCAACAAACTTAAAGGAATTGCATAGTTTACAAGGAAATATTCAATCAATCCATCATTTCATTGCACAACTTTCTGACAAATGTAGGCCATTCAATCACCTACTACAAAAGGGGGTGCCATTTTCATGGATAGATGAATGTCAAAAAGCCTTTGATGACATTAAGCAATACCTAGCTTCTCCACCAGTCTTAGCTCCTCCTCATCTAGGGTCCCCTTCCATATATATGTTTCAGCAATGGACTTTGCATTAGGGACAATGCTTGCACAAAAGAATGAAAACAATCGAGAGCAAGTTGTCTATTACATTAGTCAAACATTGGTAAGCTATGAAACCAGATACGCTTACATGGAAAAATTGTGCTTAGCAGTGGTTTTTACCACTAAGAAACTTAGACATTACATGCTTAGTCACACCACATATGTCATAGCTAGAGAAAATCCTCTACATTATATGATGTCTCACACTTATAATAACACTCGTACCACTAAATGGATAATGCTTCTCACTAAATTTGATCTTGAGTTTATAAGTCAAAAATCCATTAAAGGTCAGGTTATAGCCGATCAACTTGTAGAAGCTCCACTACCTAGTGATCATCCTTTGATTATTGAGCTCCTAGATGATTTGGTATTCACTATCATCGAACAAGAAGAAGATGTCATTTCAGAGGAAGACATCGATATCACACTATTATTTGATGGTTCTAAGTGTGAAAAAGGTCAAGGTGTTGGAGTCATGTTTCATACACCCTAGGGGGTGCCTATCCCCTTATCATTCAAACTAGACTTCCAATGCACAAACAACAATGCAGAGTATGAAGCCTTAATCTTAGGTCTTCAAGTAGCTATAGCTATGGGCATTAAGCGTATTAGGATATTTGGTGATTCTCAACTTGTTGTCAAATAGGTAACTAGAGAATACCAATGCAAAGAGCCTACCATTAAGCTTTACCATGAAGTAGCAATGAAATTGCTCTCTAAGTTTGATTGGTATGAAATTGATAGTTTTCCATGTTTGACTAATAGATTTGTAGATGTGATGGCCTCTCTTGGATCATTGATTCCAAAGGATACCTTAGGAGAGGTACAACCCCTTATAATTACAATGATCTCTAAATCTACAATTATTCGTGCTGAATCTAAGGATGAAAAGGATGTTTGCTTTATCCATTTGGAGTCATGTGAGCCTTGGTCAAGCCAAATAATAGCCTTTCTCAAGTTTGGAACACTCCCATCAGATATGTCATGGACTGCTAAATGCACTTTCAAGCAAAAGGTAGCTCATTTTACTCTCTTGGGGGACGTGTTGTATAGACATGGTTATGATGGAATCCTCCTTCATTGTCTTGAGTCTAATGAGGCACAAAGAGCCATAGTTGAAGCTCATGATGGTACTTATGGTGGTCATTTTAGTGGAATGGCCATTGCAAAGTGTATTCTATGCATGGGTTATTATTGGCCCACAATGGAATGAGATTGTTGCACATATGTCAAACATTGTAAGCAATGTCAAGAACATGCTAATTTAACTCATGTACCATCACAAGCATTACAACCTATTCAAAGCCTTTGGCCCTTTTCACAATGGGGTCTAGATTTAATTGGAAAAATATCACCTTCTTCCTCGAGACAACATACATTCATCATCACAACCACAAAATACTTCACAAAGTGGGTTGAGGTAATTCCTCTAACCAATACGATAGGACCTAGAATTGTGGAGTTTATACTTCATCATATCATTTATCATTTTGGTATTCCCTCAAAAATCATCTTAGACAATGGTAAGTCTTTCAAGAACAAGGATGTTCAAGCACTTTGCGAGAAATATAATATCCAACATAGTTTCTCGACTCCTTATTACCCACAAGCAAATGGATAAGTTGAGGCTACCAATAAGACCTTAATTGCTATTCTCAAGAAACTTGTTAAAGAAAATCATAGAGATTGGCATACACAAATTCCCTTGGCATTATGGGCTTATCGAACAAGCATCCGCATGCCTACTAGGGCAACACCATTTTCATTGGTCTATGGAGCCGAAGCAATCATACCTCTTGAGCTTGAGATCCCCTCATTGCAAATTTCATTGCAAGAATTCATAGATGATGACACTGCTAGACAAGCACGTCTTGACCAACTCACACTTCTTGATGAAAGGTGAGTCAATGCTTTAGAGCATTTACGAGTATATCAAGACCACCTAAAATGTGCTTATAATGCCAAAGTTCATCTACATGAATTCCAAGTAGGAGATCTTGTCCTTAAAGAGAATCAACAAAACACCAATGCATTACCGCATCTTCATGATAAATTCATGGCTAATTGGTTAGGTCCATACATTGTTACTCAAAAAGTGGGTAAAGGTACTTATAGGCTTGCCATTCTAGAGGGAGTTGAAGAGCTCGAACCACTTAATGTTATACACTTGAGAGCATTCTATGCATAATGTGATTTATATATATGTATATATACATGGCTATTACACAAAAACAACATTGCATTTCACACATCTCATTTCACATATTGCATTTCATACACACATTTGCATAAAACTCATTTCATTTCATAAAATTGCATTTCATACATTGCATTCACACCATCATTTTCACACATTTCATATTTCATATTAGGGATCATTTATTCAGTTCAGATATAAATTGGTCAAATAAAGTCATGTTGCCTTAATCAGGGGCACCTTCAAATTCATTTCATTTACACCATTCCATAAAGCCAAATTATCATTAGCAAAGTCACATTTCCATAATTCCTAGGTGTTTTCAATCACTCAACCACTCCTAGTGTTTTAAGAAAACCATAAATACATGTCGAGTTTTCTTTAGGACCAAGACACAATTTTCACTAAGAAAATCTTGAGTTCTGGGAATTGACTCCAAAATATTCTTGAACCAAACACAATTTCACATCTTAAAAACATCTTGTGTCAAAGAGGGATAACACCATACTTGGTTTGAACCTCAAAGTGAAAAGGGTAGTCCTTGCTTGTCCCATCATGCAACATAGTCCACAAAAATAGTGGTTTTCACCACTATCACAATTTCAAAATAAAAGAAAGAGTAGGGCAAAACCCCTAAAAACTCTAAATATTTTACATCACACACCACTGATCCTCAAGCTGTAAGGATAGTACTACATTTCTAATTAGACGGTTAGGTAGTCATCCCCAAAGCCTAAAGGTCAAATCCTTGGACTATGGAGCTAGTCTCCACCAGAGCTATAGATGCTTGAATGGTAGTGGAGTACGCTCATGCATGGTGACACGTCTCTTTTAAAGAGACCTATGACCACACATAAGGACAAGCTAGCTTCTTGGTCTCATCCATAATAGGTCACACCCAATTTACTCAAGATGAGTTAATGAACTCACTTGCACACACATTGGTTCTTGATTACCTTGAGTCATTACCATGCTCTTGATTCGGTAAATGAATTCACTGCACACACATTTGGTCTTAGAGAAATTAGGTAGTATTTAGTGAGTTTGTTTGATACCACTAGTATGTTTGAGTCTCTACAAAATAATTAATTTTCCATATCAACATCCATATCTTCTTCCATATCAACATCCATATCTTCTTCCATATTAACATCCTTATCATGAATCTTTTCACCCCACCTACCACCAGATTGGTGCCCTTGATTAAACAACAATGCTAAAACATGGCCAAGCAAAATCTAAACTATGAATGATCATTAGAACATTTACATTCATACACTTGCATTAATCATCCATATACATTTACATTTCCACTTGCATTAATCATCCATATACACATGCATCCACAAAAACTTTCACACAAAAGCATAACACAAAAGTAAAAGCCATGTATATATATAATATATCACATGTACAATGAAAGCCCAAAGGCTATATACAATGGAGCACCAAGGCTCATATACAAAAAGTGCATCTAAGCACTAAGCTAATGCCTATGAGAGGACCCCTATGACCCTGAAGGAGCCCTAGACCTAGAACATATCTATGCCTAGACTACTAGTAGCTAGATCCTAGAATATGGATGAGGAGGGTGGTTCTAGAAGCCCAATATCATGCTCCATCAATCGATCCTCCAATGCTCAGATATATCCCTCCTGAGCCCGAAGGTGATGTACATCATATCTCTACCTATGATGCCCCTCTAGCAGCTCTACCTAGAGCCTCATGATCCTATCCTCACCTCCACCTACTATTGATCATACCTCTACCTCCATCCATAATCGAGCTATCTCTACCTCTAAAGCCACCTCCCTATCCCATAATCAAGCTATATCTATATCTTGAGCTACTATCATAGCATCTCACTCTACCACCAACTGCTCCAACCTCACCTGATCATCCTCACTCTAACTAGGAGGCCCATCCAAAATATCCTCCCTATCCTCCATTTTCCCTCTCCATCTCCTCCAACTCTAGCTTCTATTCCTCCTAGTCTACCTCCTTTGACTACTAGCTCGAAGGTGTCTTCGATGCTTAGGAGCCTCATAAACATCCTTGACCTCATCCCCATCACCATACCCATCCACTACCAGACTCGATACCCATGGTGGTTGAGTCACAAACCATGCATCATACTCCTCCATAGTCCCTACATCATCAACATCAAGGAGATCCATCTCCTCATCATCCTCAAGTGTGGCCCTCCATGCCTCGACACATGATAGACCTATCTCATCTCGATGATGCCTATAGAGTATTGGTGCCTCAAGAACCCCCTACCTCAATCCAAACTACCATAACACCCATGAGAACTGGATCAGCTCCACCTCCTTCATATGCCTCCCAACCACCCATCTAGCCTATCACACCCACCATAGATGCTCTCCATCACCTATCCACATGGCACCTCACCATGGTCTCCATATCACCTAAGCCACTATCAATCCAACCCATAAATCCCTATACCACTGACTCATCTAAATAGGATGACTCAATTGTACCTCCTCTACCATTGGCCACCTCATCGCATAAGGCTACTCCCTATCCCATCCCCTAGCTAGTAAACCCATAGGTCGAGCCACACTAAAGTGCTCCCAACCCTAACATTGTAGTAGCAAACTACAACCTAGTCCCTAGAATTTTACCTCCTCACCTCATATAGCTCCTAATACAACTACACCAATAAAGTAGGAGCCCATGCATACACCTAAGGTGTAGTGATCATATCACACACAAGCCCAATAAGGTTCCATGGGAACCGATAACCAATACTATTTAAGGCCACTATGTTGGCCAACATGAACATCACCAAAGTGGGTAGGGCATCCAAATTCTTGTCCACATACATGGACAAGTAATCCCTCCACCAGTCACCTCCACATCCTCCCATCCATCCCGAACATGTGACTCAACTCATACTTCTTGTCATGTCCAACCTCGACATGCAAGCCCTCCACCAATAACTTGAGGATGTGGTATACATCCTCAAGTGTCACAGTCACCTCACCAATAGGGAGTAGAAATATCCCCCTATCTAGATCCCATCTCTCTACCAAGGTAGAGAGATACCCCTCATCTACCCTCACCACATCTATCTTGGCTACCCCAACCAACCCAACTACCTCCAACCAATCCCACTCATCCTCCCATAGTACCTTCCTCACCCCAAGGATGAGAGGTGAGAACCGATGCCGAGCCTCCAAAATCTTTAACTGCAACACAACACAAAGCATTAATGTCAAATACATTGCATTATTTCAAAAAAAAAAAAAAAAAAAATTGCAAAAAACAAAGAAGTCAAAAGCACTTACCTTGGCAAAGTGCACACCTACTCCCTCACTGCATCCCTCCATACCTCCACCTCACTTCACTCCACTCACTCCACTCCACTCCCTCAGATGCAGCTTCCAAAATTTATGGATGCACAAATGAGCTTGATTTCCTCTCTACAAGTCTTTTATAGTTATTTCAAGTGCACTAAAATGCCCATGGGTGCTTCCTAGTGCACTAAGGTGCCTCCCTACATTTGGGAAAGCACCAAACTCTAGCGAGCATTTGCGCAATGCAATAAGCGCCCATCGATGTTTGGTGTCAATTTTAAAAAAAGAACAAATTAATCCAAAAAGGTAGCTTACCTCCACCAAATCATTCCAAATTGCATCCATACATCAAATTCATCATAATATCATGTTTTGTGAAAACCAAAATTGATTTGGAGTCATAATTTTTGCTTGCAACCAAAAGTCACAAAATCACATTACAAGTTACAAAATGCTCCAAAATGGTCCAAATTTTCACAAAATGACCATTTTCATCATTCTCATCCTCAATTCCATCATTGCACTCATTAACACATCATATTCCAATCATTACATTCATACATTTGCCAAGTTCACAAATTTCAAGTGAACCTCGTATCTAGTGGTCTATTCTATCTCCTTGGCGATTGCAATGACTTGCATCCATGCAATTCGGTAAGATGAATAAATCACCATAAGGACACTTGGCCATATTCATCATCTAATATCTCATTATTTAAAAACAAAATCAATTTTGGTACTTCACCTTTCGAGTGAAACTATGCCAAGACCAATTTGCTCTCCATATGTCATTGATGGCCTAGTTCATGGGGCTTGAAACATGGACAAAATTATAACTCATCATTTAATTTTACATTGATAGTCATCATGGCAACTGGCCTTAGCTAGGGTGATTGGTTCCAATCATAGGAATTATCTGATAGTCACTAGTTGGCCCTCCAAAGTTGACTCCTTTTCTTACATTTTCATCACATTGCATATCAATGACATCGGAAGGCACATTCTTCAACAGCATGGAATCACCCCAAACTTGGGGTAACCACATTTGAATTTGATTTTCCCACAATGGGATACATCTTACATGATCATGGCATCTACACTTGGCAAAAACCCTTTTCTCTATTAGGGAAAAATAGAATCAATCACTTGCATTTTTCAACAACCCCCTTCCACCGTTGGGGCAAAAATGACATCACATTTACATCATTCATATCATCCACAATTCACACAATCATTTGCACAAATCTATCAATTGGCTCATGAGATGCATCCATCACTCATTCACCAATTGAGGGGGTAAGCTACATAATCAAAATTCTTTTATCTTCAAGTTCATCTTTGCATTCCAACAAGAGAAAGTTGCTTCTGCATCAAGCCAAACCAGGTGTCTTGTATTTTTGCACCATATTGTGTTTCACGCAACATGGTACAAAAAGGGGCATCTGTAGACACCAAAATCTAGCCACTTGTCATCCATCCATAGTTTCCCACCACATTTACCCATTATATATATATATTTATTTAATATATATTTAAATAATAATATTTTATATATTTTATTTATATATTTTTAAATATATATATATTTATATGAATTAATCCTAACCATCCATCATGATTTAATCCCAACCATTCATCCACCTTAATCCATGCCACATACCTAGATTTAATCTCCACCCTCCATCATATTTTAATCTTGACCACACAAATTGTGTCATTGAAACCCTAATGTGCCCTAGGAGAGATTATAAAGAGGAGTCATTTTGATGACTCAACCCTATCCTAAGTTTTCTAAGTTTGGTGTTAAGGAGTTTTCTCTAAGTCCTTAAGCATCCAAGCTCCCTTGCCATTATCCATCCTTCATTGCTCACCATCACTTTCGTATTTGTTGCCTCCCACCTTGCACGAACTAGATTTGCTTTTATAGATTTTGCTTCACTCATAGGACACCCATATGAGTTTCCCAAAGTACCTCTAGGCATATCCTATCATCATCGAGCACCTCTGGGTACCTTCTACCATCATCGAGCGCCCATGGGTGTTCACAACCCTAGTTCTGTAGTCTAGCAATCCCTCGGGTGTCGCTAGGGCATCTATGCACCAAATCCTACAACAACGATGAAGAACAGAGAACAATGAATTAGTGTGACAAGGTAATTTATTTATTGCAAGTATTTTTATTCTTTAGATCTATTTATAGCTTCATTTCTACAACTAGGGTTAGTAATTTTCTTATTGAGGGCCTCACATAGTGGAGCCCTCATAGATATTATTGACCTTCTATTGTTGTTTGTTGTTTGTAGGTTTAGGGATCAAGTTCATTGGAAGCTGTTGAAGCACTTGAGTGGTCTGGCCTATGGATATCTGAAGCCCACTCACCTTACTATTGAGATCAAGTCGAGCGTGAAGACACCACCCTTATTTGTTAGCTAGGGTTTCAGAGAACCCTAGCATATTGAAATCATTGTATTGGATAATAAAGCATTGTAAAACCCATATTTGGGGTACACTTGGTTGTAATATCAGAGATCCACCTGATAATAAGAATAAAAGTTTATTTCTGTGCAATCATATGTGTTTATTCTGCTTTATTTATTCATTTATTTAAGTATATTGTTTGGTGTTGTTCGATTTTGCATCTACAATTGGAAATATTGAAAGTGACAAATGGATGGGTTACAATTTAGTATTTGAGATGTAGCCTTCCAACCAAGGTTAAGAACTTACCTTTCCAACTTGCCACACAAGATTTCATTTTATCCAAAATTGAGTCCCACAACTACTTTTTTTATAAGATAAAGAAAAACCAAAATTGAGTCAATAGATAAGGATATAGTGGGCCACCATGGTGAAGCCCATGGGATTATTCAAAATATCCAATAGGGTATCCATTAATCAAATAATATATCTTAGAGTGATATAAAAATGTACACTCCATTCACACCAACCTTGATCAAAACCAAAGAAATTGAGAATATCATGTACAAAACTCCAACAAATCCTATCATGTGCTTTGTTCATATCTAATTTCATAAGCATGTTTGATTTTTCATGGAATGAAGAGAATATATGGAATCTTGTGCAATGGTTACACTATATAGAATTTTTTTACCATGAAGAAAACCACTTTGTTCATTTGAGATAACACAATCTAGAATGCTTTTAATCTATTTGCCATAATATTTGAAATGATCCTATAAATCCTATTACAAAGGCTTATTATATGAAAATTATCAAAATATTGTGTCTTACATAAGCTTTATATCATCAAGAGCTTGATCAAGGTAAGACACAATTATTCTTGATATCTTATTTTTTGATTCAAAATTAAAATATTTTTAATGCTATGAAAAGGCTAATCTATTTTGGCTATAGCATGAAAATAAATATATTTCTATCTTCTTCCCTATGCCATCTCTCCCTATATTTTTGGGACCAATATGACTACTTTTGCAATACATTATGATAATAGTAGTTATTTTTCTTATATGTAGATATCCTAGCCCATTACACTAATTTTTACTATCTCTTGTAAAGTTTTGAGCTTGGATTCAATTCTTCATTTTCTTTGAATATTTTACCAAAATATTTGACATTCCAAATATTTATTTTCCCTTTATATATTTTATATTTTGAAAAAATCTCTCTCTATGTGTGTGTGTTCCTTCAAAATTTTCTTCATCCCACCATAACATAAGCATATAGAAAAAATTTGTAACTTGTGTTGAATAACAAAACTCTATCCAATATTTCTACTATATGACTTTTCCAAATGCATCTATTATACCATATATATTAAAAGATTGAATAATAGCATCCTAAAGGCCATTTGAATTATCAAATGAAGTAAAATAATATATTTATTTGGACCATATAGAAGTACCATCCTTTTTTTCTTAGGGACATAGCATTGTGTTGAAGGGCCCACAAGAATTCGTAGATTACAATTATTAATCATCATTATATTTGAAAAAATATGCCAAGGTTTTCCAACATATTTCATGAGTATCTATATTTGGAGCATATACATATATAAACTCACCTTTAGAATTTTCCTTTTTCCTACAAAATATACTAACAACCCAATTACTTTTGCTTTTAGCAATTGTTGTCCCATATTGTCTTAATACCTCTAGAAGCTCTCATAGAAAAAATTGCTACAAAATCCTCCATCTTCCAAATATTTCTGAATGCATCCTTATGTTTCTCATTACTTATTTTTTTCATTTCTTAAAATAAAATTGAGATTATAACAACATATTAATTTCTTAATAACTCCTTTTTAGGTTTCTTGTTATTACTCCTAATAGTCCATGATACAATTATCACTATCACTTTTTCTTTTTATTTGTGGCATTAATCCCACTTCTTGTTAACACCAATGATATTTGTTTTTGTTTTCCTAAATAAATATTCTTTTGGGTTTCCTTTTGTCTTTGTTCTTTCTTTGAGGGTCTTTCTCTCATTTTTTGCTCCCACCAACACTTTTATCTTCGTCAATCTCTTCTAATTTTCCATTGTATTCATAATGAGACTTATCTTCTTAAGGTTAATGCTTTCCTAAAGAATCTAAAGTGCAAGGAATAAAATCATAAACACTTTCTTCTTTATATTGGCCAAAAAACCATAAAGTACAATATTGATCCTTCAAAGTAATTTCTTTTTTACATTTCTCTAAAAAATTTAATGTTTGTTAGCTTTTGATGAGTATATGATATAGGAAATGCAACAACGAGATGTAAAATAAGCAAGTTATGATAACTATATGATAATGGTACTATAATATGAAGGAAAATCATAAGAGAAACTTTTACAATAACTCATAAATATGCCATTAATGAAAGCTTACAAAAATAATACAATGTAGTATAATGGAGGACATGAACACTCCATAAACTGTTTTTGAAGAGCTACATTATCCAACACTACCAATCTATACTATGCACTCTCTATATTATCTCCTCATTTCACTCAATATAAGGCCTATATATAGGAAGATAAGTTCCTTGGCCCTCACTCTACCTTTGAATCTATCCTATGACTCATGTACATGTGGACTACATGTAAATTCTAACACTTGTGCATTTATTACATGCTTAAGTAACTACCCGAACTTTACTCTAAAGTAAACTCCTACTCTAGTAATGTACCAAATGTGGTACATTGACATGTACCCAATAATGTAATATACTCTAACACCCCCTGTATTACAGTATTTGGGTATTGAAGACTTTAGTTTTCAATAGGGATCTTTATATTGGTTCTAGAATTTGAGCTCTTCTCTTTTGCTTCCTTCATTGTCTTCTTTGTCTGAATCTAGATAAGTATCTTGTTTTGGTTATTCTTCTTCTTCTTTAGTTTGTAGATGGCCAAGTAGTGCATAGTTTTTTTATCCTCTCATTATTTTAATTTTGATCCTTATATTTATTCTTCTACTTTTATGATATATAATTTCTTCATTCTCACCAATCTATTCCTCAGAAAATGCATTAGTATTGTTTTGAAACACAACAATATATTGTGAATTTTCAATAGAATCCAAAGCTAAATATTTTAATGGATTGATACAATAGCTTCAATCTCATTTTAATTTATAATGTGACAAAAATTAACTCCAATTGTGTCTGAAATAAATTATCCTTTTTCTCTCTACTATCTTTGCTACTAATTTAAGATTAGATGATAATCCAGGAACATTCATTACATTATGTAGTAGAAAATTTGGAAATGATTTACTAGGTGTTACACACCCATATCCATGTATGTGATAGAATTTTCCATCTGCAATTTTCAACCTATAATTATTAGTGACTTCAAGACAATCAAACCATTGTAGATTTCCTATCATGTGATGACTTGCACTAGAATCAATATACCAAATATCCTTTTCATTTTGACCTATGAATTTATTTGATTTTGAAGTGATTTTGCATCTTTGATATGGTATATTGGATGGATTTTGATCTTGAGTCCTCTTGTAGTGTGCATTATGATGAAATGTCCCTCTTGTTATTTTTTCCATTGTAGTATATGATAGGATTCTTTTAGATCTTTAGTATTTTAAGAACACTTTTGATAGATCCTTTGTAGTAGACTACCTTATGACTCCCTACTTTTAAAGTATATGAACTTACTTGATAAAACCCTTTTCAAGTTTTGTAGAATCCTTATGTCTCCCTAGTGATTAGAATATACTATAATCTTGGTAAAGTGCTTAGCAAGTAATAGTTCACCTTTTGAGTTGATTTTGTAATGTTTTGAGAATGATAATAATCAACTCCTATTCACCTTATTTCTCCTATTGAACTATGCACTTTTCAATTTGATGGAGTTCTCTATGGTTGGATTTATTTTATCCCTTTAATATGACTATGAGACAAGTATAAGCAATAAATTCTAAATCTTTCAAGCAAACAATAATTTTGCTTCTCTATCCTTAAATTTTTTAATGGTTCAATTTTCTAAATTCCAATTAATTAAATTTTGATGTAGCACTCCTTATATCTCCCTAATTTGGAATTTTAGAAATTGATAATATTTGCAATATAATAATAATTTGTTTTCCAAGTAGAAACCCTTATATCTCCTATGATATTGATTGCAAATATTAATATACTTGTATTTCAATTAATGTGATTTGAAATACTATTTAAGGATATAAACTCCTATTGATTTGCTTTCAAGTTTACTAAGGTTGAGTTTGCAATATCTTGAAGTAAATGATAATGATTTCAACCTTATATACTATGCCTTATCACTCCTTAATGAAAGAAAATATTATAATGTGTGAATCTCAAGCAATTAATACTTCCTTTGCTTTAATTGACTTCTATCTCTCTAAGGCTGATTTTTCAATGTAATAACATATAACTTTCAACCTTATATTAAGCACCTTATAACTCCCTAAACTTAAGGAAAGCAAGTATTAAGTAATATATATCTATTACCTTCCTTGCAAAGTATGATACACGAGTTGATTGGCTTGTGGTAAAACTCTTTAATATAGGCATTGGTCTTCACCTAATAACATGAGCATTAATGTTTTCCTATGAACGATGCTCCTCTATGATAGACTCATGTTGAAATTTGACTTTGATATCTATGCTAGACTCCTATGTATGGTAATGAGTAGTTAATGCTCGATGTTTGAGTTCTCCTCATCTAATCCTTGAATTTATGCCTTGAATACTTGCTCAAATGTACCTTGAATTCACTCTTGATTGTGCCTCTTCAATTCTCTCTTCACTTAATTATTGCTAAATATACACTTCCACACCTTGAGCACTCTAATTTGGGTTACTATAAATTTGCTTCCTTTTTATTTATCTAAGTGCCAAGTGGCACTAGATGTTTCTCAAGACTCTTGGTCTTCTCCTTGGATGGTGCAGGTATTGAAGAAATTTATACCACGTGGTACAAGTTTGAATATCTTCTTGCACATTGGCTAAGGTTGGTTAACATTCAAGATGCTCTTCTTGAGCGTTGAGGAAATGATGAAAGGCATTACTTAATTGAGTACCATTTTCTCTTGAGTGTTGGAGTTATGAAGATAAATATGCCCTTTGTACCAAGTGGAACAATATTCCTTTCACTGTTAAGACAAGTGTATATGCCTCCTCTTGCATGTACACTTTCTTCCAATGTACCAAACTATTTACAAGCTTTCTTTGGATCCTTTGTGATGAAAAAGTGTGAGATGACTCCTCTTCTCTAGAATGGATGGCATTCTCACACAAGGTTGTCTACAACTAAGATGATTCCTAGGGTGTTGCAATGGAGGTTCTTTCATGCTCCAATGGTGGATTTTATGCTTCAAATATCTCTGCACTCAATTGGAAGTTCATCCAATATGAGGCTTAGTTAGAGCACTTTTGATTTCACCTTGTAACTTGCATCTTTGAGCTTGTAATGTGTTGTCCTTTTGTTGTCCCTTTTACATTGATATGTAAAGATAGATACTCTTATACGTAGATGATTTTGGCTCTCTTTATGTAGGTATCCAATAGATAATGTCCTCCTTACGTGGATTTTGATGCTGTAGGTTACCGTTGCTGTAGAAATTGGATATAGCAATGAATATTGTATCTTTAGACACCTTAAAACTTAGCTATGTGATCCCTTTGTTGGATATTTTTCCTTTGTTGAATTTTTCTCCTCAAACTTTGATAATGGATCACTTGAAGACTGTACCTATGTTGTTGGTTGTAGTGTCTTTGAAACACTCTTATTATTGTTCTTCTTTGAAAATTTTGAAAGGACAAGACCGATGCCAATATAATGCAAACAACTTTACAATAGATAGGATGGAGTACTTTAATTTGCATCAAAGTTATACATCTCCTCAAGTCTTCTTGATGAAGCTTTCCTTGCTTCTTAGATATGGTGGCTTTTTGCTCTAATCCTTGAGAGAAAATAATAATGTATTATTGCCTTCCTTACTAGACAACACTAACCTCTAACTCATTTTCTTGAATAATTTAGTAACAATGAATCCAGACTCTTAATCATGCAACTAATATGCCTTTAAGAGGTTTAAATTTTGCACTAATTTTCACTTTAACTAAAAATATTAGTGCACTTTGAATAACTAATATAGTGCAATAATAATCACCCCTTATTACTCCTATAAATGAACTCTCAAAGTAACTTGAAATATGCACTATAATCTATGCAAACTTAATGTAGTCTTATTTTCTTCAACTTAGATAATAGGAATATAATATGTAGGTATTAACCTTATAAGAAACTACCTTCTGCACTCCTTTTAAGACTTTAATTTTCAACCTTCTCTTTGCAACTTTTAAACCCTAATAAGGTGCCTATTGGAACCAAATTATAAAAGTTCAACTAATGAAACTTATTGCATCCAAGTTGCTTACCTTAATGATATTTGTAGATGAAGGATTTCAAGGTGATTAGATTCACCTTATTGTTTTCTTTTACTGGATGAAATTACAACCCTTATTGACTATTAAAAATAGTTCTTTAGCTCACCTATTTTCAGCTTTGAAATCCTCTAACTTGCTGCCCTGAATCTATAGTAAGTGACTTTTATTATCCTTCAAAATATATTCTGTAAATCTGAAGTTTTGCAGCTAGTAATATTGCCCTAATTTTTGCCCTTTCATAGTCAATTATTTCACTGAAATATTATCCTTGAATCCTAAAAATTTGGTAGGGAACTCCTCCAAATCGTAGCTGAGACTTTTCCTTCAAGAATCCTTTCTCTGAATGAAACTTCTAGCCTTCAAAGGTAATCTTCAAACCTCTCAATTTTGGTAGTAATGTCTGGATACTTTCTCCTCCTTATCAAATTATAACTTCAATCTAGGCATTCTTCTCAAGAATATAAAAGTATTGAGGTCTTCATCAATCTCTTCTAAAATTTGGCAAGCTTCTTACCAAATCTATCTTTGTTTGGGCTTGTTGTTAGATGGCGATAATTATCCCAAAATATTCCTTTATCAAGGACTTCTCCTTGGTGGTAAATTTCTCCAATGAGTTCTCCTAAGAAATCCTTTAATGTCCTTCTCTGAATGTCCTTCAATGAGGCTTACCAATCCTTCTCTTTGTTTCTTCTTGAGACTACTTCTCTAGGGTCTTCACTCTCATAATTTCTCTGGTTTTCACATTGAGACATTTTATTCAACCTTCTACTGTGGAATTTTGGTAATGATATATGCCTCTTGGATATCTAAAATTTGCTACTTTAGGAATAGGAATTTTGCTAGTGCTTCTCTATCTCTAAAAGTTATTTAATGGACCTTCTGTGGGTCTCTTCAACTTCTTTAGGGTGAAGTATTTAATTTTAAATGGATATTACCAATCTCCTATATTCATCCAAACTCTTCAATGGAGTCTCTTCAATCTTCTATTTGTAGCCTTCAATGAAGATCATCAAGCTCCAATCTTCTCTTGGAATCTTCTCTAGAGTCTCTTCTTCCTCGAATCTACAACAAGACTCCTATGGAATTTTCTTCTTCTACTCTCTATAGGTCTGCAATCTCTAGCAATGTGATATTTTCTATAGACCTCCAAATATTTTCTCTTTTATTTGTTGCTTCTGGTGCTGGATTCATTCTAAAGAAGATATTCTTCCTAGCTCTATGTAGGAAGCTTCCCATATTTCTTTGAATCTCCTTTTCCTACAACAAAGTATTAGTATTGTAATGGAAGAAAATATAAATCTAGAGATGATCAATATTCACTAGTTTATTTTTCAATCTAGTGGAATCAATATTGAGTTTCAGTCTTCACAAGTTTTTCTAAAACCCTATGGAAAGACTCTAGCCAAATGTAATCTCAAAAATTCTATAAATAATATTTTTAAATATCTCTCAATATCACTTGTGGCTCTCCATATTTCCTATTGATATATTATGGATTTGATACCAATGTTAGCTTTTGATGAGTATATAATATAGGAAATACAACCACAAGATGTAAAATAAGTAAGTTATGATAACTATATGATAATGGCACTATAATATGCAAGAAAATGATAAGAGAAACTTTTATAATAACTCAAAAATATGCCATTAATGAAATCTTACAAAAATAGTACAATGTAGTATAATGGAGGACATGAACACTCCATAAACTATTTTTGAAGAGCTACATTGTACCACACTACCAATATATACTATGCACTCTCTATATTCTCTCCTCTCATTTCACTCACTATAAGGTCATATATATAGGAAGATAAGTTCCTTGGCCCTCACTCTACCTTTGACTCTATCCTATGACTCATGTACATGTGGACTACATGCACATTTATATCATTGCACATTCTAACACTTGTGCATTTATTATATGTTGAAGTAACTACCCAAACTTTACTCTAAAGTAAAATCCTACTCTAGTAATGTACCAAAGGTGGTACATTGATATGTATCCAATAATATAATATACTCTAACATTGTTTCCCTTGATTTAGGAATGTGACCTTGTTTGGGCATGGTTGAGAAAAATTTGGCTAGGTGCATTCCCAAAAATTTCTAAATATAGAACTTGGGTGCAAAAACACTATTCAAAACTATAAATGTTAGTACTAGTTGTTAGCTTGGGCCCAAAATTTGAACTCTGAAGTCCAAAATTTGAACTTTAAAATTTGTAACTTAGAGAAGGTGAATCACCACATGTCTATATTGGTGACCTTCCATATTCAATAAATTGTATTTACAACCCACCAAATATTATATAAAGAGGGATGGACCCCTAACCATAAAAAGCATGAATAATAAACACAATGTTATAACTTCATATCTCTTATTAGACATTTTTGCATTGTAATTTGTTTTCTTAGAAATAAAATTATTTTGATTTAATAAGCTATGTATGGCTTCTATTGGGCATAAATCCCATAAAAATATTACTAAGATAAATATTAACACCACAATGAGGATAAATATTACTAAGATAAATATTATCTACTACTCGATATCCTTTTCTATAGATATTATTAGATTTCTAATATATTTTCCTCAACATCATAAATAATAATATTTTTTCCAATCCCCACATCCATTTTTATTTATAAAATTGATGATAATTTGTGAATTCCTTATATTTACATCATTTTCAATTGCAATTTTGCTCCTTGTAAGTTCCCTAACCTATACATAGTTAAAATTTAAAATTACATATAATTCTAAATAATGAGAATTTTACCTTTATTATTTCCAAAAACACCATATTCATCAGCTTTTATTAGATTTCCTTTAGAAATACCTCTTGTCATCTCAGAATATCACGATCATTTGTTACAAAATCCAGATGCACTAACACTTGTGCCTCACATAGGGTGACACAACAAGAAGTTTTGTTAGCATGGGAAACAACTCACAAGCTAACCTCCAATATTTTGCTAAGGCCAACTTCTTATTAGATGTGATATTTGATGCACTGTTTTCTAAACTACTTGCATATATTAAAGGGAAAGAGAGATAAATGTAGAAAATAAATTCTTAATCTAATGGAGGTAATGTGCCAAGATCAAAATATTATTATATGTATTATTGAAATAAAAATAGACACACATCTGTAGATACCTAAAATTCGCACATTGTCCCTCTTCCTATTTCCATGGTCAATCAATTTGCAAAACCCTCGAAAATTGCATAAATTGGTTAAAAACCACTATACACCATCCTTAGCCCCTTTGGGCTGCTCAAGACCTTTTCTACGCTTAACCATGGATCCTCATGTGACCTCATACCAACTCAACTAAGGTTGAAATCCTCACCATGGTCAAAAAATCAACAATTTGGTCTAAATATGTTTTTATGGCTAATTACATACTTAATCTCACCTAGTATACTTTGACTAACCTAGCCTAGCCTAGCCCTACCACCTCTCACCTAGATATTTCTGCACCTCATATCCTCTTGGTTCATAAATGCAATGTGGAGACTTTTGCACTTAAAAAGGCAATTTTACTCCTAAGATATTTCAATAAAGGTGATTATTAATGACAAGTTGATATTTTTGGTAAATCAACATTATTTGTGGATGGGTGAGGTATTCTCTCACCCAACCCCACTTATGACCCAGGACACCTCAGGGGACACCTACTTGGTGGACACCTCACCATTTGCCACCTCACAAGGGACACCTCTTCCCCTTTCTCTCACCTTGGCCCACTCTATAAATAGAAGGCCATTTTCACCTTTTAGTGACAACCAAATTTTGCATACTGATACTCTATCGAAATCACTACTGCCATTGCATCCATCACACATCCATTATATAGCCATCATACAAACATCACAACCAATTTGTCTCTTTTATAATACTGTTTGGTGAATGAGATAGGTTGAAAATCCTACCAAGAGTGCACTTTCAGAAGCTGAACCGGATAAATTTCAAGTCAACAACCAATCCTAAGCATCCATAGAAGCTATCTAAAAAATAAGATAAAAAAGGACCGGTTCGCACCTCACACATGCGAACTACCTAGTTCGCACCCTAGGAGTGCGAACCTCTAAAATAGGCACCAAAATCACTTGAACATGTAATAATAGCATAATTTACTATTATATGTTATTTTTAGCAAGTTATTTTATGTTTTGAATACTTTTTATGAGTCTTTTGTCTTCATAACTATGGGGTTTGACTGAGGTAGACCTCCCAACGCACTAATAGGATTTTGCAGGTTTACAGGTCCAACAAAGCACAAAGAAACATCTCCAACAAGCGGTGGCTCATGAGAAAGAAGCCCACCTACATCGAGGAATCCAAGAAGATAAATCGTGTTGTATTTGTACCACATATGAGAGGGTTTTCTTAGGGAAGACCCCATTGTAGCCTTCAGGGAAAAATTGTAAAAGGATATCAACTCTTGTAACCCTTTTATGATTATTAATACAAATACAGTAGATTATTTTATATTGAATGAATGTCTTAGTGTCTTTTTGATTGTTTCATTATAGCACACCCGGTGGGACCCCCATCAAGCATTAGCTTAATCACCTTCTAAAAAAAAATTGTGGTCTATTTATGTATGGCAGGTAGTTGTCATCCTTGAAGAAACCCCAAAACAAAGGAAAAAAATTCCATAAAAGACATCTCAGGCCAAACAAAAATAGGTTCGCTGGTGCACTGATGAGCCTTCAAAGAGAGTAGAGAGTACACACTTGGGCGTGTGAATTCCCCAATCTACCTCAAACTTGATACTTGATACCTAGGTATTGGTTCAGACACCCACAACCAAGGGTAAGGTAAGTCAGGGGAGGTTAAGAGCCTTATGTTCCCAAAGATTGCGTGCCCCCATACCTAGACCACAAATTGTCTCTTGCCACGACATATGCAAGGTTAAAGCATCCTTGTATTTTTGGGTACCAAATCAATATTTAATTTACTTTTCTATAATTTATTTACCTTAGGTATTTGCGACATCTTTGCAATTTTTTTATCGTCTTGCTACACATAAATTTAGTTTTTTGAGCTTTCTGTGCAGGTACCTATGCCGAACACACTCCAAATACACAAAAATAATCACTAAGATCCAAAAATTAGTCAGCTCAGTCTTCAAATTTTTGTTCACACCTTAAGAGTGTGAACTACTAGCAGAAGATAGGTTCGCATCCTAGGAGTGCGAACCTCCCAAATCCACATAGTTTTAGACCAGATGGCACATTGGAGGTATTTACACTCACCTAGATGCAGGTTTTGTGTGAACATCTTTAGTTTTCCTTTGTTTTGAAGCTAATATTTTACATTGAGCTATGAATTCCACAACATCACACATTCTTGTTTGTTGTAGCTAACTTTTTAGTTGTTTTCTAGAGTAGCTTCCAATTCCAGTAATTTCTCTTTAAGCCATTTCCCTTCCAAAGCAAGTAATTAGATTTCATTTTCAAAAATCAATAGCATAAATTTGATTTTGTGAAAACCACCTAAGTAGATTTTCCTTTCAAAAATTAATAGATTAAATTTGCTTGTGTACACAACCAAGTAAATAGATTTGTTTTGAAAAGGTATCATAGCATAGTTTATTTTGAAAAGGTATTTAGACTATATTTTATTCTAAAATAGTACCGCACAAACAAACACCACACACTCATGTCCTATTTAAATGGTGTAAGGAGTTGGGTTTCATCTCTAGCCCAAATTTGATTTCACCACCAATTCACCACCAGAGTTTAGTGAGGTCGGAGTCTTACCCTACACTAGCTCATCTTCGGATTAGTCACCATAGTATCTCCCAAGGTGGATCGTTCTGGCATTAATACCCAGCCAGTCCTTCCCACTTTGAGTGTTGGTTATCCAAAATTCATCACTCGAAGGTACCTTCAGAGTTAGTAGTTTTAGAAAGCCCATTTACCACAGGGATTTTCAAATAATTAGTGGGCACAACTGATCGTTACTATGGATGCCTTAAATGTGAGGGTTAAGCGAAAGCATGGGTATGCTAGTAGCACCACATTGATAACACAACCTCTCTTCATGAGAGTTTATTTGACTCATCAGATAATTTTGAGTCTCTCCCCTTTGGATACCATTTTACTTTACCTGATTCTATATAGGTTGCCACTCATCCGTTGGAAATATAGTTCTATTTTGTGCGCTCTTGGGTGTTGCAAAAGGTTCTATGTTACGACATACCTAATTTAAAGTATAAGTTCACCAATTACCATGATATTTTCCTAGGGTGGATACATACTTTCATAAAAACACACAAAAATAAAAAATAAATAACATTTACTTATTTTTGAGTCTCAAAAAAGTGGTTACAACAACATATCAAACATGCTATAACACACTTATATATTGTTCCATAGTTTCACTTCCATGCTATATATTGCATAGTCTATTTTTAGGAGATTCACACCTCCCAATGCAATCCTTCTACACTTAGATTTATTTTGCATTATTTTATGTGAATATATAGTTTATTTTGCAATATTTTTATGTGAATATATAGCTTTCAGGCTACAAAACTGCATTACACAGGTCTCCATAGCACACAGACGGTATACACAACACAAATTTCACTCTCTATCATAGTTTTGGGTGGTTTGCACCCCTAGAGTGCAAACCAATTAGTTTGCACCCCTAGAGTGTGAACCTATTTTTTGGGTTCTAGATTGCACACACAGGACACAAACACACCACACAACACATATCTAACATCTATTTCTCATTTTTAGTGGTTTGTACCCCACCTGTGCGAACCTATATTTTTTAAAATAGATAGTGTCCTAGTCAGTTAAAGATATTTCTAGAGTTTAAATTTCACATCTATTGGATATTAGTATACCTTTTGCACACATCACCATGCCAATTATGTGTAGTCAAATGCATGAAGTCCTTCATCGTGCCACTGAGGCTGCTCAGTGGATTGTCATGACGACAGGTGCTTCTAGTTCTCAGACCATTGATCCACCTTCCCAGTCTGACCAGGTTACTACTGTAGGTCCTCCTGACCTATTGATTGGGCCTTCCATCCCTACTGCTAGTCCCACATCCCATATGACATCTTCCACTCCATCCCACATCTTGGATGAGACGTTTGAGGAGACCCCTCCTTTGGAAGATCTTTCCTATTCCAATCCCCCATCCACATACTACCAACATGTCATCTATACCCCTCATGGATGCCCCATACTGGTTATGGTGGCGAATGAGTTCACCCCACATACTTCACCTTCTGTTACCCATCCCTTCCTTGAGCATTCCTCCCATCCACTTTTGGGTGATGTATTTGGTCTCATTATTTCTCAAATCATACCTAATATCGTTACCATTATCTAGATAGTTGATATGATATCCACACCTCCTTCATCCATGGACCTTCCTACCATACATTAATCCCAAACCCCACCATATCAGTAAGCTTCATCGAGTTATTAGCATTCCTCCCGACTGCCTTCCTCGCTCCTACCTCAAAAATATTCACACCCATCTCATTATTACTAGTTGATATCACCCAATCTATCCCATACCTCATTGTAGCTTTACCCATAGTAGGCCTCTTCATCATCCCAACCACCTCCTATCATGCCATAGTTTATCTCCTATCCACCCACCAACTATCCACCATTCTCCTCCTATGGACCTCCATCGACTCCATCATCATTTCACTTACCACCCCCACCTTCCTTTTGTCCCCCACTACTAAACCCTGCTTATCAAGGGCATATCCATCAATATTCAAATTATCTTGAGTCCCTCCTCACCATCCCAAAAATATTCCCTGCATCCTCATTCGCTCCACCTCCATCTTCACACATTCCACCTTTACCACATTGGCATCCCTTCCACCTCCATATTCTACACCACTCACTCTCTTCACGTCACCACCCACATGGTCCTCTACCACTACTGCTCATGTGTAACTGACTTACCCATATGCACAACAGTAGCAGATGCCCATTTCTACCCAACAGGTCCCTGGGTATTATGATCAGTAGCAACAACCACCCACCTACCATTCTTCATACATATCACCCCACCCATCTTAGGTTTCTATCCTACAATATCAAACTATATCAGTTCCTGATCCAAACCAGGCTTCTTACTATCATCTATGGGGGGAACAATAGTTGAAATATCCACCACACTTGGATTATTTGCTACCTCCATCACAACCATTACCTCCACCCACATTATCACTCCCATTTATAGATCCACCAAATACCACCACAGTGCACTCTAAAGAATTTCAAGCCATGCAAGAGTAGATTTGTACATTGGATTTGTGCACAATTGGTTATGGACCTCAAAAAACCACATATGATGAGTTGTACAATGAACCAATTCACCCATCTATTCCTATCCATACATATCCTTACAGATTTGAGATCCCTAAATTTGATAAATTTAAAATTAAGGAATATTATAGAGAGCACCTTAATAATTATCGCTTTTCTTGCTACCAGTTGCACGGTAGTGATCCCCTTATGCTTTGCATGTTTCCACATTTTCTTGGGGGACAAGCATTAGATTGGTACAACTATTTTCCTCACCACAGTTTATTCACTTTCAAAAAACTGGATAATCTATTTCTAGAGCATTTCTCGATTAACATCAAAACAAATCTTACCTTACCCAATGTTTATGCTTTACATCATTGGGACGATGAGCCTAAAATAGATTTTGTCACCCATTTGAGAGTGGTCATTCATGATCTAGCCTTACCTCTCCCACCTTCAGAGCTCATCAAACTCTTTGCTAAGAGTTTTCATAAACAAATCTCCTAAACATTTCAGATTCATCAAAGTAAAACATTTTAGGAAGACATTTCCCAAGCCAAAGTCATCGAGGACATCAAGGTCCACATGGGAAAAATCAAGTTACATAAAAAACAACCCTACCCCACCAATTACCATTGCAACCATCCTCCATATGTACCATCTACCACATGACCACCCCAAAACCAATCAGGTTCTTTTGAATTCTCCATATCTTCTAGTGCAAATGGCATCTATGCAAGCTCCACAACCCACTCCCCCATGATCTCCTCAAAATCAATACCAATCCAATCCTCCACTTCTTCCAACTCCACAACCAGGTAATCTTCCACTTCAACCATTTAATCCATACTAAGGCCACAATCCAGGTCCACCTCACCCTCCACACAATTGGATACCTATATCTGAGCCCATGCTCGCTCTATTTAATAGGTTAAATGAGGGTGGTCTCATCACTTTGCCAAATGTCCAACCTCTCAATCCAAATCATCCTCTCCCTCGAGACTATAATCCACAAGATTTTATGATTACCATTAACAACACAACCACACTATTGATTCATGCTGCATTTTTTACCATATCGTACAAGACCTTATTGATCAAGGCACTATTCGTGTCTCAAATCCCCTCGCATCACAAAATAAAAACTTGAAGATATATCAAAATCCTTTACCCGAGAATGGGGGTAATTTTCTTAAAAATGATCCACGTCAGGTTAATCATGTCAATTGAGGTCCTTCCCAACAAGGTTTTGTAGGTATGATTAATATCACCACTTGCAATCAATGCTATCCACCCCGTACGATTGCCCAACAACCTTCCACTTCTCAGAAACCACTAGCTACAACCTCAATTGTCACACCCCCAATTCCTCCACCCCTTCCATGGAATATCATCATCATCTATGATAGTATTTCTCACTAGATCCACATCGCCCTTGCAATATTATCCATTTATGACCTCCTGGAGTAATCCCAACCTCATCTCAAAGCCCTTGATTCTATCCTTTGCTCTCTCGATATCGAGACCCATGATGTAGATGCCTTTGCCAACTTCGTTGGCAATATTCAGAGATGCCTACAATATTTTATCAACTTCCATGACCATAAAATCATAGAAGTTGTAGGTGAGGGAGCAGATATCCCATTACATATTCAAGCCTCCATCAATACCGTCACCTATAAGCATGCGCTCATCAACACTAGTTCATCCATCAACATCATTTCTATTGCCACCATGGGTCACCTTCACCTTCCTCCTTCCCATATTGCTACTTCATCCATGGATATTTGAGCCTTCAATGGCTCCATGTATCCTACCCTCGGTACTATTGTCTTTCCCATCAAGGCAGGTGCCAAAACCATTTCCACTCTCTTCCATGTTATCGAAGGTGAGATGCAATATAACATCCTATTGGGATGCCCTTGGATTCAAGACATGCAATGCATCCCCTCCATGCTCCATCATTGTATCAAATATATCCATAATGGATTAGTCCATTGCATCCCTATCGATGTTGATCCATTAAAATTTTGTAATATCATCACTCTTCCCCCCAGTCCACCTTTATCATCCACCCAATTCGCCCCTACTCCACACCGATCTCTTGATAATACATATCCATCAACTTCACAACCTAATCCTACATCACCTAATCCAAGCAACATTGCATCCACCTCTTCCAATCCACCTCAACCTCCCTCCATACAACCTACACCCACATTTTCCCATTACCCCTCCTCACCTTTCATGCCACTCCCTCCATTTACCTTTTCTCCTACACCTTCCACTTCGTCTTCATCTAAGAACCCACTAATTATTCCCACACCTCCTGCATCCTCATACCGCTTTGTGCCCCGCTCAACATAGACATAATTCATCTCCAAATCACCCACTATTGCTTCCATATCCACTTCTCAATTCACCCATGCCAATCATCCTATCACTAGAACACCTATTGAATGCTATGAGTAGACACAATGTGCCTCTTCACTTGATGAACAGTTAGCCCAGTTTGACATTTTTTGCTTCCATCCCTTAACTTGACAATCCACCTACACCAATTCCATCATCTTCTATGCCACCTAGGGGGTCCTCCCATCCACCTGAGCATATGGTAACTCATCATGTCTCAATACTCATGACCACACCAGGTCCTAGTGAGTATAACATAAGCAATGCTCGGGTCCTTCCATCCAACATCCAATCCACCCATGAATTTGGTTGACCTCATGATATGCCCTTGACTATTGGGGTAGTGGTTCCTTTAGGTCCTCTCGATAATTGCATGAAATTTGTATATGGGGGACTTGACTCATTCGTAGAACCTCCAACACCTCCACCACCACAAACCAGATTCTGCGGTAACCTTGACCACATGTCCAATCCAAATTTTACCTAGAATTATTTATGTATGTATAACTAGCATGGGTATGGCCTAGGGAGATATGAACAAGGGTGTCGCACCTATATTCATCCTCCCCACGCAAACCCATTGACCAATCTGGCATTGGTTACCATCCCTAAGTAATCAGTACACTCGAGCATGAGTTGCAAAATTTGGATCTTGATCTTGTTGACCTACTTTCTGATGAGGAATTTGAGCTTAATATTCTGACATGTAGTTCTTCTCCACATTCCACAATTGACCTTCCATCTACATTATTTCCACCATCCCCACCACATGAGCCTCTCTCACCCCATGAAGTTGAAACCCTTGCTCACCACTTCACCCTTCCTATCTCTTGACCCACCTTTCATAGTTGATCCACCTTTACCCAAAGATCCTCCTTCCTTACCCCCACCTGCTATTCAATTTTTCCCCATTTGATACTTGCCACCACCTATTGGCCCATGTTCTCATTCCCCCTCCCCACCTGTGGTGTTAAATCCTAGTTGCAACCAACCTTTTCTAGATTCATTGCTATCCTCCTATGATTCATCACAACCCTCATCACCTACCTCTCCCATATCTAGCACTTTGGTCAACATGATATCTATTGACTTGTATGCCTCACTATGATATCCGCACCAACCTCATTATGTCCCCCCACATGTTCCTAATTTTATTGCTCTAGATAATATCTCCAAAACCCCCATCACTGTTGAATTCCTTCCAACATCGCACATGTTGTCGATCCACCAATGCACCATTACCCTCCATCCCACCTCACATCCCATGGATTAATCATATAGATATTTATCTAGATGATGAATTCCAGCTCCTAAATTCCATCGACGACCTTCACCTCATCCCCATACCTGCACAACTTCATGATGGTTCTCACATGCTTGTTGAGGACACTATTGAAGTTGACATTGGCAATGATCCAAAAAACCCTCACATCATTTCCCTCACCGCTAGCCTATCTGAAGAAGAGTGTGTCCTTTATACCAATTTCCTCAAATACTACATTAAGGTATTTGCATGGTCCTACATGGATATGTCTGGCCTTGACCCATTGTTAGTCGTGCACAACCTTATCCTGGATGACAATGCTAAACCTGTTCGACAAAAGTTGCACCGCATGCATCCCACCATTACGCTTGTTGTCAAGGAGGAGTTATAGAAGCTCCTTGATGTTAATTTCATCCAACCTATCAATTACCCTAAGTGGGTTTCAAACATGGTTCCCATTGGAAAACCCAAAGGGGGTATCTACATTTGCATCAATTTTAGGGATCTTAACAAAGCTTATCCCAAGGACAATTTTCCACTCCCTAACATTGACACGTTGGTTGATGCTACAACTGGACATGAAATACTATCACTCATGGATGATTTTTTAGGTTATAATAAAATTCGTGTCAATCTAGAAGACCAGCACAAGACCTCTTTCACAACCCCTAGGGGAATTTTTGTTACAAGGTCATGCCATTCGGCCTAAAAAATGTTGGGGCAACTTACCAACATGCCATGACCTACATATTCCATGATATGATGCACAAAACTATTGAAGACTACATCGATGACCTCATAGCTAAATCCAAAACCTGTGGTCAGCATCTTGAGGACCTACGTCAAATCTTTGATCACCTTTTGGAACATAATGTCTGATTAAATCCAAAGAAATGTGTCTTTGGTGTCACCACTAGAAAAATCTTGGGTTTCATCATTTCATAGAAAGGCATTGAAGTTGATCCCACCAAAGTCCAAGCTATTCTTGACATGCCTCCCCCTACGAACCTCAAGCAATTACATGGATTGCAAGGAAGGATTCAATCCATACGGTGATTCATCGCCCAAATTTCAGACAAGTGTCAGTTATTTAATAATATTTTACAGAAGGGGGTCCCATTTAAATGGGATAGTAAATGCCAAGCCACATTTGATGACATAAAATCATACCTCACATCTCCACCTATCCTCATTCCACCCCATCTAGAGTGCCCATTCCACCTATACATTTCCCCTATCGATGTCGCATTGGGCATGCTTCTTGCTCAAAATAATGAACGAGACCAAGAGCAAGTTGTATACTATATCAGCCACACATTGATTGATTATGAGACATGGTATGCTTACATGGAGAAACTTTGCCTTACCATTGTCTTTGCTACCCAAAAGCTATGATACTACATGATTAACCATACTACCTACGTAGTTGCCCATGATAACCCACTTCACTACATGATGGGTAAGAGCTACCACAATAGTCGAATGACCAAATGGATCATGCTCCTCATGGAATTCGATCTCGAATTCATCAATCAAAAATCCATTAAGGGCCAAGTCATTGTTGATCAGTTGGTTGAAGCCCCATTACCAAGTGATGCGCCATTGCTTATCCAACTTCCAGATGACTCAATATTTCATATAAGCAAAGCCGAAGAGCTCGTAGAGCCTGAATCAATGGCCAAATTAACCTTGTTCTTTGATGGCTCCCATTGCACACATGTTGGGGGTGCAGGAATAGTATTTTTCACACCACATGGGGAGCCTCTTCCCTTTTCCTTCAAGTTAGGCTTTCCTTGCACAAACAACAATGTTGAGTATGAAGCTCTTATCCTTGGCCTAAAGCAAGCGCTCTCCATGCACATTCATCGCTTGGACATATTTTGTGACTCCCTCCTCATTGTGAATCAAATCAAGGGAGAATGGCAATGTCGTTGCCCAGTCTTGCAACAATACAAACAGGTAGCTGAAGATTTATTGGCCCAATTTGAATGGTATGACATCATCGCTACTCCACGATCCACAAATTGTTTTGCCAATACCATGGCCTCACTAGGCTCACTCATTCTACAAAACCCACTTTCTGACACAACTCACATGTCCATCCACACCCTTTTCC
Organism: Wollemia nobilis; assembly: GCA_028583015.1. Lineage (NCBI taxonomy): Eukaryota > Viridiplantae > Streptophyta > Pinopsida > Araucariales > Araucariaceae > Wollemia > Wollemia nobilis. The sequence goes on from JAQPPZ010002174.1 coordinate 395,925, forward strand.
ATTCTGCCATTTCCACCAATCCACCTTCCCGTGACGATGGCATCAATATCATCGAAGCTCATCCACATGGGTTCACCCACATGACCCATGGTTCTCCCAAGTCAAGGACTACATTAAGCTCAGTATTCTCCCACCTAATATAAATCATACTCACAAACGAGCTTTCAAATTGTGTGCCATTCGCTATACATTATTAGGCGATATCCTTTATAAGCAAAGTCATGACGACATTTTATTGCACTGTCTAGAACCCTTAGAAGCCCAACGAATCACTCAAGAGGCTCATGATGGTACTTGTGGCGGCCATTTTAGTGGCATGGCCATCACCAAATGCATTCTATGAATGGGCTATTATTGGCCCACAATGGAGCATGAATGTTGTACCTATGTCAAAAAGTGTGTTAAATGCCAACATCATGCCAATATTACACACTTGCCTTCTTAGGCTCTACAACCTATCCAGTCAATGTGGCCATTTTCACAATGGGGCTTGGATCTCATTGGTAAAATCACACCCACCTCATATTCCAATCATAAGTTCATCATTACTGCAACCGAATATTTTATGAAATGGGTTGAGGCCATCCCTCTAATTCAAATGACCGGTCCTAAAATTTTTTATTTCATCACTCAACACATCATTTGTCATTTTGGCATCCCATCCAAAATCATCATAGACAATGGCACTCCATTTAATAATAAGAATGTTCATGCACTATGTGAAAAATTCAACATCCAACATAGTTTCTCTACTCCATACTACCCACAGGGTAATGGCCAAGCAGAAGCTATGAACAAAACCATTTGTGCCATTCTTCGCAAAACCATTGCAGACTCACATCGTGATTGGCACAATCAAATGCCACTAGCACTATGGGCCTACCATACCAGTATTCGCACCCCAACTAGGGCAACCCCATTTTCTATGGTATATGGTGCTGAGGCCATCATGCCATTGGAACTTGAAATACCATCCTTGCGAGTCTCCATGCAAGAATTCATTGATGATGATACAGCTCATCAGGCCCGACTTGACCAATTGACCTTATTAGATGAACATCACATTCATGCTATTGAACACACATAAGTTTATCAAGACCATATTCGATGTGCCTACAATTCCAAGGTACACCAACATGAATTTCAAGTTGGAGACTTAGTCCTCAAAGAAAACCAACAAATTACTAGCCAACCGTGCCATCTCCATGATAAATTTGCACCGAATTGGCTAGGCCCTTACATGGTTACTCATAAGTTTGGATCTGGGGCATATCATCTGGCCACATTGGAAGGTATTGCCGAACTTGAGCCCATTAAAATTATTCATCTACGAGAATTCTACGCCTAGTTGTAGGATTTCTAGCTCATCACCACTTGTATCTATGTATATAATTCAAAAACACAAAAAAAACAAAAACCAACATCATCATTTTTTACGTTCTGTGACACTAATTCCATTTGCATTTACATTTAAATCTGCTTCATTCATCTCTTTCTTCTCTTCTCTTTCCCCCCCTTCTTCTGTAATGAATGTTGTATGGTCATGCTTCGAGTGGCTACATACCTTTCATTTTCCCCTCTTTTTTGATCCATTTCTTCTTTTTATTCCCTTCTTCCTCTTAAATTATTTCTCTTCCAAGTTACTCATCAATGTTGTATGGTCACGCTTCGAGCGGCTACATACCTTTGATAGGTTTATTTTCTTCTTTCTTTTCTATTCTTTTTCTTCTAAGTTACTCATCAATGTTGTATGGTCACGCTTCGAGTGACTACATACCTTTGATAAGTTTCTTTTCTTCTTATCTCCTTCTTCTTTCTCCTCCTTTCTTTATCCCCTTCTCTATTTCCACACCAATTTAACTTACACCCCAATCCATTGTACATAAAATTGGGGTAACCTTACACATAAATTCTTGCCTTTTTTGCATTCATATAGGCATCTATACATAATCATTGTAAATACCATGCGAAGGGAATTAAAAATGCACATGCTAGCATACCAAGTGTGATGCCCAAACCCCTTTTCAAGAAATAGGATTATTGAAATGTTCTGAGTGCTTCACCCATCAACAGTTACATAATCAACCACCATCCAAAGTTGGCACATTTCAAAAACATTTCCAGGCTTCCCTTGGTTACCTTGCTCTCATTCCTGGATTTACCCACACGTCCTACAAATTAACTACATGTTGGAAATAGGACTAGCTACGCTGCATGATGACTGATGCTTAGCAAAAATCACTCTACTCATTATATCATTCACATGATTTCTCTCGAACCTGAGGATTGAAAAAAGGACAAGTTACAAAAAAAGAGAGAAAAAGGGCAGAAAACAAAAGCCAACACCAAAAAAGAAACAAAAAAATAAAATAGAAAAGAGAAAGACAAGAGAAAAGAGCACCACAAAAGAAAATTATCATACAGGGGCAGAAAACAAAAGGAAAAGCCTCGAGAGTACCATCAGCTTGAATCCCTGCATTCCTTAGGTCTTTACCAATGAGCTAGCTTATCGGCTAAGTTACCATGTAGTTATAAACCATCCTTTTTCAACATGGTACAATGAACATCACTTTACACACACAAATCCAGGATTGAGGTCTTGTTTACCAAGATAGCCTAGAACCTGTTCAAGAAGTTTGCTCAGTTAGTCAATGGGTTTGATTACTTACAAACTGTAGTGTTCGAATCTCTTCACTACAATATTTATATCCAACGTCCTTGGAATAACAAAATGGATCACATCACCTGAATACTGTAACGATGCAAATGTTATCCCTAAGCAATGTGTTTATATCTTTTAAATCTAATGCATGCCATTTTACTTTTTATCTCACACCTCATGTTAGTTCATATTTATTTAAGCATATCATCATTCCATTCACATTTAATTTTCTATTACCACCTCTACATTAATCATACACCACCATAAGCAGAAACAAGCAAACACACAAATGCAAATAGACACAAGTGCCAATCTCATATATATATATATATATATATATATATATATATCAAAACTCGATGCCATCAAGCTACAATAAAATGTGTAGGCCCTTACAGGCACATCATCACATATCCATGTACATACATCACCATAAAAAATGCCATACGACTACAATAAGGAGTGTACCCTCATCGACACATCTCCCAAAAAGAATCCGCTCATCCTGAGCACCTACAAAAATACAAAATAAATCACATGCCAGCCGCTCTACCTCCGTAGCCCCATCATGACTACTACCCTCTAGGAGTCTTGCCAACCCCCTCATCTGCTAGAGCTCATCCTACCGCTGCTTGTGATGACTCAGCCTCTCCAACCTCTACCCTCTGCACTACCCCCACCAGTGTTGGTGGTGCCATCACCATCGATGCATATGACATCACCGGTGCCACCCCCTACTATCGCATCCCACCAACCGAGGGCATACTCCACTCTTCCTGAAGCTATGACAAGGAGAGAGACCCAGAGTATGTCAGAACTGGTAGGCCATTCACCATCAGCTCATTCTTCGCTCTAAACATCCTCTTGGCAGCCTCCTTCATGTTGGTTGTCATCAACCACTCATTCCCCACCCGTAATTGTGCCACCTCCTTCTGTGCTACCTCTAGCCATGGCACTACATCCCCAATCCAAAGCAATCTCCTGCTCTACCCTCTCCCTCACCTACTATACCTCTCACATAGTCTACTCTAGCTCTACGACCCTCACTAAATGATAGGCCTTCATGACCTCTGTCTCCCTTCGTACCTCATCCAACAACCTCTAAAACTACTCTATGGTCTCAATCATCTCATCGCGCTCTCCCTAGATGGTGTCACACTCACATCTCAGCTCATCCCGCTCAATCTTGAGCGCCTCCATCTCCTCTACCATCTGCTCCACTCAAACCCTAGCCTCATCTCGCTCCTCTAACGTAGCCCTCAAGTCCACCTCCACCTCTGTCTTCTCTGCTTCTATCACGGAGCGATCAACCCCCCAATCCATCTCGATGTCAAGAAGCTTATTTCTAAGCTTCTTCACCTCCCTCCTCAAAACCACCACCTCACCCTCAACCTCGATCACCACTACCAAATCTCCACCAAAGTCATAATCATCTGACTCCTCATCCACATCCACCAAAGGAATGTCCTCCCTCTCCTCCATGCCAACCTCCACCCCCTCACCCCTCTTTGTTGATGGCCTTGCACCACCACCACCAACTGGCCTAACCAACCAATCATCTACCTCCTCATCTACATCCATCACCAAAATATCCTCCCTCTCCTCCACGTCAAATCCCATCCCCTCACCCCCCTCAGATGATGGCCCTGCACCACTATCGCTCACCAACCTATCCCGATCATCACATCATGGCCTCACCTACCTAATCAAGTGATCTAGCTCCTCCTCCTCCTCACCCAACTCAAGTGATCTCACATCCTTTCACTCTGCATATGCCTCGATGATGTTGCTCTTGCCCCTCCAGGAAACTCCCTATTAGGAAGTAATCTTGATACCTCCATCCACACATCCACTACACCCCGCCCTGGCTGCCAAGTCTGCCTTAACCACCACACATCATACTTTGGGGTTGTCCTTGCATTATCCATGTTAGGGACATATATCAACTCATCCAGAATCATGTCTAGAGGTGGTACCATGGGCTATGATCCTCTATCACCCTCCACTATATAAATATCCATAGGTAGCTTTGAAACCCTTGCCTCAATCCAAACAGGTGTAGTACCCTAAAAAAGGTAAAATACTCCACCTGCCATACATACTTCCCCACAATCCACTGACCATGATGAATGCATGCTAGGTGTGCTATATCCTCACCCCAATTAGGTGCTTCCCGCCATGGCCTCCACCTGACCTACCCCATCATCAATCATCCTAGCTCCTCTCAGTGATACAATAACTCACCTATGCAAGTCCTCTTCTTTAGCTCCATATCCACTCTCCACATCATAGCAATGGGTACATCCTCCCCCTCAATCTCATGGGCCTCGTATGGTAGCTACACAAGTCTCAAAATGATCAAATGCTCACAAGCCCATATATATAACAAGGGACTAATATTGAGCCCTTTCTTATCCATCCTCACCACACCATGCAACTCTCGATAAACCTATGCCAACAACACGGGTGCCCATGCATATACTACCTACCACTTCACCATATCATATACCACCCCCATCATATTCCAAGGGAACTTAACCCCTAAAGCATCTGGTAATGCATGGCTAGCTATCAATAGCATCACCATCGCATGACGAATGGAAAGCCACTCCTTCCTCCAATACACCATATAGTCTACACCCTTCCTCGCATCCACCTACCACCAACATTGCCCGAATGTCCTCTCTAGGATACCCTCATGTGCCTCCTTCTCCATTGTCATCATCGTAATCCCATCTATCGACAATCGATAGATGCGGTAGATATCCTCCAAGGTCACTATCATCTCCCCTATCGATAAATGAAAGGTTTTCATATTCGGATCCCACCTCTCACACAATGCCGCTATATATGCATGGTTCACATGAACCTCATGCATAACCCACACTCCATACAATCCAACCACCCTCAACCAAGTCACATCATCCATCATCCACCATCCACTTATCCTCCAAGGCCTTCCTACACTTTTGCAATTGGTGGCATGTAAATATCTCCTTCACCTGCCATCATACACACATCACATGTCAGAAATCCTTCATGGTTTCATGCATAATCATTATACATAACAAAACAAAGTAAAAACATTTATTTTCACAAGTTTTTGCCATCATTAGGATATCATTTTATTTTTGTAAATAAATGATCAAATTTATTTTACCCATTACACCGCATTTCACCCCACATGCACATATTCAAAACAAAAAAAAAAACAAAAAAAATTGAGTTCACACTCCACATGTGTGAACCACTAGTTTGCACCCCAACCATGCGAACCACCTGAACCAGAAAATTTTTGCACGACCTGGTTCGCAATCACATAATCGTCAAATCCATGCAATCCATGCAGACAAAAAAGTAAAACATGTGCTAAAAAAAATGAGAAAAGCAAAGCAAACCCTCCCCCACAGGCATGCAAAATGAAGTAATCAAAATGAGGTCAAATCACACATGCAAAAGTATATTGGGATACCCATTTGGCTCATTGGGCTGCCCCATTCATCAGTTTCAACATGCATTCATTTTTCACCCCCTATTTCCCACATCATGGAAAACACACATTCCCACATGCAAACACATTGCAAGCAAAAACCAAAAGCACATTGCAATACCCATTTCACCCTTTTTACACAAAGTGCATGAATCTAATCCCGTTCATGCCCCCATGTTCATTTTTTACCATTTAAAGCAAAAGTTTCATTTTCCCAAACCCTCTCTAACTACACAGTTACCGAGAGAGAAAACATGCTTACCTTGAGCGTTCCTACCCTTTAACTCGTGCTCACTGATGCACTGGCCATCTCGTCCCATCCATTTCATAAATCAGCAGCACTCCATTCTATTTCTTATCTCCTCCATCTCTCCAACTTCATTTCCAAGCGTAAATGACGTCAAAAACATCATTTTTCCCTTAAAAACCCTCTTTCGCGCAGGTTCTCACCCCACACATGCGAACCGACTGGTTTACACGGTAGATGTGTGAACCTACTGTATGGTCCCAAAATTTTACCCTTTGCATGGAATTTTATTCACCATTCCGTACAACCATCATTTTCACCCATTTTCATGCCCAATTTTGCAAATCTTACCATCACTCTTCATCAACCATCTCATCGTCGATCGTCATTTCCTCCATCGCCAATTCATTTCTTGAGGGGGTAATCATTCAACACATCAAAATCTACCTTGCACATGATCAAATAACAAAACATCCAATCATGGATATAACAAATGCCTAAGAAAATTTTGCTGAAGATTATCTCAAGTCCTTATGCTAGGATAAATACAAAACAATGAAATTTCTCTTCTTAATCAAACTCCAATCCAAAAACAAAACAATGTTTGATAGACTTCAAAACACCTCTGATTGTAGACACCTCATGGATTCCAATATTCATAGTGGTAAGACCACTCGTGAATGAAGCTCCTGAAAATTCTACCCCATGGCTCCAACAATCTATCAAATGTTGTCAAAAGAGCTCATCAATCAATCAAAAGCAAATATAAGCAAAGGCATTTGTTCCTTCCAAATTGAAGCATTTATAGTTGATCATAATGCAAGGTAATCATATACCTTCCTCCAAAAGCAATCATCCACAAACCATTTTTATCAATGCGTCTCTCTCGCAATCATCCCCAATTCATCAATCACAAATTCTTTGCCTTCCAAATCATCCCATCAATTCATATCAGTTTTTGTACTAAATCGTATTTTCACACAATCCAGTACAAAAAGGGGTAAAATTTAGACACCTAAAAGGTGCACATTATCCCTCTCCCTATTTCCTTGGTCAATCAATTTGGAATACCCTCAAAAATTGCATAAATTGGTTAAAAACCACTATTCACAATCCTTAGCCCCTTTGGGCTAGTCAAGCCCTTCCTATGCTTAACCATGGATCCTCATGTGACCTCATACCAACTCAACTAAGGTTGAAATCTTTACCATGGTCAAAAAGCACTTTATGGTCAAAAAGTCAACAATTTAGTCTAAATATGCTTTATGGCTAATTACATACTTAATTAGATCTAATCTTGATTTAATTAAAGCCTCCACCTCACCTAGTCTACTTTGACTAGCCTAGCCTAGCCTAGCCCTACCACCTCTCACCCAGATATTTCTCCACCTCACATCCTCCTGGGTCATAAATGCAAGATGGAGACTTTTGCACTTAAAAAAACAATTTTAATCCTAAGATATTTCAATAAAGGTGATTATTAATGACAAGTTGATATTTTTGGTAAATCATCATTATTTGTGGGGATTCTCTCACCCAACCCCACTTATGACCCAGGAAACCTTAGGGGACACCCATTTGGTGGACACCACACCATTACCACCTCACAGGGGACACCTCTTCCCCTTTCTCTCACCTTGGCCCACTCTATAAATAGAAGGCCATTTTCACCTTTTAGTAACAACCAACTTTTGCATACCAAAACTCTGCTGAAATCACTACTGCCATTGCATCCATCACACATCCATTACACAACCATCATACAAACATCACAATCAATTTGTCTCTTTCATAATACTATTTTGTGAATGAGATAGGTTGATAATCCTGCCAAGAGTGCACTTTCAGAAGTTGAACCGGACAAATTTCAAGTCAACAACCAATCCTGAGCATCCAAAGAAGCTATCTGAAAAATTTGATCGAAAAAGGACCGGTTCGCACCTCACACATGTGAACCACCTGATTTGTACCCTAGGAGTGCGAACCTCTACAACAAACACCAGAATCACTCGAACAGGTAAGAATAGCATAATTTACTATTTTATGTTGTTTTTAGCAAGTTATTTTATGTTTTGAATACTTTTTATGAGTCTTTTGTCTTCATAACTACGAGGTTTTGACTGAGGCAGACCCCCCAACGCACTAATAGGATTTTACAGGTTTACAGGTCCAAAAAAGCACAAGGAAACATCTCCAACAAGTGGTGGCTCATGAGCAAGAAGCCCACCTACATCGAGGAACCCAAGAAGACGAATCGTGTTGTCTTTGTACCACATCCGAGAGGGCTTCCTTAGGGAAGACCCCATTGTAGCCTTCAAGGAAAATTGTAATAGGATATCAATTCTTGTAACCCCTTTTATGATTATCAATACAAATACTGTAGATTCTTTGATATTGAATGAATATCTTAGCATATTTTTGATCGTTTCAATATCATTCATTAATAGCTAGATAAATGAACACATCAATAGTATACCATTGACATTCACACATAAGGCAAAGCTAAAGTAGCCATAACTTCATATATATATATATATATATCAATATTTTATTATAAAGATGCTAGATTAAAAGAGGCTTGAATTCCATTAACAAAATGACTCAAGGTTCAAGTCTAGATACATAGAAGAAAAGTGAAAGGAAATACACATAAGGCTAGATATTAGGCAATAGTAGGAAATTTTCAATGCCTTAATATATATCAATATTTTCTTACAAAGATGCTAGATCAAAAGAGGCTTGATCTCCAAAAACAAAATTACTCAAGGTGTGAGTCCAGATAGATAAAAGAAAAGTGAAAGGAATACACAAGGCTAGATATTAGGCACTAGTAGGCAATTTCCAATGCCTTACAATGAAAATAAAACCACTATATAATAAAAACTAGGGTTTCTTGCCTCAATATTGTATAAGTGACATTTTTTTTTCTAATATCGAGTGAGGGATGGCTTTTCATTCAATGATGATGGGCACTAGGTATTTGGATCTAGAGCTAATAATACTAAAGGGTTTGAAACCTTTGGATTTGGAGTCTCTATCACTATCACCAACTACTTTTACTAGAAATTCCCCATAAAATAGAGTGCAAGATCCATTTGTAATAAATGTCATTGGACTTGAGGTCTCTATAACTAGACCTTCAACTACTATTACCTTTAATATGCAAATTGATTCCCTAAAATTCCATGTTCGTGTGGTGCACATAGGCAGACTTGGGACATTTTTGCAAATGCTTCCTTTATGGAATCAACTACTTTATCTAGGATGTTGCACATAGATGTTACCTATAATAATAATGCTTTTTTGTCATGGATATTTCTTATTGTGGAAGGCAAAAGGTTGGTTATAATATTGAAAGAATGTTTCCACCTTTTCCAAAAAATACGATTTCCTAGATTAGGCTACTCTCCCTCAATCAAATGGTTGGTAGAGTTTCTCTTGATCTTATCTTTTGTGCATATTCTCCTTCTTGGGTTATCGATAGCTAAAATCGAATGGTTGAAATTACTTTCTAATGCTATATTACATATGCCTTCTCCTAAATTGTAGGAGTTGTTAGATTGAATTTGATTTAATATTTATCATTGTTTTCCTCTAAATATAGTGTGGGGAGATCACAAGGCTACCATATTATGCTCATTATACATTTAATTAGATAGGGAATAATTGGTCTATGACTATTGACCTCACTATGCTTCAACCAATGGTAGGACTAATTTTATCATGGATGGAAAGTTCCTAGAGATGATGTAGGCCATCGATCATTGAGATTGGTGTGACTTCATGACACAATTACTTCAAAATTTCCTTCAAATCCCTATAGACTACTAGATTTGCCACCTATCCCAAATCAATGATAGAACTTCTTTGATATAATATTTGAACTTGAATCTTCTATGAACTACTAATGCACCTACCACATGTCTTTGGTTTTATCCAATGGTAGGGGCTTCTCCTAAAATTTTTATCAATTAGTTCTTAAAATGGCATGGGTTATTGATCATTAATATTGGATGGCTCATGGAAGTTAATGACCTGAAATGTGTTAATATCTTTCTCAAATTGACATAGACCATCGGATCTTGCTTCTACCCAATATTTATGACAAATATTTTGTGGATGTAGGATTGGATGAGACAACTACTTACTTTTTTGTGGGTCACCAATGTGTTTTATGCTTTAACCAATGGAGAATTTCTTCTCTGAATTTTTTTTTATAGCCTTATGAAATGGTGTGGGCCATTGGATGAGCAATAAATGGATCACAAATATTTACAAACTTCTTTTTTACTACTTGGTTGGGAAGCGATGGGCACCATCCGATCGGATAGAATCAATGACCCACATTCTTATGCTGCTTTCACACATTAATTTTCTTTGGAAATCATCATCCATCATAGATCTATCAATTCAACAAAGACTTTGAGGATATTTTATGGATTTTTAGTTTTTCAAATCAATTCCAATTGTTGATAAAAAATATCCAACAACTTGTATGACTTTGGGAGACTTCATGGCTTCTAAATCAATGACCATCATAGATCTAGAAAATTGATGGTGCACATTGTTTTGTCGTATCCACAAAATCACTTTTATTTATAAATCAACACCCACCATTGATTTGGAAAATTTACTGTATACATAGCTTTATAATTATTTTTGGCTTTTAACTTCTTGATTTATCATTTTCCATTGATCATTAAGATTATAAAGTTTGTACGACATCAAAATTTTCTCAAAGTTTCTTTGTGCAAAATCAACATCCACCATAGATTTGGAAAATGAATTGTGCACATGGCGCCTACCTTCTATTCCCCTCAACTTGCTAACTTACCTCACACTAAGGTGGACTTGAAAAATTGGCCAAGGTAAAATTTCTTTGGGTGTAGTGAAGTTTCACTATAGTTCTAATGACTCATTAGGGATATTTTTCTTGCTAAAGATAAATAACCTTCAAAAACATTTACAGCCTTTTCCATTAGGTGAAGAGTTGAATGAAAGAATGAAGAAATGATGTAGGGATTTTGGAAGAATAATTTACCCATTGAGGCTTTAATTTATACCCACTTACTTTCAGATAGTAACTCAATTTTTTTAAATTGTGAGTAGTAGCTCTAGATCTCTCGTTGGTCATCACAAGAAAATTTTTGTAATCAACTCATAACTTCTTGGAGTTGTGCTTCTATATCTACTAACAACTTGATGACCCAAGCTATGTTGCTCATGGAATGAGAATCTAACCATGTGTTAGAATTGAATTGCTCTTCCTTCTACTATTTGAGTAGTTGTATATACTCTTGCTCTGAAAGGAGCTTATTATCAAAATTCCAAGGAGATGGTAGGCCTTTTTGGATCAAAGGACCAATGGGACCCTTGAGGTTTACAATGATTATGGCTAGAATATTTATTTGGATTTTGCACTATTGTGTGACCTATCTTTATTAAGAACATCAAGAATTATTTGTGTCATTACCTCCCTATCCTAAACTCATGTATCTACTAGCTTTTAGTTGAGCAACGTGGCTAGTTTAGCTCTATATGCTCTAGCTTCCACCAACCTTAGAAAGTTGCAATCATTTTTTTCAACTTCTTGTATTATTATGGAGTTTTGGAAGGTTTTTAAATTGATGAATTTAAACACCTAGGATAGTGTTGATGTGGCTTTGGAAATATCCTCTTAGTATGCTCTACAAATTTCTTTTACTAGTTCTATTACCCTCAATTGCTACCCCAAACCTGAATTCTTCTTCTCTTCTTCAAGGTCTTTCTAAAAAATATCAAATTTCTTTTTTACCTAGGCCTCCTAGGTGGTGAGATGATTGGTGAGGTTTTGAACCATACTCTTTTTACATCCATGAGGGAAGTTGGAACTTATGTGCTCATACATTGGTTTATCTAATTTTGGAGCACCTTAGCTTCTATCTAGGATTTTTCACATTTATCCCTATTTTTCAAGCTCCTTTTGAGAGATAGGTCATCATGTATTACAACCTTGTTGGATTCATCCATAAACTCTACTATATATATAGCCTAGGCATCTTTAATGCAAATCCCCACTATTGCTACTCAATAATCTTGTTCCTACATTTGCCCCTTAGGCTTAGAAATAGTCAGGGTTAGTTGGGAGAGGTATAATGTGTTGCATTTAGAATCAAAGTAAATCATTCTTTTTTCCATGGGTCACCCAACTCTTTTACCTTCTTTCTTTTGAGTGTACTACTATTTTTTATTATAAATTACTTGGAATCAATCTAGTACACTAGAATTAGATGGTGCCTATGAGCATGTCAACTGTCCTATGGATTAAACATCATGAACAATATCTTGAATAATATAAAAGGAAAGTAGGATGAAGTGGTGAAAGGAGGGAAAAATATCATTTTGATAGAATGGGTTGAGGACTTACAGTTGGGGTGACAAAAGTGGAATAAGTGGGGGTAACAATTGTAAGGCTTATGAATGAAGGTAGCCACAAAAAAAATGGAAAGAGTCTAGGTAAATGTGCTCAGAGGGATTTGGGAAGAAATGTAGGCCAAAAAGGCTAAAATAATTAAAGAAATTAAATAACCTTGGTTATTTGGTAGAGTAAAAGTGGAAACAATAGAAAGAAATTTACTAGAGGTTGGAGGGGAAGCAACTTGTGGTTGTACCCTTGGGGTGCCCTCCATTTTCTTCTTCTCTGGTGGAGGTATTGCTCATAGGTTTATTTTTTATTTTACCTCTATTATAGTGCCTATTAGGCTAATCATGATGGTGATGTTTCTATTGTAAGAGGTTTTTGAGGAGAGGCAATGGATGGGGTTTCTTTGGGTATTGGCAAGGATTATTCTACATGAAATACGTCCTTCATCACAAACTACATACTTTCTACCCTTTAGGGTAATTCAATGCTTATTTTATCCTCTTTGCCCTCATCTATGTATGCACTTACAATGTCTAGATGCTCTTGAATATAGAGCTCATTAAATTTTTTATTGTCATCTAGGTTCTCGTATGCTATTGTATTTTCCTTGATATCTTTCTAAAATATCCACTAGGCCTTGATCTTCACCTTAATCTAGTGCTATACCCTCAAGACCTTCTTCCTCTTGACATTTATGTAGCTTTTGGGGTTGGTATGGTGTATCTTATGGTAAAAGACCTCATAAAACTTATCTTTCAAGGTGGCTTCATGATTATTTTATTGGGCTACATGCTTGCCTTATTCACCAAATTTTTGTTAGCCTCTATGTCTATCCTAGGATCATGGAAAAATCTTGTTAAAATTTTAACACTTGTTAGCTAGGTGGAGAATGATCCCTCGAGGTAATAGCTCCATTCATTCTTGAATATTTGTAATCCTAGGTCCTTAAACTTATTTTCCAGTATTATGATGACTTTTCTCTTCACCAATGTTATATCGTAAATGCTAAGAGGAGGCTTGTAAAATTCTATCTTACCCTTCTTGCTCTAAAATAACACATCAATTATATCTATAATGAGACCTCATTACACTAGGAAAATCTTATCCAACAAGGGAACGATGAATAATTTGTTGTCCAAGGCTAGATGAAATGGGAGGATCTAAAGCTTTATCCACCCACCAACCGACTAATATTGATAGGATGTCAAAGGTGCCATTACGGGAAGGCCTACATTGAAAGCTACTAGTATATTTAAACTCCCTATACCACATGGTTGTGATAATCCACTAGACTAGGAAAGATGACTACCTTCAATTTTTTAGTGGTATCTAAGCTAGGTCTCACCATTCATAAGATTCCTAGAGACTTTTTGGTGATAAACACAAATACTCCATCTTTAGTGAGACCCCTTCTTATATAGTGGTTATGAATTCACCCATCACCTAGACAAGTGTATTTAGAGACCAAACTATCCTCCATTTATGATCGATTTTATGGTGGCTATCCAATAAATCACTAAACTTTGGTGCTATTACCAAGGAAACATCAATAGAGTGCCCAAGGAAGTAGAACTTAGGAATAATGGAAGAAAAATAAAGGGCCCAAGGTGACTAGAAAAGGGATTGACATCGTTCAAATTAGCTTACCATGTATAAAAAAATAAACAACTTGAGTAGTTTAGGATATCAAATTTGTATAGATTGTATAGCCTTCTTTATCTAGAAAGAGATCACCCTGGCTATGTCAAGGAAGAAAAGAAAAACCTTCTAGATCATACAATGAAGGAAAACTCAAAAAATGAAGAGGTCTGACCTCGATGCAACTTAAATCAAGTGAAAAGCAAGGTGACAATAGGAGTGGCATCTTAAAGATCATGAGATAAACAAAATTAAAACATGAGTAATTTTGAAAAATGACAAAATTGTCTAGGGACACATATTTTAAAGAATTTCACCCCCAATAATACTAAACAAAAAATTTCATGGATAAAAATTGTTACCATAGTTTGACAACTAGGACCCCTAGATGATGGTTAATAGGATCAAGGGTGAATCAGAACAACAGTATTATTTCAAAAATCCCAATTATGCAAAAAATTCCAACCATAAGATAGTTTAACGATGATCAATCAACACAAGTATCAACTTGACCCAATGGAAATCCAATCAAGGTAGTATCACAAAAATTAAGCAAACATAAGGATGAGGTCCAAATCATCTCAAGACTAGCTAGAAATATTTTCCTCTCCTCATAGGAATAATCCCAAAGATTAATTTCCCAAAAGTAAGACCTATTAACAACAAATTTATAAAATATTACTCCACATGTAGGTAGCATTTATGGTGCTTAGACTCATGACCCCCTCTGGATCCATCATTGTAGTTCTTCAGGCTCTGCACCTAAGAATGACATAGGTGCTCCTACTATTGACAGTTGGGGAGAATTTTAAATTTTGAATTTAAATTTAGATTGTATAAATAGCCAATTTTTATCTTAGAAGGTAGAAAAAGATAGTGCTAGTTTCTCATGCCTAGTATTTGGACCAATTAGTATTCTTTTTCTCATTTTCTCATGTAGTGATCCGGGTTGGAACCCAAATAATTTTGTGTATAGTTCCCTTCGAGCACTTTCATTGTAATACATGCAATTCACTATATATATATATATATATATATATATATAATATTTGTGGTTATTTACCTCCTACCCTATTATTGGTATGTGTATGCAAGTGTGTAGGAGAACCTCATGACTATTATTTGTCCCTTCTTTATGCATGCTTCATAAGAATTTTTTTTGTATTGAAATGAGATGTATTCACCTTCCTGACATGGGTGGATCACATATTTATTAATCCAATTAATGCATGGAGGACCTTATCCTTGGTGCATCACCACCCCTTAGTCTAGGCTAGATGAGCTTTTAATTGCTTTATTTTCTAGTTTTCTCTAACCCTTTTCCTACATAGGCTATAGTAGGAGAAAAGTGTGCCAAAAAAACACCTAGATAAGAAGTTGACCTTAGTGTACCTAGAGCCATGTCCTATGCTCACCATAATTTTTGGACTATATGCCACATGTGAGGCACAAGCATCCGATGCACTCAATAACTATAGTGGATGGTCATCGTGGTGGGGTATGGGATAGAGTTAGATATGATTCCCAATAGTTATTATATCATGCCTAATGGGATGAATCATGCATATTGAGCTGAGACCCTAGTGAAATTCTTAGTTCCCTACTTATTGAAGCATTTTCAAAGATTCACCTTGTGACTCCACTAATCGAAGAACTCATCCTATAGCAACTCTATTGATTTCAAGGTGAACCTAGTGATTTATTAGTTCTAGACCTACCACAAGGTCTAACATAAGGGTTGATTTCAAGGTTAACCTAGTGATTTATGAGCTCTAGACCTACCATAAGGTCTAACACAAGGGAAGACCATCAATTATTATTACCATTCCTAATCCATGATTAGATAAAAAGAGGTCGATGATAAAACATGGCCACAATACCAAATAAAAATAAAATATGACTCTTGTTATGGAATGATAAAGGCCCAATTCAACCACCAACCCCACCTACTACATGGTATGAAATACCAACCTTAGTGCTAAAATCTTTTTTGTCCTTCATCGGGGAAGACATAGTAACTCCCATTGAGAACCTATAGTTTCTGGCTAGCATTTGTGCCTTATATAACATTAACCAATAAAATATGATGCTAAGGCTATTGAAAACATATTTTAGGGGGAAGGCATAAGAGTGGTATATATTTAACACCACATATTCTATTGTATATTGGAACTAGCTTGCCAATATGCTTGCAAATAGATTTGGTGAGAAGATAGACGGAGTATCTCTCCTAGAACAACTATCAACTATCAAAGGCCTCCCATGGAGGCTATAGACTATTTTAATGCTATATAAGACTTGTCAAATAATCCCTAAATAAATCTAGTTTCCACTAGGTATATCTCTTATCTATTATTTGAAGGCTTTTGATTCAAATATATCCATGATGGTAAATTTTAAGGGAGGAAAAACTCTACTAGAGGCTTATGGGATTGTTATTCAAATAGAAAGTGATCTCATAAAAGTTGGGAGATTAGCACCAAAACCCCCCATGCATTTATTTCCCAACATTAAATTGCCTTATCAACCCCCTCCATCTATGCAACCCACCACCTTGTAGCAAACCCTAAATTTTAACTAGTTTTTGATGCAAACCAACATCCATTCAACCAACCAGTACTTTATTACCTCCCAACATTTAAAAGTTGACAATGTAAAATGTTCTTTAAAGTTATTGATCAATAAAATGATAGTCCTTAAGTGATAATAAAATTTCAAGAGGTTCAGCTATCAAAACTACCCCATATATTCCTTCTAATCCAGTAACAAGGGCTATCGATCCCCTCCAAATCGATATTGGAGGTACCCATCTCAAATGAATAAGGAATCTAGTCAACCCAAGTTTCCAAAAGTAAATAGTCCCTATATCAATTTACATGCAACAAATTTTGGCCAATCTAATAAGGGATATAGTGTCATCCCAAAATAATTTTGTTGAAGACCTATATACATGGAAGTGCCCTTACCCCAATCCCTACTATTTTAATCATAAGGAGCTCTAGTCAGCCACATTTTTTATGCCTTAGATCCCTTACTCAAAGACAATTGCATGACCATTAGGACCAACAATTCAAATTCTAAATCTAGAAGTTAACTCAAATTTGGATACCAGACCCTCAAAATAAACATTGATGGCATGGGATAAAGGTAACGTTTATGTTACCACAGTAATGGGCAACACCCTACTAGAAAATAAACCTCAAGAAAAATCTAGTGTTCTCACTATAGGTAAGAGGAGGGATATAGAAGAAGACCAAGAGGTAAATCAAGCAGTCACAAACACTCAATGAAAAGTTAATGTTCCCAAATCTAGGCAATCATTGGAAACTAATTTTATGGAACTAAGGAGACCTATGCAAGAACCAACAAAGTATCCTATCCTATTATCTAGATACCAAGGCCTTAATGGATCCCAAGATAAGCACCAATAGTGCAACCATTGGAGATGTTCAATGTGGTTGAACATTTAAAGAGGTTTACAATACCTATTCTACTATAGGATTCTATCACCCTACCAAAATAAATGGAGCAACATGAAGATACATTGAAGAGGTAAAATATCATCAAAGGGTAAAAGGTATTGCTAGTTCTATGTATCTAGTGTCTATTTCCTAGTGAGAGAAAATCCCTCCCCTTATTAACACTCATATGTAAGGATAGGTTGATTCATATATGCCTACTGGATTTTGGATCAAGTACCTGTTGTTGTCATCACACAATGTACCCCAATTTGGAGACCTACTTAGAATTTTTTTTGATGTTCATGTGACTTTTGTTTTGCATTTTTTATGTTAGCTTATGATTTCATAAATAGGTCAATAAAGCCCAAAGGTTTTCTATTGCGATATTTTTAGCATTGGACAGTTTTTGTGATCGCATGTTTTCGTTCCCATGATTTTTTTTCTTTTTTTATTAGGACAATAACCCCATTTCAAGTTCCTACATAGTAATGAAAACAAACATTAATAATAATAATAATAATAATAATAATAATAATTAAAACAAAAAGTACAATCACATCATTTGGTAGGAAAGTTTAAAGTTTCTTTATTAAAGTGTTGTTCATGGTATATTCCCTTCACAAGGTTTAAGGTTGTCATTTTATATTCTCCTCACTAATTGTTGTTCACCGTATAAGATGCGTATAAAGTACTTGATTTCTATAAAGTACTTTTGGTTTATTTTTGATATAAGTACATTTGTTTTAATTTACTTCTTATTTTTATAAAGTACTTTCGGTTTAAATCTGATTTAATTTCTTATCTTCGTGTCCAGGTTATATTTTTTTATTATGATGGCCTGATTTTCGAGGTGAACCCCAACTTGGCCAACCAAAATATAGATGGTTCATTTTTTGAGATAAAACCATGTTGAAGTGCGGATGCAGTGCATGAGTATGGTAAATGTAGGGGTACAATTTTTTAGGGTGATACATGCATGATTTACAAGGCATCTACAGGCATGAATTTCAAGGTATCTATAGGCACGTTTCAAGGTGCCACAGATACCAAGGTGTCACATAGTAGTGCAACCGATTCAATTGGATTAGGGCCTGTTGACATTAATAAAACTTCCACCATGTTGTCATCGAATGTATATGGGAATAAACCCACAACAATTTTGTGAAACGCTTGATAAAGGAAAGCGGGGAAGGATGCAAGGATTATCACCATAAGTATGGATATGATTTCCAAATATATTTATCTATGGAAGTAGTGGTATGTCTTTTATCAGATGGTGATGCAAGTGAGAGTGATAAAATAACTTGGTTGAATGTAGATTTCCAAGTAGAAATGAAGAATATTTCGTTAACATTGCATAGGTCCAACTTCATTAACCCGTGGTGGCAGTGCTAACAGCTATTTTGTAGGAACTGTTAGAAACTCTGTGAGCTTTGCCAAGTGTATTTTAACCATGAAAAAAAATATTACCTCATCCATTGCTGAAAATAGGAGAACCTCAATAATGTAGTCCTGGTTTTTTAATTCCAAGTGGCTAACATCTACATGTTATCACCATAAATAGAACATCATTCTAGTCACACGATTCTGCAATAGGCTACCCAACTAGTGTCCATATCTTCATAGATAATGGTAGGGTTATATCAGTTCTCCTATGCTAAAACTCCTAATAAATTAAAATCATGGAAAAGTACTTCACCAAGAAGAATTCACTAGATATGGTTTCTCATAATCGGGATGATGAGAAAATGGCATCTTCCAAAGGGGCATAGACTAACATTGGGTGAACCAGACTAGAGGGCAATCACCTTAATTTTAAAATGAGAAGAAATCAGACTAGAATACGGGCTCTTTGCACTCAGTGATAGAGGTTTAATGAAATAATATCCCAGAGACAACTGTAAGTATGTTCAAAGTATAATATAGCATGCGATCCACTCATTGTTCTCTAATTGTCATCAAAACGAAAATACACGACCTGTGTCTTACCTTTTGTTCTTACTTGTTGAGAGGAGTAATGAATCCAAGATGATCTAGTATAGTTAAAATTATCCTAACCTGTTGTATTACCTCTACATCCCACTTGGTTTCTACCATTATCATTATTCATATTATTTCATTGAAAAGATCTCAAATAATCACCTTTTGAACAGTCCATAATGAGCAATCATGAAATTTTGCACCCTCACATAGCTAGCATGAGTTACATGATAATAAAAATAATCTTACATTGAAAGGCTTCTGCATAAAAAGCAGTTCATGCAGGTTGACGGTAAGAGAGGTGCAACCACCGAAGTAATGACATGCATATCACAATGTTTGTAGGAATTGATGAATGTCACACGATTCATAGTGTTCATCAGCGCTCGCATTCTACATGGTCACTTGGATGTCCATTAATTCAGAGAATGATGATGATGATCTTTTTCAATTAATACTCTTTTGTTTGGTAAGATTGCAACTACGATCGTTACTGCATGTAGAAGCAACATTATCAAAAAGTTTTTATTTTAATAAATGGAGACCATTGTGGTTACAAGTTGAGGAAAATAAATAAGACAAAGTGGAATGGTTTTCCATTGAAGAAAATACGATGCAAAAACAACTAAATATTTCCTATTAATATCCACTGAAACTCATGAAAATAGGTCAGAGACTTTGTGGAGCAATCCAATGTTGGAAATTTGATTTTTTTGAAGAGCATCTCCTCCCTGGTTGCTGGACTAAAGGAATCTCACCCATTGTAATCTATTAAAGTAAGGTATTCTGAAGGAGCATTGATTAAATATATTTTATTTTGGCAATATAACAAATTTTTTTAATAAGTTATATGCATGCAAATGGTATACTTATTTATTTATTTTAATATATTGTGTTAATCCCATAGAATATTGCATCACATTAATGTTGGACTGTGTGAAGACTAGTTAGATTAATGTTGGTTTAGTGTAGGATATTTGTTTATACAGATTCGGGATGAAATTTTAAAAGTTATAGTGACTTGTTTTTATTTAATTTTTTTCTAACCCTAGCCTTTTATTTTTGTTAAATTTTCATCAAATAAAAAATCAAAACCCTAAAAAATAAGTACATCGGTTTCAAGAATTAAGATTCAAATTTTTAAATTTACGTAAATTTACATTTTTTAATGAAATTTTAAACTTTGCATAGTTTTTCCAAATAATCATTTAGTTTCATTTTATGTAAAATTGAAATTTCAATAAATTTCAATTCTTCATTAAAGTGAATAATTAATATGATATTTTAAAAAATTTATATTGCAAAGTTTAGATTCAATCATTTTTTCTCATGCAAATCTTAACAATTTGAGATAAAATTTGATTAACAATCTAAGATAAAATTTTATTAACAATCTGAGATAAAATTTGATTAACAATTTGAGATAAAATTTGATTAACAATTTGAGATAAAATTTGATTAACAATTTGAGATAAAATCAATTAAAAACAAATATTCAAAGGTTAAAATCAAATATTTTTTAAATTTTGAAGGTTTTTAGTTGATCAATAATTTCACCTTTTCATAAATTCCATGAACAACAAAATTATTGCAAATCATATCAACCAAAATAGGCCCCTTGTTAATAGGCATATGCAACACTGAGGTATCCAATTAAATTTTGGTATTTCATAGTGTTCACTAAGCATTGCAAGATGATAAACACATTATACAGAACCTTGGGGAAATCACAAATATCTTCTTGCAAGAGAGTGTATCTTGGCAAAATATTGACTGTGAGTATATTCTTGTGATTGGACAAAAATATCATTCAACAATACCATAATCATGCCCAATAAAGTGGCCAATGCATTGGGTCTTTCCTGTGAACAAAATAGACAAAAGGTCATACAACTAGATGGCACCTCGGTGCTAGTCATTGGCCTCACAAAGAGCTTGTTACTTGCCCTTAACACCTATTCATCCATGGATGTTACCTAGGACATGGTAGTAATTGAACTACCTACTTTCTTTAGCACCTACCTCTCCTAGAACTTCATAGCCTAAATTGGGGGCTGCCTGTCCCTAGACAGGACCCATATGTTTTAAAGGATTTTCTATGGAACCAAGGTAAAAATTCCATTCAAATATCCTTACATACATCATGTGGAAAATATACTAGCAAAGAGATATGAGGTAAGACAAACATTCTTAATAGAAGGAAGCTGGTCAAATTTTGACCCAAAGGTGGATGAGGTCCCCCTTTAACCCTAAGCAACCCAATAGAAGAGTGGGGTTTTAGGATAAATAAATCAAACCCATATGATACTCTTGGATTAACTAGTACAAGTACATATATAATCTATGAATAGGGAATCTTGATCCCTGAGGTCAATAAAGCCACAAAGGCCCATCAACCATTAGTTCCATCCATTTGTCAATCTTTGATGGAAATGACTCATAGGTCATGAAAAATATTTAGGTAGAAGTGATGAAAGTTTGGGTCATGTTGGTCTAGAAATTATATATTTTGATAAAGGAATGTCATGTGAAATATTTGAAAAAAAAACATCAAACCATATATCATATTAAAAATAGGTGATAGTTAAAACAAAGTTGATGAAATCTAACTATAGAATAGCTATTGGTTGAAGCAAGAAACACCATGCACATGGAGGGTGCAAGTCAAAGCACCCATGCTAGAAATTTTTTTGGAAGCACATTGGGTATATCACATGCATGAATGAAGAAATATTTCATGACTTAAGAAGTATTATAATTGGAAAACTTGCTAGAAAAGAACACCCCCTAGGTAACCGTCAATCACATATAACCCGTCAGAATAATGAAAAATATAAGGTATTATAGTAGACAAACATACCTCTATTTTTAGGTGTATAGAAAGGACCATTAGCTTTCCTAAGGAGAATCAGGCAAAAGGACTAAAAGGGGAGCCCCTTGCAACATTTCAATATCTTCCCATGCAAAGCAATCCCTCAACAAAAGGATTTATCTCTCACCCTCATTAGCCTTATTTTCCATGATTCATGTATATAAACCCCATGCATAATAGATATGGCTACTACTTCTAGGTTCTTGATGAGGGCATAAAATGAAAGACTAGGGATAGGGTTCCTTAGTTAGGCTAGGTCTTAGGGCTTAGCCTTAGGGAGTTGTTTTTTAATATGTAAGTGAGAATTTTCTCACGTAATAGCTAGCCACCTTAGAGAATAAGGCTAGTTGGATTGATATTATCAATGCCTAAATAACTCTTTCGTATGATAGCCAACTTTCTTCATTTGAGAGTTTGTTGCTCCTTTGTAGGAATCTGTTGTACTTTTAGGCCTTTATAAGCCCTTAGTTTTAATTTATTTTTCATGTTGGTTTATACCACAACAGTGGTATCAGAGCGGGCAAATTTTGGAGGTTTTGGGTCAATTCCAATCTCCATAATCCTATTTTAGGTTATTTTTGACCCCTTTGCATTCTTATTTCTGTGAAGTTCTCTTTTATTTTATTGCACATTTACTGTATTTGATAGCTATTTTTATCAAAAAAAAAATTGTTGCAATTTGTTGCTGACGATAATTTTTTGCTACAAATTGATCTTGTTGATCAATTAATATTTCAAAAAAATATAAATATTTTGAAAGGCATTTCCAAAAAAAAAATAGTAGGGCCCAAATTACAGGCCCATGCCCCTCTACAACTGCAGTAGTGACACTGAGGTGAAAACCACCTTAGTAGCTATGCAACACCTGCATCAGCCACTATCGAATCTATATGAGCACCTTCTCTTTGGAGCTCATGCTTCAATTAAAACCACTAATGAGCAGTCCAAAACATTGGCCATTGCCCTATCTGATTCCCCTGTGATCTAATGATTTATAGCTCTCTACACCTGATAGGAGGTGACTCCACACCAAGATGACCAACAATAATAAAAAAAAGGATGATTTCATCTCGACTTTCGAAGAAGCGCTGGCTATTCCAACAGCTGCATACTACCAGCAAGTCTTGGACAAGGGTACCAAGCGATTCTACTCTCTTCTACATGAATTTTTTCTACTAACGATATCTGACATTGTGTCATATTGAATCCTACCACATCCTAATACAATCTACTTCACTGGCTAAATTTGACATTTTGTGCCATAGTCCTGCTCCCCTGGAGGCCATTTTTGTGATCGTGCTCATCCCAACTACGCCTGGATATGACACACTCTATGCCTCAATCAACCCTGACACAATCTGATCGAAGGGCAATATTTTGTCTACTTTCGACTTACTATTACTAAATCAAACGTAGTTTTTAAAACACCTACCACAGTTCTTTGGCATAGATGATGTATTTCCAATGCTTTTAGATTTTG
Source organism: Wollemia nobilis (assembly GCA_028583015.1). Lineage (NCBI taxonomy): Eukaryota > Viridiplantae > Streptophyta > Pinopsida > Araucariales > Araucariaceae > Wollemia > Wollemia nobilis. Next base: position 420,158 of record JAQPPZ010002174.1, read on the forward strand.
CACCTAGAATGAGTTTTGAGCATGGAAACCCTGATGCTGATTTCAAGGAGCCCATGCCACTCCTTATTTTACCTCCATTGGTGAATGTTTATACCAGATCTCAGCCAATCATGTGTTTTTTTGGATAAGCGAATCAAGATGCAACATGAGTCACATATCATGCTGGCAGATCCAACGAATGTGACATCGAGGCATGACAATTTTGTTACATCCTCAATTTTTTGTGAAGCACAAGAACCATTTTAATCCCACATTGCGTGGGTGAAAGGCTTATTAGCCTTTTTAAATGTAAGGGTGTCCTTATAGCAATAGCTAGCGTACAGACTGTGTATCCATTGGCTTCGACAGTGGCACGTATTGTGAAGTGTGGCATTGATCGCGCATCTTGGATCATTGATTTGACCTCCACTGCTTTGAGGATCATTCCGCATTGTCTAGGCGAATCCATTGACAGGACCACAATCCTTGATTGCATATATTATAAAATGGGAAAAAATATTTTTCAAAAGAAGATAATTGAAATATATTGAAAAAAAGAGAGAGAGAAAGTAAGCGCAAACCCTTTTTGAGGGGTAAAAATTTCATTCTGATTTTTTTAGCATAAGGGAGTAATTTATTTTTCTAAAATTTTGCAAAAGGAGTATTTTATTTTTGTGCTATTTTATTTTTTGCCCATAATTGTAAAATTGGATTAAACTATTATAGTTTTTGCAATTAATTGGGAAAATAGCACCACTTTTGTAACCCCTTAGCATTTTTGTAAACTATCTTTTGTCAGCCTCCTGGCATACACCCAAGGCCAAATGGCTCAAGATTTGGTGCAATAAATGGTTGTAATCACAGCAGTCATTAGTACATTGGCCAATAAGGTCAATACTCTCATGTGCAAGCAAAATACGAAGTCAAAATTTATGATGGCTCCCATGATCCTGAGGTTCTAAACATTTGGATCCTCAACATTGACATGTGGTTTGCCTATAGTAAAATACCACCAGATAAGTAAGTTTCTTTTGCACTCTTAAAAATTTTTGGCATAGCCAAATTTTTTATCACGGACCGCTTTAGTAATCAGAATCCCATTGACCATTGGGATGATTTGGTGAAGACTTTGACGGACACTTTTTATCCATCAAATTATGTAGAAGATATTGAATTTCGATGGCTTCGATTGAGGTAGGGCTACAACATGAGTTCCTAAAACTACATCATCCTATTCAACAAATTACGAATTTTGAATGGTATTCAGGATTCTACTGCTAAGCTTATCACAAAATTCAAGAGTGGACTACAGGAACCATTTTTAGGGAGTTGAAATATACTCCTATCACAGATTTGAACACCATGTATAATAAAGCATAGCTTGCGGAGGAGAATCTTACTACTCAATAAGGTGGATCTTGCTCTTCATATTCCACCAAAGCTCCCAAACAAAATCAATCTTCACAAAAATAGACAAATGCATATCCCACTTCTTCCTCTTCTTCTTCTTCCCCTTATTCTAACACTTATTCTCCTTCTTCTTTTGATCTAAGAAATTCTATGATTATTGTAAGAAGAGAGGCCATAAATAATCTGAGTGTTTTAGGAAGAAGAAGAATCTTATTGTAGAAGCTCCACCAGAGGAAAAACAAGAAGGGCCTATTGAGGCTATGGGAGAACGTCACCCTTATCTAGAGCTTTGAGGACTTAACAATCATACATTGTTGACACAACATGGTTGAAAGAGGTCATGACCATTTTTTTGTCACATGTGCTCATTTAAAGCACAATTACTTTGTAGATTGCATAATCGACAATGGCTCCCAAATGAACTTGATTTCTAGAGTCGTTGTCGATCAATTGAAGCTTCCTGTACAACCCCATCCTCATCCATATCCACTTGCATGGAAGGATATGGGTACCTCCTCCTTGATTCCAAAACATGCATTGTGTCCTTTGCATTTGGGTCACGTTATGTAGAAAAAGTCACTTGTGATGTGAATCCAATTGACTATTGTGATCTCATTCTTGGAAAGCCCTATCAATTTGATAAATGGGCTCAATATGATGCTTATCATAATACTTATACATTGCATCATGAGAATAAGCAGTTTCTCATTTCTTCCAAGAAACCCACATATAGTTATACAGTTCCACACCATACATCATTGGTCTTCTGCAAGCCAAAGGACATGCCAACTCTAGTTGCACACAAGGAGGCTCCTACTCATTTTCAGCACCTCCTCCTGTTGCTCCATTTTCTCCTATTTTTTCCATGCACCAAGTTCTTGATGTGAAGTAGACTTTGTAGCCACCGCCACAGGAGATTTGTCCTCCACCTCATCCATAGGATTTCACTCAAGTTGGACCTCCAGTCATGACCAGGCAAGGCCCTCCCACATTGGCATCCCTTGGACTTCTCAACATCATTAGTGCCCCTGTTCATTCTGCACCTAATTTTCCATTTTCACTCCCTCCTGCCCGAGTTCATCACCTTATACCCACTATAATTGTATAAGCATTGGAGTCCAATGCTTCCTTTGTGGGGAGGTATGATGAGGGCATCAAATGAAATACTAGGGATAGGGTTCCTTAGTTAGGCTAGGTCTTAGGGCTTAGTCTTAGGGAGTTGTTTTTTAATATGTAAGTGAGACTTTTCTCACGTAATAGCTAGCCACCTTCTAGAATAAGGCTAGTTGGATTGATATTTATCAATCCCTAAATAAATCCTTCGTATGCGAGCTAACTTTCTTCATTTGAGAGTTTGTTGCTCCTTCGTAGGAATCTATTGTAATTTTGGGCCTTTATAAGCCCTTAGTTTTAATTTATTTTTCATGTTGGTTTATACCACAACAAGTTCTTTACCTCTTGTACAGGCCCCTATGAGTCATAAAACTATAATAAGACCTCATTACACTAGGTGAATCATATCCAACAAGGGAATAATAAGATATTTATTTTCCAATGTTGGATGAAATGGGAAGTTCTAAATATTTTTCTACCTACCAATTGACTAATATTGAGAGGAGTCAAAGGTGCCTTTAAGGGAAGGGCTATGCCAAAATATGCTAGAATATTTTAAACTCCCTATACCACATGCATGTGATGACCCACCAAACCAAGAAATATTATTAACTTCAACTTTTTATGTGGTATCTAAGATAGTTCAAGCCATTCATAAGAGTCCCAAGTCCTTTTCAGTGATAACCATAGAGACTTCATCTTTAGTGATACCCCTTCTTATATAGTGGTCACAAACTTTCTCATCACTTGATAGAGTGGGTTCAAAGACTGAACTATCCTCCATTTGTGATCGATTCTATGGTGGCTATCTAATAAGTCACTAACCATTACCACTATTACCAAGGCAACATTAATAGAGGGCCCATGGAAGTAGAACTCAAGAATAATGAAAGAACAAGGAATTTGGGGTGACCAGATAATAATTATATCATACAGAGGAGCTTACCATATTTGAAAAAACAAACACCTTGCATATTTTAGGTTTTCAAATTTCTATAGATTGTATAGGCTTCTTAGTATAGAATGAGATCACCTTGGCTATGGAAACAAAGAAAACAAAAGCCTTCTAAATCATACAATGAAGTAATAATTTCCAAATGAATAGGTTTTATGACTTTGCATAAAGGTAACCATGATGCATCTAAAATCAAGTCAGAAGCAACATGACAATAGGAGTAGCATCCAATTTATCGTAAGATAAAATAGATTAGATCCTAACTAATATTCAAAAATGAAAACTTGTTGAGAGTCACAAGTATTTTACAAAATACTACCCCCAATAAGCATAAGCAAACCTTTTCATGGCTAAAATTTGCTACCAAAGTTCAATGACTAGAAACTCCAATTCAAAGTTAACAGGATCAAGAGTGAAGCAAGAAAGCAATGTTATTTCAAAAAGACCCATTATGCAAAAAACACATGGTCATGGGAGACTCTAATAATGATCAATTGACACAAGCATAAACCACACCCAATGGAAATCCAAGCAATTTAGTATCCCAAAAATCAAGTAAACACAAGGATGAGGCTCACGCCATCTCAAAACTAGCCAGATATCTTTTTTCATCCTCCTAGGAATAAGATCGAAGCTAAATTTTCCAAAAGGAAGACCTATTAACATTATATTTATGAAATATTACTCTGCTTGTAGGTAGCATTTATGGTGCTTAGACCCAAGGTCCAGTCTAGACCCATTAGTGCAATTCTTCAATCTATGAACCTATGAATAATATAGTTGCTCCTTCCCATACTAGTTGGGGGTAATTTTAAGTTTTGAATTTAAATATAGACTAGAAATAGTTAGTTTTGTATCTTAGAAGGGAAAATAGGATAGTACTAGTTCCTTATGCTTAGTATCTGGTCCAATTAGTCTTATTTTTCTCATTTTCTCATGTAGTGACATGGAATCAAAACCAAAGTCATTCTATGTATAGGCCCCTTTAATCTCTTTCATTGTAATACATGCAATTAACTAGATATAAATATATATACCATTCTTGTTACGTGTATGCAAGTTTTTATGAGAACCTAGTGACTATTATTTGTCCCTTCTTTATATAGGCTTCATAAGAAATAATTTTGTATTACAATAAGACATATTCACCTTTCTAGTGTGGGTGGTTCATGTGTTCATTAATCCCATTACTACATGAAGGACCTTATCCTTGGTGTATCTCCACCCCTTAGTTTAGGATAGATAAAATTTCAGTTGATTTTTTTCTAATACTTTTTCTACATGTTGTGGCTGATCCACAACACACCCCAAAATTGGGGACCCACCTTTTTTGCATGCTTTCAAAGAAGACCACAGTGGCCCAGATGCTAAAAATCAAGGGAAAAAGCAAAATATCACAAAATAGAAGTGTCGATATATCGTGACATGTTGCTCCATCGCGGCCAGAAATGAAAAGTTGTCATGATATCATGACATGTTGCTCCGTCGCGATCAGAAATGAAAAGTTGTCGCGATATCGCGACATGTTGCTCTGTCGCGGTCAGAAATGAAAGGTTGTCACGATTTTGCGATGTGTTGCTCTATCGTGGCTAAGAAAAAGAGAATGTCACGATATCGCGACATGTCACGTTTTTGTGGCTAAGAGCAGCAGAATGCATCATGAAGAGAAAATGTCGTGATATCGTGACATGTTGTGAAATCGCGGTGCAAGACAAAGAACCAAGTTGAAGACTCAAAATGTCATGATATCATGACATGTCGTGAAATCACGGTTCATAAAGGAGAGAGAAAGATAAAATGAAAAATGTTGCGATATCACGACTTGTCATGAAATCGCGGTCGAAGGCATCAAGAGAAGAGTCAATGCAGAAGTTGTTGCGATATCACGACATGTCGCCATTTCACGATCTGAAGACGAGATGAAGGGCAAAGGATAAAAAAGTGTCACGATATCGTGACATGTCAGGTTTTCTCAGCATAAAAGTGAGGAAGGAACAAATGAAAGAAAATGTTGCGTTTTCGTGACCTAGAGTAGCCAAAGTGGTACGAAATGAAAAAGTGTCACGATTTTGCGACAGAAAGCAGCGAGACAGCCCGAAAGAGAAAAGCATCGTGATTTCATGAAAAAAGCAGCCAAAGTTGTACGAAATGAAAAAGTGTCACGATTTCACGACAGAAAGCAGCGAGACAGCTCAAAAGAGAAAAGCGTCGTGATTTCACAACAGAAGCAGCCAAAGTGGTACGAATGAAAAAGTGTCATGATTTCACGACAGAAAGCAGCGAGACAGCCTGAAAGAAAAAAGTGTCATGATTTCATGACAGAAAGCAGCGAGACAGCCCGAAAGAGAAAAGCGTCGCGATTTCGCGACAGAAAGCAGCCAAAGTGGTATGAAATGAAAAAGTGTCACGATTTCATGACAGAAAGTAGCGAGACCGCTCGAAAGAGAAAAGCGTCACGATTTTATGACAGAAACAACCAAAGTGGTACGAAATGAAAAAGTGTCACGATTTTGCAACATGTCATGTTTTCGCTGTGCATGAAGGCAGACAAGGTTGTTGACAAAAAAACGTCGCGATATCATGACATGTCTTATTTTTGCAATGCAGGTAAAGGAACAAAGTTGTAGATAGAAAATGTCACGATATCGCGACATACTATTTCTTGTCGCGATTCATAGCGGGCCGTTACATAACATACAAAAAAGCATAGAACACGTGGCACGAAGATGTCAGGGCTATGATAACGCTTCAAGATCAACAGTTACAGTTCATAGAGAAGATCAAACGTTTTGACGTCGAGTAGAAAGTCAAAAATGACAAAAAGGCAAGGAAGATGAAACGAAGCGATCTAGGAGATGAAGCGAAGCGTCACAGGGCGAAACAGAGAGCATTGCAAAAAATTTTAAAAGCAGAAGCACAAATTGGTATGAGGGTCAGAAACCATTACAAGAAGGGTTGCAGAGCTAAAGGCGAGAAGGCAATTCTGGGCCTATTTGGGTTGTTTCTCTTCCACAGACTGGTTTGGAAAAACCAGATATTCTGCTATTGTAAAATGACATATTTTTAATGCAGAAGCGTTCAGAAATTTGCATCTGATTGGCAAGAAAGGAGTTATTCTCTGCATGCAATATTGAATGTTTATCTTTCCCCCTTTCAGGTTTTAGGCTTATAGATGGAGTTTAGTGCAATTTGTCTTGGTTGCTTCATGCGAATGTCTAAATCTGGAAAACGTAGTTAAAACCCTAGAAACCAACACTTAGCTTATCTAGATTATGCATGTTTGCAGGTTCAATAGGTTAGGTTGTATGCATAAAACCTCATATCTTCAATTTTGTCGGAACAAGATAGCATCATACTGAGTGCATTTTTATTTTTAGTTTGTTTTCTGCATTGCATTTTCATTCTCTGCATTTTATTTTTTCATTAAAGTTTAACTTATTTAAAATAAACATTTAAAAATTACAAAATCCAAAAAAAAAAAAAAAAAACAATGAACAATCATTAAAGCTTCATGATGAAATAAACCAGCATTGCCCCTTGTTTATAGTTTCTTGCAATCACTAAGGTATTCCAAGCATTTAAATTAAATATTATTATTTGTGCAAAATGCTAACATAGCAGAGACCTTGGAGAAGTTATTTATTTAATTTCTTTGCAAGAGGGGATTTTGAAATTCAAATCCTATTGGAGAGTGTGTTTTCACAATTGGGTGAAAATACCACTCAAAAGATTGGCGCTAGAAGGAGGGCCAGATTGGTTTAATTTATTTTGATTTTCATACAGAAGTAATGTGTTTTTTATTATATTTTGAAATTATTTCTTAAATCTCATTAACGGCTAAACTGTAGCATTTTTTTTGTGTTGCAGGTTTTCTTGGAGATATCGAGAGTTTTGTCAGGCAAGCTGGACCCATCGTGCCGTATCGTGACTAGGTCCCAAACAACTGGGGAAACCATATTCCACGACCTTACACTCACTTGTACTCCAAAAAGTAAAACCAAATCCACTAGCCATTACTCAAACTAGTTACCATGATGGTTGTATAGAGAACCAAGCCTCATACTCCATGGTAGTCCCTACATCATCCATATCTAGGAGATCTATCTCCTTGTCATACTCGTATGCCTCCCTCCATGTCTTTGCACATGGTAGCCCTATCTCCTCTTGATGCCTCCTATAGTGCATTGGCTCATCCGGGTCACCCTACCTCAAGTTGAACTATCATAGTACTTGTGAGAACTGAAAAATACTCAACCTCACTTTGATATCTCCCAACCACCCACCTAGCCTGTTGTACCCATTGCAAATGCTCTTTGTCTCTAGTCCATCTACTACCCCACCATTATCTCCATATCACTTGGGAAGATAATAGTCTAGCCCATAAATCCTGATACCATAGGCTCACTTGCACCAGTCGACTCGATTGTACCTCCTTGGCCACTGCCCATCTCCTTGTGTAGGGTTTCTCCCTACCTAAGCCTACCATTGGTAAGCCCTTTGGTCAAGCCACACTGAAGTGCTTCCATCTCCAACATTGTAGTAACAATCTACATCCTAACCCCTTCCTACCCCACCTCCTCACCTCATAGAGCTCTCGATACACCTATGCTAATAAGGTAGGATCCCATGCATACACTTGTCACATAGTGAACATATCACTCGCTAACCCTATCAGGTTCCAAAGGAACCTACACCCTGTACTATTTGGGGCCATGATGTTGGCCAACATGAACATAACCAAGGCACAAAGGGCATCCAAATCCTTGTCCACATACATGGAAAAGTAGTAATACCTCCACTCTCCACCCTCACACCCTACCAACCATCACAAAATATCTTCTTCATATTTGCATCTTGATCGTGTCCAACCTCAATGCGCTCTTCCTCCATCGGTACCTTGAGGATGTGATATACATCCTTCAAGGTCAAGGTCACCTCTCTTGTGGGGAGCTAAAAAGTTCCCTTTTCGGATCCCACCTCTCTGCCAATGTAGAGAGGTACACCTCATCCGCCCTCACCACGTCAACCCGGGCTACCTCCACTAGCACCACAGCTTCCAAAAACTCCCACTCCTCATCTGATATCACCTTCCTCATCCCAAGAATATATAAAAAAAATTGGTGTCAAGCCTCCAAAATCCTAAACTACAACACAACACAAAATATTTGTCATTTACAAATTTAACAAAAAAAATCATAAAAATACAATTTTTTTTGCACAATACAAAAAAAAGGGAAATTACCTTAGCAGTTCGCAATCCAACTTCCACATCTACTCCCTCTACTGCCATAGCTTCTGCACCCAATTCACTTCACCTCACTCCACTGCACTATCCCAAACACAACTCAAACTCAGAAAAGCACAAATGAGCTTCATTTTTTCCCAATAAGCTATTTATAGCTGCTTCAAGCACCTTGAGACACCCATGGATGTTTCCTACTTTACTAAAGCACACCAAGGCATTTGTATAATACCCAAACACCATCGGGTATCTCTGCATGTCAAAAGCACCAATGGGTGTTTGGCATCAATTTTGACAAAAAGATAATTTTTTACAAAACAATGGCTTATCCCCACCAAATCACTCCATATTGCATCCAATCATCCATTTCATTATATTAACAGGTTTTGTAAATATTATAATTGATTTGGAAGTATAAATTTCATTTGCAACCATAAATCGTAAACTTGTCTAACAAGTCACAAACGCACTCCAAAATGGTACAAATCTTCACAAAACAACCATAATCATCCTTCTCATAACCAATACATAATTTTCACATCATCAACATCATCACATGTCATCATTTGCATATTTTCCAAGATCAAACAACCTTAAAGTGAACCTTGTATCTAGTGGGTTATTCTATATACTTGGCGATTGTAGCGATTTGCATCCATGAAATTCGATAATATGGATAATCTACCATAAGTAAACTTAGTCATTTTAATAATTCCATATCTCCTTGTTCAAAATCACAATCAAATTTAATACTTCAAATTTTGAGTGAAACCTTGCCAAGAAAAATTTGCGCCAAAGTTGTCATTGATGGCTTGGTTCGTGGTGCCTAACACATGGACAAAATCACATCTCATTATTTCACATCTCCTTGATATTCATCATGGTGACTGGCCTTAAATAGGGTGATTGGTTACAATCATAGAAATTATCTGACAGTCGCTAGTTGGCCCTCCAAAGTTGACTATTTTTATTTTTGCATCTTCATCTTTGCATATCAATAATGGCAAAAGGCACATTCTTCAATAGTATCGAATCACCCTAAACTTGGGGTAATCACATTTTATTTTGACTTTCCCTCAAAGGGATACATATTACATGATCATGGCATCAACACTTAGCAAAAATCCCTTCATCTATTGGGGCAAAAATAGATGCCATCATTTCACATTTTTCACCAATCCCCTTCCCACCATTGGGGAAAAAATGGTATCACATTTACATCATTCATATCATCCACAATTTATTTGCATAGATTTTTCAATTGGCTCATGAGATTCATCACAAAATCACTCACCAATTGAGGGGGTAAGCTACGCAATCAAAATTATTTTATCTCCAAGCTCATGTCCACATCTCAACAAAGTTGCTTCTACATTAGGCCAAAATAGGTGTCTTGTGTTTTTGCACTACATTGTGTTTCATGCAGTGCAGTACAAAAAGGGGTATATGTAGAAACCAAAACCTAGATGGTACGATCAATGAAAAATGATGGTACAGTTTAAGGGCAAAATTAGATATTCTAATGCCTCAATATCTATCAGGGATATTTTGTAAGGTTTTACTATGCCAATTAATCCATTCTTCGAGTTGGACCAACCATCACAAAGGAGCTTGAAAGAGATTTCATCTATCCAATTACCCATAGAAATCATACAAAAAGACTCATAACATCATTCTCCACATCGCAATGCTCATAGATCATCCCTCATATTCCACTAGTGCTAATCTCTATCAAGGAGTTGCAACAATGCATAAAACTAAACTAAAACAATAACTAGAAAACAAAAATACATCAAGATTCCATTATAGATCATCAATCATCATTGCCAGGATCATACACGATGTGTAATGACACAGTTCCATTCCATTACAGCATAATTATCATTACAACAAGGTTATTCTATCAATATCTTGCAATAAATCAGATATAAGTTAGCTATTACAACCAATAAGTACTCTATTCTACCTCTTAGCAACCAGACCTACAATTTAAAAAATGGGGCCTTATATAACATTGCCCATATCATTCCAAAGTGGTTCCTAAGACAATTCGTTACTTACAACTACCCATGTACAACTAAATTCATTAATTGACCTTTTACTAAGTTTAACACCTTAGTTAGCAAATCTATGTGCCATTTCACTATTAATTATATTTCCCATGCATTTGGGTGAATTTCGGTGCATCCTATATGATTTTTTGCTTCCTTGTACAGTTTATCCATCCAATTGTATGGTTTTCTCCTACCTATACGATTTACAAAACTTGGGAAAATTGTTACTTATACCAAAACTATCAAAATTGAGGAAATCCCTTTTGATCACTTCTTCTTTTGGATGGTAAATTTACTGCCTACATCTGCCCTCCCCTTTACTTTTGTCAGTGTCCTCACCGACTCATTCTTCTTCTTCCATTTTCCCTCATATTCTGCAACTACAGCCTCCAAGTCCTTGACTTGTGACTTATACATTTCTCATTCATTTTTCAATTTGCTTGCATAGCTTCCCATATCTACTAATTTTACCCCATGGAAGTTAGCCTTTTCCTCGATATTTTTCAAGAACTCCATCATCTGCTTTTCACAGTCCAAAGCACTCTTTTTCAACTTCTCTTTCCAGTGAGCTTCTGCTCGAGTTCCAACTTGAAGTTCTTCATTATTTTTAGTAATGGTCTATAGGTGGTGGTTAATATCAGCCTCCATAGCTCAAAAATTATCTTCCTTGATTTTCAATTGATCTTGCTTTTCCAGGACTATTTTATTCAACCTTTTACTATCCTTTGTCAGCTCCTCTATTTTCCTGGATTGTGTTGTCATTTTCTCACTCTTTTCAACCAATTTAGTTGTCATCAGCTCCTCCTTTGCTTTGATTTGTGCCTCCAACTCCTTAATCCTGTCCTCTACCATCTGTGAGATCTGTCACTTTTCCTCTTCAAGCATGTTAATCCTGGATTCAGACTCAATTTTGAGGCTTGAAAGATCTTCCTCCAATTTCTTTATTTTCTCTTCTACCGCAATTTTGCTTTTCTGTAATTCTTCTTCCATTGCAGCCAATTCCTTTTGAGTGGTCGTGGTTTCCTCCTTCTGAGCCTCCTTGAGCTAATGGATTTGTTCCAATCTAATGCTTAGCCACTCTATCCATTGTATTATGAAGTTAAATTTCCTTAGGGTGATGGCCACTCCAGTAGCAACCCTCTTATATTCCAACTCTACCGTATTTGCGGGGTAGGTCGGGTGATTGGCCCTATCCAAGTACATCCTTGGATATTTCTTGTAATTCATTATCACCCCTTTTGGAAAGTCTTATCTTCAAAACATTGTTGTTACCTCTTCCCTGGGTAACTTTCATGGATGTTGTGCATGAATGTCTACTATTGTCCTTGTACGCTCCACATTGCTCACCCATTCTGTTATCTTTTCCAATTTGAGATATAGTTGTTCTTCCCACAGCTTCAATTCTCCCACATGGCCAATCCAAAATTCCAATCTGGAACTATTAATCACATGGCCCAACTAAGAAAATAATTTTTCCACCTTATCCTCTATTCCACATGCCTCCTCCTCAGTTGCAATTCTACCAAACCGAGGTCCTTAAAGAAGATAACTCGATTGCATCCCCTACCGTTCTTCCTCTATAGGAGTACATACATCTTCTTCCTCCATATGGTGGCTAGAGCTTCCTCCAAGCTCCTGAAGTGCCCTCATTGTATCTATATTTTCTTGAGGTGGATATTGTTTTACGATTTTCTCCTCCTCACTATCTTCAATATTCACAATCTCCTCTTGATATTGTTGCTTCTCAACTTGTTCCCAGACCCTTTTAGGTTCAGCAGAGCCCACCTGTTGCTCTTCTTTATTTTCCTAGGCTACTTCTTGTTCTATCTTGCCCACTTGTTCTTCGTCCATCACTTCTTTCTCCTGATCCTATTGGGTATTTATTGTTATGACCCGTTCAACAACAATTTCTTTATCCTGTGATGCCTTTGTATTCTTCGGTGCATATCTCTTATTTGAGCTTCCTATCACAAACTTGTAATGAGGCTTCTTCTTGGGCTCTTCCTCCCTATTTGTGGCTATTCCTTCTTGCCCTACCTCAAATCCTTTAAAATTTTCAAAAGCATCCATCTTCTCAAATTATTAGAATATTTACAGAGATTGTACTATTCTTTCTGCCTATGTCCAACACAACTCATCCAATTTCATCTCTTTCGAGTCTGACTGTTCCTTTTCTTGTACTTTTGGAATTGGTTTTCTTGTCATTCTTTCATGCTACCTCCTCGTCATTATCTGTATGGGGCTTCCTTGCCTCCTCTCCCTTTCTTGAATGAGTGGTTGCTCCTGCTGTCGTTGTGTGGGTGCTTGTTGTTCTAGCTTCGGTTCCAATCGTCTAGGAATTTTTCTTTGATGGTGTACATTTGTATCTTCCTCCAAAGTAGGATCTTCTTGAGCTCCACTAATCTATCACTCACTCCTCATTTGAGGTATCTCTAGGGTCACTTTTGGTATTGGCACTGATTTAGCCCACCTCAATATTATCGGATGTCCTCCCTTGATTTCCCAAGGTGGCGTCAACCCTATAAATTGGATTTTTTGCTTCTTTGAACGCATTTAATAACAATCCAATAGCATGGAAAGTCATTCCAAAGTTCTTCGGCCTCTTTGTCAGTGCTTCATGCATTCTTCTTTCTAGAAAGGTACCCCAATCATACTAAATTTCCTTGGTGATACCTTCTGCATACTGTATCATCCACATTGGCATTTCTATGGCCCTTATATCTCTTGTTAGTAGAGCCATAACTATATTCATATCACATGACCAATGTTCCCCTTTCAACTGGCTTTGTTTGATTTCACGTGTTCCTACACCTGATATCTTTGCCTCCGTTAGTGATGTGATAGTGGTAAGGGTAGTGACGAGGCGGTATGCCTCTATTAGATCTACCAATATCTTTACTACCTTCATATCATCTTTTTGTAAGCCAAATGTCTTTAAAAATACCTCTACTAAAATGTCCACCTTCATTGACCTCTTTCTCACATTGACATAGGCAGTTCGAGTTGCAAGGTTATACACCTGAACTATCTGCAGTAAATAGTTATGAAAGAATATTTTGTGAATTGGTAGAACTTGTGCAATTACTGCCACACAAGCATCCTTGAATATCTTCCTCCATGGATGATTCTTATTTTTCTCGTCATTCCACCACTTCCTGCATGCATACGCTCCATGTTGTACAAATATAATCTTTGTGACTTCAACCTGGCCTTCTTCATGTCCACTAGTCAGATTCTCCTCCTGATATGATAGGTGAATTTCACTCCTTAATTCCCTCTATGAGGTTCTTTCTTTTGCCATTCTCTCCTCTCGGTGTCTAGGTGGTGTCCTTCTCAGATTAGCCCACCAATGTCTCTGCCCTCTCCACGGCCTATATCCTTTTCTCCTCTAAGGATGATTACCACACCAATCGCGGGACTGAAACTATCGTGCTTAGTGTTGTCGTGCATATGCTTCTCTTTCATGCAATGGACCTAGTGATCTCTACACCCTATTGACTACAATCCACCTTAACCGGTGTCCAAACTCTTTTGTTGAGATCATTCCTCCAACATCTTGTCGATTAGCTTAACATCCACTCATTCACCATTTCTGCAATCAAAAGTGTATCTAAATTGTATAATTTACTGTAAAATTGTATAATGTACAGTTATTTATACCCTTGTATAGTTTTACCTTCACCAGCCACTTCTAGATCGTACACTTGTCGTTTCTCCACTATAGTTCAGTTTTTAGCCGTCAGTATTCAAACCATCTTATCTCCACCAAATTGTACATCCACAACCTGAAATCGTATAGTATGATAGTACTTTGTACGATGTTACTTTTTGACTACCTTATCCTTTGGAATTTGTATGCTTATGTACGATTATGTACAATTTGCCAAAAAATCCTCGAAATGGCTTGAGAACCACTAAGAACTATGTTAATTTTCTCTAAAATCATACATTCTTCCCTTGAAATCATACAGTATGATTTTTCAAACCCTAGGTTGTAAAAAATTAAAAATTCCAGTCTCCTTTGTCGAATCTGTCACCAACCTAGTTGTCGAATTGCCCCGTTCCTCCTTTTCAATCTTTCTCGGGAGCAATTTTCCAACTCCTTCACCTCTAGTGCAATTTATTTCTCTTTGAAAATTTTCTAGCTATACTTTTATGGCTATACGAACTTATTTTTCCCTTCTCTAATTTTTCTAGCTTTCCTTTTTTCTGATTCTTTTGTTTCTAGGGTTTAATTCTCCACTTTCCTTGCAATTTCTACCACCCAACTTCAATTCCTTACTTCTCCGGGCTTGAATATCTCATTTATCACCTCTAGGTTCATACTTAGATGTTTTCTACTGAATATTCTTTGAATTTCCTATTAAATTTGAATTTTCCCCTTTTAATAGAGTAAACCCTAAAGTTACGTTCTTTCTCCAGGCTAAATTTTCTAAAGATTAAAATACTCCTTGGTGCTAATCAGAATGGATCCTTATAAATGTAGATTATTTATGAAATTTAACTACCTATATAGTATTCTTCATTAATTTTCATGCTTTCCACCTTCATCCTCCTGGAAAATGCAAATTCACTTTGTACGATTTAATGAAATTGTAGTTCCGCCCTCTTATTTATAGAATTTCAAAACCCTAACTAAACCCTAATTCAATTAACCCTAAATTATGCCAATTTGCACATTTTCCCTCCATATTTTACATATATGATTGAAAACTTAGTAATTTTTTAAATTTTACCTTTTTCCCCTGCTTTTTCCTCCAACCGCTGCTTTCTCCAGCGCATGCCACATTAATTGGATAGTTGGAAATCGTACATGTTTAAAATCATACAGTATATGATCCAACTTGTACAACATATCATTTTGTATGATTTACCATGTCTTTCTATCGATTTTTCTTGTACGATCCCCTAATTTGTATGATTTCATCCTTAATTTTGCTTTGTACGATCTTTATACTTAGAGAATTTTTCAATTTTTCTCTCTGAAGAGGCCGCCGTTTTCAATTTTCAACCATTTCCTTCTTAATTGCGTCCCGGGGGATTTTCACAACTAAGTATTTTATACTAATCTATTTACACTTACCTTCTTGTTAATCGTACAGTGACATTCACTTATAAGATCTGATAAAATTATTCTCTTGAGGATTCAACTACAACGTTGGAAGTGGTTGTATCTTCTGTCGGTATTTGTTTCCTAGGCCAATTCCTCTCCACTTGTGATGTTACTGAATTCTTAGGCCTTCCTCTTCCATGTGTACAATTTGGAATTGTACAATTGCAAGTTGGAGTATCTTCACCTGGTGTCCTTTCCCTTTGTTGTACAGGTGATTGATCCCTTGGTAGCGGTGTCCTTACTACTCTACTATCATTCGAGCGACTTCTTCGTCTATCCCCTCAGATCAATTCTAACTCTAGACTTGGCAATCAAATTCTTAGTTGTCCCTGGTTTCTTTCATCTTCAAACTAGACTCTTCCTCTACCAGCAAGGCTTCTTTCACACGGGTATTTCCCCCATCCTATTCATCTTGGTAGTAGTTTCTCTACATGAATGGTGATTCCTCCCTTCTCTGTAGTAACATCCACTATTCAAGGTCCTTCATATTTGCTATTTTCTGGTTCACTTGTAGATTTCTCTACATTATCTGGGTGTACCGGTCTTGTATCAATCTCTACATCGCTTACTGTATACTCTGAAAACTTTTCAAAAAAATCCATTTCTCTTATGCTTCCTTCTTAGGTTCTTGGCTAACTTTTGGTTTGTCTTTTTTTTCCTTGATCTCCTTTGATTCAATGTAGAGGTAGTTGGGCTGAAAAATTCTGTACTCCTCCATTTGCCAATGAAGAAGTCCGCTATCAAATCGAGCTTCATCTTTGCTACATTCTTCTAGGTACAACATTCCTTATTTGTCACGTTTGTGCCCTTCATCATCTGAGGAATTTTTTGATTCATCCATCGTAGTTACATCCTTACTAACTCTTTGATTAACTAGACTAATCATGTATTTGTGTTGTCCCTTCTTAAAATTGATCTGATTCTTTTCCCATTTCTAATTGACTTTGGCTACTCATAGCCAACCTCTCCCCAAAAGAGCATCGTATGCAAGTTTTTACATTGTAATCATAATAAAATCGAAGACAAATTCTTTTTCAGCTATCACCACTTGTTGTGCGGTCAAGACTCCCTTTGTCTCGATGCTATTCTTATCAGTACCATATAATAAGAAGCTTGGTACCCATAGAGATGGAACGCCAATTTCTAACCATGTTCTTTCAGGTAACAAATTGATGCTGGACTCCTCCATCCGTAATAATTTGTGTCAAATTGTACCCTAGGATCTCCAAATGAACTAATGTAGGTTTCTTTCCTACATCGATCATTAATACGGTTGGATCCATGAAGTGATCCTTTCACTCCTCCTGATTTGGTTGGCTCTACACTCTCATCACCTTATACGGTTGTATTTCTTCCATCATTTCTTTCTGCAATGCTAGAATAGCTTCCAATAGATTTGATACTTTAACTTCCACTATGGTATCCAAGACTTGTGTTGCCATATTTTGCACAACTATCTCCCGATCTGATGGTTTCCTTAGTTCCTTACCAGTTGTCGACCCTACTTGCTTAGTCTTTTCAGATTCCTCTTGAAATATTTTCTTTGCTACTTGCCAGTGTTACTTTTCCTTTGTTGGCTCTGGGTACTTGTCCTTCTTAGCCTAATTTCTCATCATGGCTAAAACTTCTTGGGTATCCTCCTTAACTTGAGGAACCTCTATGTCCAAATAACTAATATTCTATGGGTTACTCGAACTCACCTATTTTGGATAATTATATTCTTTGTGGTTCCTCAGATCACACCATCTACACATATATGTAGTGCTTACTTGCGATGTTTTTTGCCTCTGAGGTGCAAGATAATTTTTTACCAAATACCCCCATTCTTGTAAATTACAACATTGTATGATCGATCTTCCTTCTACTTCATACTACAAATTACTTTGTCCTCCTTGCTAATTACCTTAATTTGATCTTCCACATCATTTGATGTTTCTATAACTACCACTCGTTGCTTGTTGCCTACTTCCTTGGGCCTTCGGTTTCTCTTTCTGGTCTTGGATTAACAATACTTGTGGGTGTACTCTTGCATTATATGGGCATAACATTGCTTCATACACCATCACATTACAAATGTGGTAATAGTCATTCCTTGGACACTTCACATTTGTATGGCCTTCTATTTTGCATTTTATACACCACATATCATTTATGTCTGGTTTGATATTTTGTTATTTTATCAGTTTATCAAACTCCTTACAAAATGATGCTATTATCCACTGTATAGTGTCGTCTTCTCCACTATCTTAATTATTTGACTTATGATGAGACAAAATTCCTGTATACGTTTATTCTTATTCACTCTTGAAATTCTTTGCATGCTTCAATACTTCTTCATATGTTTCTGATGGTACTGCCTTCATATTTTTCTTATACTTTGGTAGTAATCCATCTACAAACCACTGCTTTACTAGAACGTCTGCTAGAGGCATCTGCATCTTATCGACTAAATGCTTTAGTTTGTGGTTATATAACTTCACATCTTCATCAGCTTTTGCTTTGTCATGCAAAATTTTATCACAATGTCTCCATCATCCTTCAAAGGTCAAAATTCTTCGATGAACTTATCCTTTATCTGATTCCAAGTGTAAAAATCTATGGTATTTTCTCTATTCAAATACCAATAAATTGCCAATCCTCTCAAGGTACTAGGGAATAGAATTACCCAATCCTCTGGTCTGTCCACTCCATTTGCTCTCCAAATGGTTATGCAAGTTCCTATGTGCCATGTTGGATCTTCCTTACCTCACCTAAAAATAGTGGACATCTCTGTTTGGTTGCCCTATTAGCCATCTTAGGAGAGTCGTCACTCTCACTTGAGATATCTCATGGAATATCTGACTGATTTTTCCTTGGGAGTGTCTTACTCTCGTTGTCATCAAAAGTGTTAATTCAAGTTATCTTATTCTATCTTGCCACTCGGTGACCAAACTCTTGTGTGTCTTCACTTAGCGACCTCCTTCACTGATGTGATGGAGATGGTCTTGATCTTTCCTCCTAAGACCTCATGTCCTATTGCTCTGGTGCCTGAATCCCATCCTCTGCACTCCCTTGCAACCCTTCTATTGCTTTCTCAAGTTTCACCATCCACTCTCCATCCTCTTGCACTTTTACTTTGTCAACCCTTGCCACTATGCTTGGAGCTTCTACTCCCTCATCTTCCGTCTCTATCAACAACACCTCAAAGTCTCCTTCTTCTAATGTCTAGACTTTCTCTATTTTTGGTTTATGAGTACTCTAGTCTGAGTTACTTGTGTTTTCTCTATGATCAATCCTTGTGCTCCTTCTTACTGGGATGTTTTTTTGTGCTTCTCTTCTCCCACAGTTTCATACACTGGTGTCTATCATTCACCTCCAGCTTATAGTATCACACTTCGTTAATTTAAACCATTTTAACAAAAATGCCAGATTCGATAAGGCAACAGTGCAAAATGTAGAATAGGGTGTAGTATTACTGGGTGGGGAGGTGATATTTTAGGGCCAAGAATGATCAAAAGACAATTCCCCACTTGACTACCAAATCGTATAATCATACCATCTTCTGAACTACCCTTGCGATAGCTAAACAGCTTGTACGAATGTCAAAGTCTCACACTGTACAGTTAAAAATCATACAGGTACATGGTTTGTATGCTTTTGCACTCATTCAAACTGACAGATTCAATTTTGAAAGTTGTCATACATAGTTTTGTAACTATTCAAGTCGATTTCCTCAAAATGCCAAATCGGGTAAGTCGAACTTTGTGGTTCAATCTACCAAATAGGGTAAGCTGACTTTGTACGATTTGTACAGACTTTGATGTATGATTGACAAAAATTGATGGTATAGTTAGGGGCCAAATTAGATACTCTAATACCTCAATCTCCCTCAGGGATATTTTGTAAGGTTTTACTATGCCAATTAATCCATTCTCCAGGTTGGACCAACCATCGCAAAGGAGCTTGAGAGAGATTCCATCTATCCAATTATGCATAGAAATCATACAACAAGACTCATAATGTCATTCTCCACATTTCCATGCTCACATATCATCCCTCATATTCCACCGATGCTAACCTCTATCAAGGAGTTGCAACAATGCATAAAACTAAGCTAAAACAATAACCAAAAAACACACATACATCAAGATTCTATTATAGATCATCAATCATCATTGCCAAAATCATACACGATGTGTAATGATGCAATTCCATTCCATTACAACATAATTGTCATTACAACAAGGTTATTCTGTCAATCTCTTGCAATAACTCATATATAAGGTAGCTATTACAACCAAGTACTCAATTCTACCTCTTAGCAACCAAACCTACAATTTTGAAAATGAGGCCTTATATAACATTGCCCAGGCCATTCCAAAGCGATTCCTAAGGAAATTCATTACTTAAAATTGCCCATGTACAACTAAATTCATTAATTTGACCTTTTACTAAGTTTAACACCTTAATTAGCAAATTTATGCGTCATTTCAATATTAAATTACATTTCCCATGCATTTGGATGAGTTTTAGTGTACCCTGTACGATTTGCTACTGCCTTGTATAGTTTTTCCATCCAATTTTACGATTTACCCATCCAGTTGTACGGTTTGCTCCTACTTGTACGATTTATAAAACTTGGGCAAACTGTCGCTTATGCCAAAACTGTCAAAATTGAGCAAATCCCTTTTGATCACTTCTTCTTTTGGGAGGTGGATTTGTTGCCTACAACCACTTGTCATCCATCCAGGTCTTCTTACCATTTTCTCCATTTATTTAAATATATTTAGGCATATTTGTTAAATATATGTTTAATATTAATATTTTAATATTATATTTTATATATATATAATAATAAAACAATTATATATGAATAAATTACAGCCATCCGATTTAACTTGATCCTAGCCATCCATCCACATCAATCTATGCTACACATCAAAAATTAATATCCACCCTCCTTTATGTTTTTAATCTGAGCCACATGACTCGCGTCGCTCAAATCCTAACATACCCTAGTGTGGATTATTAATAGAAGCCATTTTGATGGCTCAACCCCTTAGAGTTCTAATATATCTGAGAAATCCAAGCAACCTCATCATTCATCCTTTCTTGCCATAGCCTTTGCATTTGTTTCCACATGTTTCACTCAACCATATTTGCTTCTACATATTTCCCCTCAGTTGTCGAGCACCTCCGACCACTTTCTCTCCACCACCAAGCACCTTTGGATACTCTTTGCCATTCTTGAGTGCTCACGGATGTTTTTTGCTACCATCGAGCACCCACGAGTGTCTCAGAATAGAGCTCTATAGCCCTATGATTCTAGGGCATCATCACACCTATTTCCTGCACTAGTTACATCAGATCAAAAAATGACACGTTAAACAAGGTAAATATTTCTATTATTTTATTCATTTTATTATTTTCATATTTGCATGCAGTTTCATTATTGGATAGTTAGGGTTTCATTAATTTTTTAGGGTCTCACACAGTGGATCCCTCACAGTTATTACTAATTTTTTGTTATCATCTTATGTGTGTAAATTTGGAGATACACAAGCATTGTGCAACTGTTTAAGCTGAAGTGGCCCAGCATCGAATAATCAGAAGCCCACTCACTTATTTTAGCAACAGAGATGCATTTTGAGATACCACCAGCATTGTAGCTAAGGTTTCATATAACCTTACCATTGTGTATATTTGTATCAAAGGATTCAAATATTCTTATCGTAACAATGGAGTTTTGGGGCCCCCCCCCATTAATATAAAATCATTCATTGTGTAATATTATCTTTTGAGTTCAATTTATATCTTGTTATTTGGTGTTACTTTTTTATCTTCACAAATGGCAATCATGGTGGGACAAAAATGCAACACCAAATATATATAACAGAGAATGAATAGAACAGTGACACAAGATTGCACAATAAAAAAAATCTTATATTATTATCGTCGGGTGGATCTCCATACAGTTAAATATAACATTGTTTATTCTTTGATACAATAAATACAATATTCTAGGGTTATTTGAAACCCTAGACAAAAATATTGGTGGTGTCTTCTAAGCACATACTTACTCCCAAAATAAGTGATTGGGCTTCAAATATCCATTTTTCGGACCACTCTAGCTTAAGAAACTACACAATGCTTATGTATCTCCAGATCTGCACATAGAATATAATAACAGAGGGTTAGTAATAATTGTGAGGGCTCCATTGTATGAGACCCTCAAAAATTAATAAAACCCTAGATATCAAACAATAAAACTACATGCAAATACAAATATAATAAAATTAATAACAAAAATATTTACCTTATTTGAATTATCGCTCTCTGATCTGGAGATGCACCATAGGCTCACATCCAAATATAAGATTATGTTGTGATATCTATAGCTCCAATTAACTTACAAATTTTTGGAGATATTTTAGAGTTTATCAGGAACCCACCCTCAAAATTTTGGCTCAATATGACTTCATATGAGTGAGATATGGTCAAAATAATCTGGGTAGTTTGTACAGTCCTATACAAATGTGGGCAACCTCTAACTGTTGGAAGATTAGGGACTTAGGATGAAGCTTCAGGAATCATAGTGACTTAGAAAACTCAGGTCTTAGTGTAAAACTTAGAAAAAAACTTAGAGTTTGAGCCATCAAAATGGCTCTTGTTAATAATCCACACTAGGGTATGTTAGGGTTTGAGTGACATGAATTGTGTGGCTCAAATTAAAACATAATGGAGGGTGGAGATTAAATTTATGTATGTGGCATTAAATCATTGAATTTAGACTTGTGGTTAACCATCTACTTAATGATATGACTATTCGAGGTGGACAATTGATGGTGGAATTAGGGAATTTGATTTACTAGAAATGTGGATTGGCAATGAGGAATTCAGGAAAATTTGGATGGGAGGTGATGTGGGAGGTTGTGACAAACTTTATTGAGGTTGTTGCCTTCCATTTTTTTGATTATTTCTTTGACCTCTAGTTACCACATGGATGGCCCCTAAAAAACCTTGGTATTTTTGGACATGATTGACTTGATTAGGAGGAGTTTTGGTGTTAGCCCCTCCTATATTTGGTTGTACTTCCTCATGATAAGGAAGTGGTGTTTGAAAAATACCAAGGTTTTGGTTTTGTTGATCAAGGGGTTGTCAATCTTCACTGTCCCCATTTCAATAAGGTCTTGAATGATGTCTTTTATTTTATAGCAATTATTAATGGTGTACCCATTTTTCCTATGATAAGGATAAAATAAATATTCCCGATAATGTTTACTACGTTTAGCGGGATCATCTTGTCTAATTTTGGGTAAAGCAAGTTTATTTATATCATACAACCTTCGAAAAAGGGAAGCATATGAATCAGCCAAGGGGGTATATTGGTGAATTTTTTGGATAGACTATCATCAGGGATGGTTTTCTACAATTGGAATTGTGTTTTGCATGGCTTGAGTTATCAAGGGTACCGCATGATAAGCAATTTGTTGTAGTGGTTGTTGCACTTATTGTTATTGAGCCATTACCACTTGATTAACGTGATTGGGATGACTGATTAGGGTAGCTTGTGTTGATTTTGACTGGCAAAAATAGTTGCTTTTATATTGGCCCTTGTTTTACCATTTCTTTTTTCTAGGCTTTAGTATGCTCTCTTGGATTTTTATTTTCTCAATGACATTAGCCTGTGCTAGAGCTTCTTCAAATAAAAAATAATTTTGTAGTTGAATCATCCAAGAGATGGGTTTTAAACAAATCTTGGTGAATAATTTGATTAGCTCATCCATTGACAAGGTGAATTGCAACTTGGTAATGATAACCCTTCAACGGTTTCCAAAATCGTAGATAGACTCATCATCATGTTGCCTTAAAGCATAGACATCAGACAATAAGACTTTCTTTCTAACATTTAGGATAAAACGCTCAAAGAATTGGTCAATCAATTGCTTAAAAGTATAAATACTATGGTTGGGTAATTGATTATACCACTCTATGGCATCTCCTCCTAATGTTTGAGGAAACGTTCTGAGCATGAGAGCATTGTCATTTTGAATTCTAAAACATGTGTGTACAAACATGCTCACATGCTCTTTGGGATCCTCAGTACCCTTGAATTTGTCAAACTTAGACATCATGAAATCTGCCATATATTGTGGTGATGGTATTTAAGGATGAATGGGTTGGTTGATCAGTTGATGTAAGGTTGGCTTCTAGTTTGTCAAACCAAGAGTATGTTGAATCAACTGATCTATTTGTTGTTGCATGGCTTTAATTCAAGGGTCTTCCCTAGGAATGTGGAAGCCCTAAATTACCTGATGATTTTTACGTGGGGTGGAAAAATATTATGGAGTGACTAAATGATGCTAAGATTGATGATAATGACTAGGTGAATTTGATGGAAATTGATGTATGGGAGATTGATGATGAAAAATGGAGAATTTTAAAATGAAGTTGATGCATGAGGGTTATGGTTGGGTTGTCCAATGATAATAGGATGGATATTAGTATGGCTTGGTGCAGGAACAGGGATAGAAACAACATAAGACTATGGTGTCCATGATGGACCTTGGTTCATGAGGACAGTCTGAGTAGAGTTTGATAAAGGCTTAGGGTTTACTTGCACTTACTGTTGAGCATTTTGATGTTTCCTAAGCAATTTTTTCAAGTTTTCCCATGCCTCATTAGTTTCTCTATTAGAAGTGGAAGGTATGGAAGCAGATGGTATGGAATATGTGGTTGGGGGACAAGTTACACTTGGTATGGTAACTTGTGAGGCTGAAATTTGTGAAGTAGCATTTACATGTGCTTCATACAAGGGGTTAGTGTATGTGGATGTGTATGAAGTGTTAGGATCACACGAGGATTGGGGAATGGACATGTGAGAGAAATGTGCAACTGATACCTCGAAAAGAGGGTTAGTGTACACTTGGGTAAATTTGAACGATGGCTAGGAATAAACAAGATCCTGCTATGAAGTAGAATCTTGTCTAGGTGAGTTGGGGACTAAATCTAAGATATAGTTAAAAGACTTCATAAGAGCTTCTACTCATACCATATTTATGTGGGTAATGTGGTGATCAATGGTTGGTGAGGTTGATTCTACTTGGGGAATAGTCATATAAAAGGCTATGGGTGACAAGGAATGTGAGGGACCTATAGACAGATATGTCTGTGTTACATTCAGGAAATATACCACAAAAGTGGTGGGGAAGGTTGATGAAGGTTCCATTGAATTATCTTTTTTTAATGCTTTATTTTGTTTTCTTATTAATACCATAAAGCAAATAAACCAAAACATAGATTATGTAGTAAAATGAAACACAAATTTTAAATTTCACAAGAAAAATAAACAATCAATGTTAAGTTTTTTAACATGTGTGTCTTACCTCATTCATTGATTATCTCCTTTTAATGTGTGTTCATTTTTTTAGGTTTTGATCTTGTGTGTTTCAAATGTTCTAATCTAAATTAACGAAAGAAAGATCAAAACTATGGCTAAGCTGGTACAATGAGATGCTTTATCATGATGAAATCAAGCAAGTTTGCTCAGGGGTGACCTAAGGTTTCTAAGGGCAGAGATTGGTGGATGGATATGAAAGCCACCGTCACCAAATCTCAAGCAATGGTTGGTGATGAAATCCAGTCACTATTGTTAAATTTGAATTGTGCAATGTGTGATTCTTTTTAAAAAAATTAATTTGTTATTGTGTTCATACAATGTTAGAAAGATAACTACTTTTGATAGTCTAAATAAGAAGCCACTACCCAAAATACCAATTTTTCTAAAGGATGTAGAGTACACCCCTTAAGACTCACTCTAGACAACTGAGGGGTTCATCTACTCCTTTGTATAAAATCACCCAAGTACAGATATACTTTTGGTATATGAATAATGTTCCTACTAAGACCTACAAAATTAGGAACCCCTAACCCTATAATGCAAACTAATTATGCAATTTTTCAATTCACATGAAATCAAAATACAATATTTTTCAATTTGTGAATACAACAAAAAATCAAAAAATTTAAATAGAAAGTGTGGATGGATGCAAATGACTAATTTGAAACCTAATATACAAGCTAGTATGAATTTTTTTCCCAAATTAATTAGTGATGTTCCTTTTAGCTTAAAAATCTGAAAAAAAAAAAAAAAAACGTAAGATTGCCAGAATATGTAAACAGAAAAGCTAGGGTTTTAATAGTAGACTTACAAAATAGTCTATATTTTTGCTCTAACTCTCTAGAAAATGATCTTGGGAATCTTTGGATGGCCCTCGAGCACTGTCGAGCATTCACGCACCTTCTGCAACCTTCTACAAGTTTTCAAAAACCCTAAATCCAGTCAAAACTATGAAATCTACGCTTTTGAAAACCTTGCAAGATAATAGAAAACAACAAATAAATTAGCAAAGCAGATTAGAAAAATAAACCCTTAGTGGGTCCCACCGTGATCACCATTTGAAGAGACAAAAATGCAACACCAAATAACAATATATAGATTGAACTCGAAAGACAATATTGCACAATGAATAATTTTATATTAATGGGAGGGAGCCTTAAAACTCCATTGTTACAATAAAAATCCTTGAATTCTTTGATATAGATTTTACAATAGCTAGGGTTCTTCGAAATCCTAGAAAACAACGTTGGCGGTGTCTCAAAATGTATATTTGCTCCCAACAGAAGTGAGTGGGCTTCTAGTTATTCAATGTCGGGTCACTCTAGCTTAAGCAGTTGTCCAATGCTAATGTAATGCTACCATATCTACACATAATGAGGGCTCCACAGTGTGAGACCCTTAAAAATCAAGACTAAACCCTAGCTATGCAATAACAATATGTTAACAAATACTAGCAAAACAATAAAATATAATAACAATGACATTGATTTACCTTGATTATATGTCATTATTTGATCTGATATTATTTGTTCCAATATACTGGTACGAAGATGCCCTAGCATCGCTCGAGAGCTAGGAGAACTTCAAAATTCTAGTGTAAAACACTCACGGGTGCTCGGTGGTTGTAGAAAATATTCATGGGCACTTGGGAATGGTGTAGGGTGCCCAGAGGCACTTGGTGGCTGAGGGGAAGCACCCAGAGGTGCTTGGCAATGATAGAAAGTGCCTGAGGACGTTCAACGGCTAAGAGGAAAGTCTACAAAAGTAGATCTAGCTAGGCGAGAGGGGCGGTGATGGATGTAGATGATATGGCAAACAAGTATGGAAGGTGAGAGTACTTAGGTATAATAATAGAACTCAAGTAGCCAAGGACTCAAGGATTTCCAAATAACTTCCAGGGGCTTGAAAAATTTAGGGGTTGAGTCATAAAAATGGCTCCTATTAATAATCCAACCTAGGACATGTTAGGGTTTCGATGACACTAATCGTGTGGCTGAGATAAAAGCATATCGAAGGGTGGATATTAAATTTAGGGTGTGGAATGGATTGATGTGGATGAATGGATAGGATTAAGTGAAATCGGATGGCTAGGATTAATTCATTTATATAAATATATATTTATTAAATATATATAATATACTATTTAAATATATATAAATATATGTAAATAAATGGTGGAAATGGTGGGAAAACTTGAATGGATGACAAGTGGCTAAGTTTTGATGTCTACAAATCTACAGTTACATAAGTTGTGGATAGAAACAAACTCT
This sequence comes from Wollemia nobilis, assembly GCA_028583015.1. Classification (NCBI taxonomy): domain Eukaryota; kingdom Viridiplantae; phylum Streptophyta; class Pinopsida; order Araucariales; family Araucariaceae; genus Wollemia; species Wollemia nobilis. The sequence goes on from JAQPPZ010002174.1 coordinate 447,673, forward strand.
CAGGTATGGGATGGAATCTTGGATTTGATAAGACCCTTTTAGGTGCTAGAAATTGGAGAGAGAAGGAAGGTGGAAGCAGTTCAAAATATCTGGAAGGTTTTTCAAGATGTTTTTATTACACATATCAAGCGAGAGGGAAATAGGGTGGCATATTATTTAGCAAAATTGGGAAAATAACTGAAGGAAGGGCAGTATGTGGACTCTCAGATGCAAAATCAAATAAGCTAGTGTCAAAGAATTCAAGGGATGCAGGAGGTGGTACAAGCAGATAGTAGAACAAGAAGAGCAGAGAGTGAGTCTAATGAATCTACCATAGTTAAACCACAAAGCAAAATAGCATGAAGATAGAGGGATGGTTTACAAAATTCAAATAAATTGGAAAAATTGAAATTCAACTATGGTAGTGTTGAGGTGTATGGATATCTACATTATGTATGGTAATGTTTTATGGGTAATTTTTGATCCAAGAGGGATTGAAGGAAGATTTTCTTTCTCCCTTGATTCCTGTCCAACTCATTTTACCTTGTAACACAACTTCTATAAATATAACATATTTTTTATTTTTTCAAAAAAAATTGTTAATATGATAAAAAATAACAAACTCCCAAATTGTTTAATTGATAAATTATTCAGATTTCATACTGAAGTGATCTCAAGGCCTAAAATTATAGGTTTGTGTTAGTTGATAGAACATAAATTTCAATAAAAATTAAAGGTGTTTCTTATAAAGTGGAGAATTTATTATTCCATAGAATAATGCTCAAGAAATAGAATAAAACTATATTTATATATCCAAGAAGACACCAACCTTCAAGAGGATGAGGAGATAAAAATCATATTGAACACTAGTCTAATGCAATCTCCAATGGAGTCAAGAATAAATAGATATGTACATATGTGAATTAAATAAATATTAAATACACCTGACATATTTATTTTATCATATTCATTGTATATGATAAGGTCATAATATCTAGTGTTCTTGGGATCTCCATCCATATAATTAATATCAAAATAATATTTATGATTCAAGAATGTATACAAAGAAATTTATATCCAAATGTTAATATGATCTATTTAAATAGAGATAAAATTTTAAAGGTAACTTAACATGAGTACATTATAAATACAATAGGGATGAAATATGGCCAGTTCACTTTAAGTATATCAACAATAAGTTCTATTAGTATAATTTCTTTGTATGATCTTAAATACTTTCTATAAAGAGTATGTAACATCATCAAAACTATAAAACTAGAGATATTGGATAACAATCATGATATATAAGTTATTCAAGGTACATACTAGCTTATTTTAAAACCTCATGATCAATTATTTTATATATTGATCATAACCTAACATAACTATGGAGGAGACAAGTTGTATTACACTTGTTGTATAAGTTAAATATCTATTCATGGGGTTTCACAAGTGAAAATAAGAATAGGGATACAAAACATAGAGAAGATATAAAAAGAACATATATATATATATCAAGAAAATATTATCCCAAATTAAAGATGTGTTAATGGTGCTAGGTTTCAAACTGAAATGTTTCATACAACTTTAGGAGAGTCTTCCAATCTACAACCATGTCTATTCAAGGAAGAGAGCTTTCAGTACCAGGATTGGAAGAAAATAAGCCAAAAGTAATCATTGTGAGAAGCAATGAGACAATAGGAAAAAGAAGAATCTATAAACCGACATGGCTAGTGTACCATCTATAGAAATTTCCCACAAAGAAGAATCTACATTACCCTATCCATAGCTCTAACCTCTTCCCCAAATTAACAACACTAAATTCCACACAACCCCTTAGTCTGATAATATAGCCATAAATTATATAACATTTTTGCCATCTGCAATTAAGCAACTTGACATGCAGCTATATCATAGAATTTTTCCTCGCTTGAAATAACTATGTTTATGCTTTTTGAGATCGGAAACAAAATCTCCATCTCTAAAATATACCAGGATATGAAGTTAGAAAAGATCAAGTAAAACTTGAGTCTCAATTTACACAAATAAAGAACATTGATTTAAATGTCTAGAGAATTCATTAATTTAAGATCATGCCATTGTTTATTGTATGATACTTTCTTAAATTTATTTGTTGTATGGAACCTTCTAGTAGTATGCACAGCTAACAACCTTTTGCAGTGTTATCATAATGACAGTGAGGTGACAAATGAACTAGTTGAAAATATATTGTTACCTGGTATTCAACCTAGGGTTGTGGATGTATTTCTCTCATTCATTTGTTATTGATATAGTCCCCTTATAGAGGAATTGATACCTCAAGTGGCATAGGTACTTATTTTAGCCTTGAGGATTTCTAATAATATGTTTTATTATCTAATTAAGGGACTTATCTACTGGAGTGTAGTGTCTAGTGCTAATCACATGGGGAGATAAGGATCTGTGGGAGCCTATTGAATTAGGAAGGGCATATGGGACCTTCAAAAATGTAGAAGACTTTGTTGTCCTACCTAATGTTGGTCATTGTCCACAGGTTGCAACTATAATCCTCTCATAGTCTCTTTGACTTTTGTTTTTTGTTGCTTCTTTCTCAAGTTGTGATATTTATTTCACTCCAGGATGAAGCACCTCACCTCATTAATCCATTGGTAGAGGAATTTGTGGCCCATCATGCTAGAACTTGAAGAAAACCATACATTCACCTTCATAACCTTGATATCTAGGTAGCTAAGATGCTTATCTTTAATATGGAGAGCATAATACAATCAATTACTACCAGGATTGGTCTTAATATTATTCAGTATGAGACTGCAACTGCAAGGCTGCATTCACTTAGTACCTCCCAATTTAAAGGGTGTTTTAAAATCTTAATCAGGAAACTTCTTTGTCAATGTAATTTTTTAGTCTCATTCACCTTTGCTTTCTGGTCCCTGTCAATCTACTGAATAGTCCAATTTATAAAATTTGAAATGGTTGTGGGATTGTGGGACAAATTGTCCTCTGCATTTTATATGAATAAATTTTGCATTATGATCCTTTGACTATCTTTACACAATATGAACAAATTTGAAAGCATACTATGTAGTCATTACTGATGATGGTTTGGTATTTATCTAGATATTGAAGAATCAAAATAGATTTTCTGACTAGGCTTGTGCAAGCATGTACTTAAGTAAATACCTATGGAAACATATGGCCTAATGTAATGTTACATGCACATGCATATTATGTGTTCTCAACCTCTTAAGCATTATATTTGTGAACGCTATGTACCTAAACCCAAATGTAGACTATTTTTTTGTACAACAAATGAAATAACACCCAATGGTTCTACCTATGAATGCTATGAGTTGGTCATTGTATTCCAATGGTTCTACCTTTGGGGTAAAATAACACATAATTATCATCTAAACAAAATTCCACCAATTATTTTTCCATGAAGATATGGCTGGGCTTGGTTCAGTTCACTGCATAGTGATCGATGTATTCACAGATAAACCATTTTTTGGGAATCCTTTTGTAGTGTACCTCTTGGATGAGAATAAGAACACCCAATGGATGCAAATTATTTCAACCAAATTCAATCTATCAAAGAGTACTTTTCTAATGAGAAGAAGGGGAAATGCCCACCAATGGAAACTAATAGTACTCCAAAAATGGTAAAGTAGACTATGACAATGCCAAGTTTTCAAAATATTACTGTACTAAGATATAGTGTATAGGTAGTAGAGGTGAATTTTTGGTATTGTGAAGGATGGTACAAGAAAATTTCAAGAAGGATACTAAATTTTGGAATATTTGTATTTACAAAGAAAAACCTCAAATTGGTGAAATTTTGTGGGAGTAAAAGTTTTGGAAAGCCCTAGAAACTCGAATAAACTCAAATGTAGATTGTTGTAATGACATTTCAGTGAAAAATTATTACTATCTATAGATTTATTCCAAAATAAATGAAATTTTATGGAAACCCCCAAATTGGTGAAATTTTATGGGAGTAAAAGTTCTAGGAAGCCTTAGAAACTCAAATAATAAATTGCAATGAAAGATAACTAGATTCCAAAGCATGAGTAGTGCTTACCACTTAAAAGCTCCTTTCACAAGGCAAGACAGAGAAAGAATCGATTGGCACTTCCCTCCATCATGCTCAAGCTCTCTGCTCTTTGCTCGAGCTCTCTGCTTTTTCCATGATAGAAAGAAAATGTCCTAGGTTGAGCTCCCTAATTTTCTTGTGGTACCTCTATCTGTACAAGAAAAGCCTTAGTTTGAGCTCTCTGTTTTTCCCATTTTCAAAAGAAAATACCCTAGCTCAAGATCTCTACGTTTCTTGCGATGCCCATGGTTCGTCGTCAAAATATAATTCCCTAGCTCGAGCTCTTTGCTTTTCCCATGGTACCGATAGTTCATTGTCAAAATAAAATACCTTAGCTCGAGCTCTCTACTTTTCCCATGGTGTCAATGGTTCACTATCGAAATAAAATCCCTAGCTCAAGCTCTCTACTTTTTCCATGATGTCAATGTTTAGCTATTAAAATAAAATACCCTAGATCGAGCTCTCTTCTTTTCTCATGGTCCCTGCATCTATGTGGTGTCGATGGTTCACTATCAAAAGAAAATACCCTAGCTCGAGCTCTCTACTTTTCCCATTGTATCGATGGTTTGCTATCGAAATAAAATGCTTAGTTTGTTTTTCCTATGATCTTATAATTTTTTTATCATTGAAACCCTAAGAGGGCAGTTTTAAACCACCCTCTTAGGGTTGCCTAAACTACCCTCTTAGGGCTAAGAGGGTAGTTTAAAACCACCCTCTTAGGTCACCCTAATATGACGGTTTTAAATCATCATCTTAGGGTGACCTAAGAGGGCGATTTTAAACCACCCTCTTATCCCTAAGAGGGTGGTTATCCTAAGAGGGTGGTTTTTTACCTTCGTAAAAAACCACCTTATTTTAGTCGTCGTTAAACCCCTTTTTTGTAGTGAACTGATCTCTATCTTCTTCCTTTAGTCATTTCTCCCTAGATTTTTGGAACAAATATGACTCCTTTTTAAATGCAAAATGATTATTAGAAATTAAATTTTTTTTTTGCATAAGAGAATCCTAGTCAATTCCATTGATTTTCAATCTCTTGTATTTCTTTTATTATTTTTATTTATTTTGGATTCAATTTCCTTAGTTTCTTTAAATATGTTACCAAAATATTTGGCATTCCAAATATTCCCTTGTCTGTTTATATATTTCATCTTTTGAACTAACTCGTACATACATGATCCTTCAAATTTTGCTTCATACCACCATAACATAACCATCTAGAAGAAATTAGGATCTTGGAGCCACATAGACTAAAATTAAAATGGCTTTGGAGGACCATTATTGATCCAATCATATCTTAAGAGAATGGGATAATAAACTAATATTGCTCATCATAAAGTATTTGAAGAGTTTGTATACTCTATTTACATCCATGTGTTGGATAAAAAATATATCCAATCTTTTTGCTATAAGAGTTTTCCCTATTTGCATATTATCCCATGTATATTGAAAACTTGAAGAAATAGTATCCCAAAGACCATTTGAATTAACAAATGAAATAAAATATTACATTTATTTAGACCATCTAAGAGCACCACCCTTTATTTTAAGGATATAGAACTATGTTGAAGTCCACCCAAGAATCCATAGGTTATACTTATGAATTATCATTTTATTTGACAAGAGTAGCCTAATGTCCTTCCGACATTTTTTATAAGAACTAAGCATAGTTGGAGTATATACATTGATAACCCCAGCTTTGATGTTCTTATAAAATAGATCAACAACCTAATTGCTTTTTTCTTATAGCAATTTTCCATCCCATTTACATTTGTCCAGTATTGATGTAATACATCTAGAAGGTCCAATAGAAGAAAACACCATACAATACCCTATCTTTTAAATATTTTTTACTGCATTCTTACATTTTTAACTACTTAATTTCGTTTTTATCTTAAAATAGACTTAGGATTGTAGTAACTTATTAATTCCTTAATAATTTTTTTTATTAAGAGGTCTTAATCATACCCCTAATATTCCACGATACTATTTTCATCTCGTTTTTTATTTTTACTAGTGGGTTTACCATCACTTCTTGTTAACATGTGGTATATATTTTGGTTTCCCAAATCCATACCCCTTTATTTTTTCTTTTCTCTCTATTCTTGCTTCAATGCCCTTTGTCTCCTTTTTTTATTCCCACCAACACTTTCATCTTCATCAATCTCTTCTATTTTTTGATACCATTCAAAACGAGACTTATCTTCTAAAGATTATTGGTTTCCCCATAAGGTCTAAAATGCAAGAAATTACCTCGTAAATACTTTATTATTTATGTTGCTTATAAACCCTAAGGTACAAGAATGATCCTTCATAATAATTACTTATTCTATCTTAAAAACCTTAATTTTTCATGGGTATCCTATGTAAATATTTTTTATTTGACTCTCTTGAAACCCTAAAATATAAGGGATATGCTTAATACTACTTTTATTTTGATTATGAGAGGACTTTATACTACTTGAAGAAAGTGAAGATGATTTATTTAGATTAACCTTAATCTCATTCATCTCCTTTGCTTTAAAATTTGATTCCTCATCCTCCTTTGCATATTAAACTCCTAAATTTGAACTTAAGCATTGTATCATTTAAATATATATGATTTGATGGACAACATAATCAATAGGCTTTATTTTGCAGCAGCTATATGACCAGCGAGTCGGAGATCCAAAGTGGACCTATAGGGAGAGAAATGGATGAGTTACAAACTAAAAAAAAACAAAAATGGTCTCAAATGTTGTCGTTCTCTCCTGGGATGCTAGGGCTGGGAGCCTAGGACCAATGAGTAAAAAAATAACAGCTAGATTTGGGAGAGGCCACTTGAAGATTCGGCCTTAAAACTCATTGCTCATCCAAAAAAAATCGTCTTATGCCGGTCAATCTCCCTTTTAAGATAGAGAGGGGCCTCTTAAAATAAAAAGCCAACCATCACTTCTGAAAAGGATCACTTTAGGTATCTCCCCATGATCATGCTCCCTTGTGTTGTTTTTCCTTCTAATGGTTAATTCAAGTAAACTATAATGACCTTCTCCATTAGTGATGTATAGGGTATTTATTAGCCACTTTGTTTGAAGTGGAAAATCCTTAATTTAGCCTAATTTCTATTATGATATGATCTTCTTGCTTCATATTTAAGCTTATCTCATGCTTAAAATTTTGCATCTCTTTATCCATAATTTTTACTTTGCAAACATAGTTGAGAAAATCTGTAAAAATTACCATTTTGAGCCGATTTTTCCCATGAAAATTAGACCAATATGCCAATGGGTCATCCTTGAAACTATTGAAATGTAGAGTCATCTGATTGAATTTACAACCAAAATTGCATCTCAACAATTGGAAGGAGAGAAATCATTTCCTCCACAATATCTAGATTTAGATCAGATTCCCATTAATCATGCTAAACTAATCTAAACTAATAGTCTCCACAATTGAAAAGTAAATATCATGTTCAATCTTTCTAGTATTTTGAAATAAGTTTACGAGTACATATAGAGTCCACAAAATGTAGTTGTAATTTTATCAAATGGTCAAAAGATAATATAATGGAGCTCATAGCTCTTATTTATAGCAAATTATTAACCTAAGAAGTCACTAGAGGTAAAAGCTTTCTACTCCTAGTAAAATCTTTAATTTAGGGGCATCTTTAGCAAAATGATGCACCTAAAAATTTTACAAGCCTCAAAAATACCTCTAAACATGTTAAGTATCCTTCAAACACATTATTGTCACCATGTGGATATGAAATGTTGTTTTATTAAATGTCTCCTCGAATTTCCTAATGTCTTTATCCTGCTTAGGCCAAAAATAAACATTTGCTAAAACTAAAAGTAGTGACTCATCAATTTAAAAATGGTGATTCACCATATTTGCAATGGTTTGTACCTTTGACCAATCTCAATTCTTAGACTTAGTCAAAAAAATTAATAGTTTTTTAAAAATTTGCTAACCTACAATATTTCTCCTAGGGCTACAAATTTTAGTTTCCTTTCTCTCCATGCTTAATTCCTTGTGGGAATTCTAAGGTAGTATCCAAACTACTACACTCTATGTATTCAATTTTATTGAAAGTATTACATTATTTGATCCTTTGTAAATATTTCGACTAGGGTGTGATTTATATTTGTTTCTATAGTATGTGTCATGTTATAACATGTGAATATGTGACATATATAGATATGGAGTTATGTGTAAGGTGTGAAGTTAGTAAGTGTGAATCGTGTGTATGAAGTGTAATGTTTAGAAGTGAGGAGTTATGAGTAGTCATAAGAGACTTTATCTTTATGTAATATGTGAGATTTATTGTGTAAGAGATGAATGTGACGAGTTACATCTCCTATGAGTTTGAGAAGGGCAAAGGTCAAGATTCACGTGCATATGAAGAGTCTCATATATCTATATATTGAAGATAAATCCATGTAATAGATTGTCAAAGAAGCATTGCATTTATGCATTGTTTGTAGTATATGTATTTTCAATAAAGATTTCAATGATATTATTGTGAATTGTTTGTGATATTTATTGTATGAAATGTGTCTGGATATATTGTGAGATCTTGTGAAAGTTTACTATGATGTAATAGCATCAAATTGCCAATACATTTTATAGTTTTCATTACTATAAAAACAGCATATACATGTTCAAATCTATATAATTCAATATTTTCACTAATTTTTTCCACCATCAATTAGAATCAAAGTTTTTTAGCTTTTACGCATTTGTTCTATTATATGAGCTCATGTGCATGGGTTGGATAGTTAAAATATAAATAATACACTTTATGTCCAAGGCTCATTAATTTGCATGGATATCTAATAAAGTGACCTCTAGCATTTATTGTCATGTAGGTAGCTCTTCCAACATGGCTTGAACATGACCCTCAATCTTTAGTTGCTTCATAGATTGATCTTACTAAAAGTTTGGTTGGAATAATGGCATGGAATGCAAATCATTCTCCTCCATTAAGTGATAGCAAAATATGAATTAAATGGTTGTCAAAACATTAGTTATTTTCTACAACATTAGACTAATTATGTCTATCATCAGATTTATAATTAAAGGTTGACAGTCATCTATGTCTTTATAACCCAATTGCTTAGTTTATCAAACCTTTAATAAACTTGAACAAAATCAATAGTTCCTACCTTTTATAAAAAATTGTTCTTATTTCACCAAATATGATTCTAAATGAGAACTATCCCATATAGATTTCATCCTATGGTAGCTCAAAAGCACATTTCATGATGGTCCTTTCATCCTCTATTGATAATAATTTGCCATAAATTCATTCTCCACAAATAAGATAAAGTCTAATAAATGGGAGACATAAGGGTGTATTAAGGGAAATGCATGGGTGGATTATGAATGTAGTACATGTTAGATTGAATATATATATGGTGAATAATTTACTTACCATGAACGCGATTTACCTTAAATTGAAGAACAACTTCAAATGGGGAGGGGAAAGATGCCAATTGTTTCATGAGTGACAATGCATATGGATAATATATCAAATGTGTCATTTGTATATATATAGGAGGACATATATTTGTTTAGTGCATCCAATTGTGTTGAGGGATAATTTATTGTAAATTTTATTTGGCACCATATGATGCTTTTATGTACCTAACCATTAGAGGTTTTAATAAAAAGTGGTCAAATTTCTTTAGACGACCCATATATGCATGTCTTGTTATTATTATTTTTTATTTAATATAATATTCTGATTTGTGTAGTGGAGTGTCCATGAACATGACTTACTAAACAATTGAAATGAATTTTGATATTAAATAGCACCTAGGTCTTCCTTAATGTGTAGATAAATATTTTTGTTTAATGTGTTTTGAGATACATCATTTGGAGGTATGTGGCCCTTTTTGAAATCATGCATGCCATCAAGTATGTGCATGGGTCACTAACCACCTAGTGATAGATTTATGTGTTGGCAATTGTATCTTCCTATATATGGATGACGTAAATATTTTAAAGTGAAAAGACCAAAGTATGAGGATTTGGTTATATTAAGCATTTTAAGCTAATTTTTTTCAAAATTATAGAACAAATAAGAAAAAGCACTAGAAAACTAAGGTTTAGATAAGGAATTAGAGGGGAACAAAGTATTTGAGACAAAGGATTCAAGGGATTGTTATGATCTTGATTGTGTTATTTTTGTGCTTATAGTCATCCTAAGGACTAGGGAATAGGGAATAGGGATTTATTTTTATTCTAAATCTTGTTAATGTTGCTAACACAATATTCATGCATTGGAAGAGATATTATTGTCCAAGTATATAAGGGTATTTTATTGTTTGGTGTACAATAGTAAATGTTATATTGTTGTAGAAAAGGACTATGGTATAATTTCCACTAATATATTTGAGGTCTATTATAAGAATTTAGTAATATCGATGGAAGAGTATTTTCATAAATATGTTTGGGGGTTTTACAATTGTAGTTAGAAATATGATAAAAAATAAGCTATCTAATTCTAAATTTGCTTTATTTGTTTGCAATAAACTTTAAAAGATGATAAGAATATAAATATTCAAAGGTCTATGTTGTGCATGTCAAATGTTACTCTAAACTTAAAGATATCCTTTCAGCTTTATTGTTTCTCAATGCAAAAATAAAATAGAAAATTATTTTACATCCACATATTTGATTATAAGAGATCTAGAACAAGTTTATTTGTTTATTTTATAAAGAATAGAAACCAATGTAAAAACTCCATTTCTTGTAATGTAGTTATGAGATAATAGAAACATAAAAATGAACTTTGAATAATATAACATAACATAAAAGAGGGAGGTTAAGGTATTGGTGGCACAATTAACCTTTGGTTCTATGTTGTAGCCGAGGTGACTTGCAAGGTCAATACCAAAATGCTTTACTTTACCTATAGCATTGACATTTATTTTGATAACATGCTTGCATGCTATAGGCATCTATAAGTGTGTTTGTCTCCTCGAGTTTTGTCCATCACTTTCAACATTGTTGTGTTATCCATCAATTACACTAGCATCGATGATAACTACTTAAAATTCAAATGTGAGAAGGCAGATGATTTATACATAGTTGAGGCGATATTGTGGTTGTTGTCCAGCCCCAAGTAAACTTGTGATGGTGATGGATTCGATATTGCCTATGATGGTGACATCATAACGTGTGACAATAATTTTGAGAGATACACAAAGCAAGCAGTTGCTCTATATCCAACGTTGTGATTCTTATCCAATCCAAAGTAAATAGGTATCAATGTTTCCTATGATGATAGTGATAAGTGAAACAACAAAGTGGCTATATTATACACGATCAAGGTGGCATTATACTTGTTTCCCAAGGTCAAGCAAGGTGATGATGAAGCTAATGTGACATGCAATAATGACTATATAGGCAATAGCAAACTATATTGCTTCTCTATACGTCATTGATTGTTGATCAATCCCAAGCAAATAAACAATGGCAGTAAATCCTTTGCTGCTTGTGCCAATGACAATGAAGAAAACAAAAGTGGATGGTTATTTCTTCTTATTTGACGATATGGATTTCTTTTTCGATATGATCCATACCTCGACTTGAAGTACATGTTGTCCATGGAGGTTAGCATAAAGGTTTTTGGCAATATGGACATCATCTTTGTACAAAGCCACAACAATGACATTAGCATCCTTCATAACTCCAACATATTCAACAACAAATTTTCATAATGTTTTTGGTGTATAAGCTAGCGGCCAGGAGGTTATCCACATGGACATACAATATGAGATCTCAATCAATAGATGACAATGATGAGAGTTGTCATTGCATCTTCAATAAAACATTCAAAACACATTAAAAAAACATTTTTTAGTTCAATCCCATGATAGATGTGTATAAGAAGTAAAAAAAAAACATTGTTAATACCAAATATAGTTAAAAACAAACAAGATGACTACTATATTTTTATTACCTTTATTAAAAAAAAAAAAAACTAATACATCCCTTTAAACATTTAATCTTTTATATATGATTATCATATTTACTTCTTTCAATCAAAAAATACACACAAACTTTTTAAAAGTACTATAATTACTTTTTGTCATTCTCTTCGTTTGATGAAATTTTTTTTAAATTAAAAAATAACATAAAATACATGACTATAAAATATTACACAAAAGTTCATAATATAAAGAGAAAATATAAATTTATAAGTTTAACTAACAAGTACTTTATTTATATACATTTCTTTCAGTACATTATGTATTTATAAAATATCCTGTTACATTCATTTGTTAGCGTAAATTTCAAATTAATTAGGACGTCAATTTGGCTTTTGTTTTACCTCAATTTTTTCGTATATTCATTAAAGAGACATAACAAGCATTAGAAAAATTTCCCCATACATGCATTTATATCTTAACATTTTACATGTTTAAACAACACGCGTTTCATACATCGATCAAAGTTGGAATCATTAGATTGCCGATTTCTCAAGCAAACGTCCATTTATACTCTCTGCCTTCACTTTGTTCTGCTTGCCTCACATAATCCAAGCAGTGGGGTGTTTCCTTTAAACTCTGTTTTTTTTCTTTTTCAGGAACCGAGCGTATAGGTGGGCTCCATATCGATGTATGTATTTATTATTATTTTTTTCTTAAAGGGAATTAGTAAACTTAGGCGCCCTAGCTGGCTAAACAAAGATAAAGTCAGTGGACATTGATCGTATAAAATATTTAATTAAGACAATCCACTAATAAAACCTCCGATATTGATATATGTATTATTATTATTTTCACAATTTAATTAATTAAGACAACCCACTAATAAAACCTTTACTTATTTTTTTAAATATGATATATGTATTATTATTTTTACAACCCTATTTATCGGGGTTAATATTTGAGGGCCATCAACAGATTTGAGGGCTATCAACTTAAATGTTTTTAAGTAGAGGGTTCAAATCACAAGAGTTGCTTCCAAGAGTTTTTCAACAAGTTTATATCGCTTAGTTGTTGTTGATCGGAGGTTTGTATCATTGTCCTCTTCCTAGTGCGCACTCAGGATTTGCAACCTAAATCTCTTCTTAATAAGCACCTAAACTTATCAACCGACTAACTCGTGAAAACAACATAAAACCTTAAAATCATTTAATTTTGTTATATATTTATGTGAATATAATTTTATGTGCTTCAAAATTAAATACTAGTTAGGTTTTTAAGGACATCACACAACTGAAAACTGATTATTTTGAACCATACACCCTTAATTTTATTAAATTAATAATAAATATATAATAAGTAAAGTGGATTTTATTATTATAAAATTATGTAAGTTATATAAAATATTGTGTATATGTTTATCAATATCAAATAAAAATATTTAAAAATTAAAATGATTTTTTAATTATGTTTTAGTGATTTTTTTAATAATCATGTTAGACAATGGTAAAATTATTATAGAAATTATGTTTATAAAAAATATATATATTTAGCATAATTATTTAAAATAATATAAGAGAAAATAAGATATAAAATTAAGACAGTAAAGCAATAAATTAATAATAAATATTATAAGTTATCTTAATCTAAGCAATAAATTTGATCAAAAGAAAATGAATTATACTTGTCAACAATTAAAAATAAATTTATCAATAGAACAACCAAAGCACTGTAAAATGTTAGTTGGGCGTAAAATGAGCACAAAAAAAAAGGAATGCTTAGATGAGTCTAGAGCATGTCAAAACCCTGAGAAGCATTGTCATTATTTTATTCCTACAAAACTTGTCAAAATTTTATTTTTTTTTAGTAAAATATTCTAAAATAAAGGATGATGGCACTCAATGATCCATGTACCATGTTCACAAATATATTTTATTTCATGTATTTCATGGCATATGCATATTATTTGTGTAGCATTCGATGACATGCCCACTTGTATATGATATATACTTAAGATTTATGTAATACACAGTGAATATTTTTATCACTCAAGATTGTTGTAGCACATGATAACATGTCAATAGGTTTAGGAGTTTACATGTATTATATAAGTAGCATTCAAATTCATGCATTATGATCAAATAGCATGTATGTAGCATTCAATGACGTGTCTAATAAACAAATATTGCATCCATTCAAGGTTGGCCATGCATGGGGTGGGGTGTCCCTCATACATGTCACTGGAGTAGGTAGGTTACATGTAGTGTTTGTCAAGTGCTAAGTACCAACAAACAAAGAGACGTGTCACTACAATAGGGTAAACTAGGAGAGACCAGCCCACGCCTAACATAAACTACAAGACAAGTACAAATGGACATTATAGTAGTCAATCATGTCCACCCACTATTGTAGGGGGTCTAGGGGATGTCAACCTATTCTATGAATGATACACAAGTATATGTACCCAAAGCCAGCTCACATCCTCTTGTTGATGATGGACACATTGCTCGGCAAGGCATGCCCATCATGACATAGGGAGAAGAAAAATATAAGAGCAAAAGAAGGGTGGACTATATAAACATTATAGGTTGTCTTAGGAAAGGGAGATCCCATGGAATGGAAAGTCATTGTGTATCTACTGCAATAGGATTCATCGCTATGATGTTCAACAAGGCACACTTGCCACTATAGTGAGACACCACAAGGATAGAAGTGATAAGTGATGGGCTATATATATATGCTACATCTCACCCTAGAGGAGGGATATCCTATAGAAAGGAAAGTCACCATGCCCTTACTATCAACGAGGTACATCACTATAGTATTTGGTCAAGTGCACTATTCAACAAGGCATACTTGTCACTATAATGAGACACTAGTATGATTGATTGACTAGAAAATTTTTGTGTTGATTTTATTATATGAAAATTTTAAAGGAATGTTGCATTGGTGTTTCAACCACATACCATATGAAAACGACATAAATTGAACTAAAGTGGTGTACTTTATGGTGTTTAAAGTAATATACTAACATAAAGAAGACTTTGTAGTCATCATGGTGCCCCTTACTCGCAAGAGCGACACCATGATGAGAAAAGACAAGCAAATTACAAACAAAATCAATAATAAGAAATATCAATAAATGAATGAAAAACACCAAACAACAAAGCAACAACACCAAAATTAGCAACATCAAAGTTGAACAACCAAAAAAACCAAGATCCTCGGTGGGACGACAATGATCACTCAAGAAAAAACCATCTAAAATACTAAAGAGTAAACCAAAAGCAACATAAGAGATTGAAAATCTAAGCAAACAAAATGACTTCTTATAATCACAATCATGATAAGAAATGAGACAAAAACACAAAAAAAATGTGTCAAACTAAAGAATGTATAAAACAGACACAAACAATCAAAATAGTCAAACTAAAAAACAAGGTATTAAAGACAAGATAGGTACCTGTTAACATGAAATTTAAATAATGAAATATGTCATTAGACTGATTAAAAAAGCAAGAGGGCCAACCCCTACACCTATACCCAAAATACAAAAAAAATGAATTTTAATCATACATCACATTAATCGATTAAAAAGCAAGAGGACCAGCCCTTAATCATAATTGCATTATCACATTAATCGATTAAAAAGCAAGAGGACCAGCCTTTACACCTGTACAAATAAAATACAAAAATTATATACGGATTGTTGAAACTATACATAAAAGAAAAGCGAAAGACTTTTTCGTTTTCAGGAACCAAGCATCTAGGTGGGTTCTATCCCCTCTTTCACCTATAAAACGAGTTCAAGTTCCGTCAAGTTCATTGTTCTGTGGAAAGAAAGAGAAATGTCGAGTAGTTCAAATACCCCCAGCACTTCACGATCACCAGCGGCGAGAACTCCGCGAAAACGAACACCCGCATCAGGACCTGCGAAACCTACGAGAAGACCAAGTGGTATTATTATTATTTTTTTAAATAAAAGAATCTGCAATTATTTTTTAATAAAATATTTTTTTAATCTATTATTATTTTCTCTGCTTGAAAGGAAAACTACAAGGATAAAAATGTTTGCTTAGATTTCACGAATTGTTTTAATCTCCAAATTACTATTTGTTTCTTCTAACCTCCATATTCAAATGCCTTGGTAAATTAAGCTTTGGTGTAATTTGTTAGACAGAAAATTTGATTAGTTCTTGCTGATTTCGATGCTTTGTTAAGGCAATCGAGCTACTTCGCCATATTTTGCTTTCGACTTAAGTTTAATTTGTAATAAAAGTTTAAGTCTTTAAGTTTGGATAAAGTACAGTATATAGATAGATAATAAGTATTAACATAAAAAAAAATTTAATCATAAAATATTTCATTAAACTTAATCCAAAATATCTGATCAAAGATCGGTAATTTCAACGCTACATCCTTATGCAACTCTCATACTGCACAGCCGTCCCATTTGACTGGTAAGATTAAAATTTTATTAGGGAGATTGAGATTTGACGGCCAACCTGACTATCTATAACCCCATAACAGTTTGAGGCAATTAATAGTTGTCCCTATCTTTTTAGGGAAATTCCATACATTAAATTTAATTAATTATTTTTAATCAATTTTTTTAATAAATTATAGTTTATTAGATAAAAACAACACTCTGCATCTTTCAATTGAACTATTCCAGGTTTTGTGAAGGTAGCAAAGTGACAACCAATTAACAAAATTGACGGGGAGTTACAGTGAAAAGGACATCAACTGTGACGGACATATTCTAACCATATTGATTAATAAGCTTAAAAAACCGTTTATTTGAATGTCGATCTCAGCTCTCCTATCCATTCACGTTACCCTAACCTTTGGTTTTATTTTATTAATATTAATGTGTCATAGTTATATACAAAAATATAAAATAAATATTTTTTAATTATTAGTAATTATATTCAAGAACTAATCAAAAGTAATTATGTAAAATAATTGAACGTTACAAAATTATTATAAAAATAATAATTAAGTTTTTTATGTAAAGGCCTAACTTTTAATTAATTTAAAAATAAAGTCTTTAAAATAAAAGAAATAAAAGTGGATAGGCCCACCCCAATAAGTAATCATACTAACTCAATTTGAGTTAGGAAGCGATTACTCAAAACAACAAAAATAGGGTTAAACCCGTCACCAACCACATCACCAAAAAACATGCATTAAATCATGACAATCATGAGGGTATGCTCACGAGGTGAATGTCTCTCACCCTCCATATGCTTCCAATCGATATTAGAAAGAATGGAAATGAGTCATCCATCCTCTTTAGGCGTGTGAACATTATTACTTGTATCAGAGCCATCAATGTCATCAGATACACCCTAGCCCACCATATTAGTTGGAGCGAATGGGTACTTGGGAATGGGATCTCCCCAACCAACAACTGGGTCTAGCTCTACTTGGCAAACCTCCCAGCCACTGCCATAATGAAATGCATTATTGTCAATGTTGCCTTGGGGTTGGCAAACATAAGACGATTGAGACCAATGTCTTAGAGCACAATCGAAAAACTTTACAAGATCGAGAAGGCTCTGTAGAAGGCATTTGGTCGACTGTACATGAGGCATTACCCGAGTACTGCATAAGAGCACGAAGATGTTCCACCTCCATAAACTTTCTCCACTTGATATGAGGTAATTGAGGCGCAACGGTTCGGTCTTTGGCTCTTCTTCAGGAAGTCCAAGGTTCAAACTACGGCGTGGGCGAGTGTATGAGGAGGTGGGTGTGTGTTGGCTTTGTGTTAAATTCTCTATTGATAAGTATAGCTCTTGGCTTTACAAGGGGTCATGGTTGAGAGGAGACTCAGCTCTATGCGTCTGTCACAAAGATTTCTCACAATAACCAAATCAAAAAAAATCTTTATTTTGTATTTTATTTAAATAATAAATTTTAATTTTTTTTCCAAGGGGTTATTGGATATGCTATCTATAAATTTAAGTTTTTAGGTATTCAATTATAAATTTAAAGTTTATTTATTGAGGTTAGTGTGAGAAACCTTACAACCAACATTTAAGGTTGGACATATCCTCATCCCAACCATGACCTTTAATAAGGGTGAAAGCTGAGCTTATTAATAAGGATCAAATACATGGTCATACACACTCACCCACATTGTGGTTTGAATCTTAAACCTCCTAAAAAAAACTAAAACTGGATACGTTGCAATAAAGGTCAAATACACAGTTATACACACCCACTCCCTCACACACATATCCTCATCCCAACCATAACCTCTAATAAAGATGAGAGCTGAGCTTATCAATAAGTACCAAATACATAGTCATACACACCCACTCCCTCACATACTCAACCACATTTTGGTTTGAACCTTACACCTACCAAAACCCGAAACTTTGCAATAAGGGCTAAATACACAGTCATACACACCCACTCCCTCACACTCACACAGACAGTAGTTTGAACCTTAAACTTCTTTGAAAACTAAAACCCGAAACATTACGCTATCCCTTAATAAACTACACATTTAAGTTTCACTCGCATTTAGTTTAATAATTACAAATCTCTTTTTCGCATTGGCCATAACGTTAGAAAAAAATCGATGGTTTCCCATTGGCCATATCGTTAGAATAAATTCAATGGTTAAGGGTTGATAGCGGTTTCTAATAATAGAATTTTATTTTTAAAAAATTAATATTATTATTTTAAAATTTATGATTTTTATTAAAAATTAAATAATTTAATTTTTTTAAGGTTATAATAAGTGTTTATTTTTATTATTAAATGCATGATGTTAACTTAGTTTTTTTTTTTTTTTTTTTAAGATTTGATTAGTTTTTTTAAGATTTGATTAGTGTGAAAAGCTTTTATGAAGATGTTTAAGGTTGGGTATTCCTATTACACTATGTTTTCTCATAAAGAAAACAGTCGAGCTTATCAATAGAGAATTTAACACAACCCCCCACAAATGCTCCAATTTGAACCTTGAACCTTCCAAAGAAGAGTCAAAGCCCAAACCATTACTTGTTGTCATGTTAACATGTTTAAATACCTTATTTAAAAAAAAAAAAATCAAGATTCAAATCTTATCAAATGATATATGCATAATTTATTAAAAATAAAAGTCATTGGAATATGATGCAATGCAAATGGGGTCCTTTCAATTTCCTATAACCAATTAAAAAAGTAAGGGTATACTTGTGTTAACATTAGATAATTTAATAAAACATACATAAGTATGCTTATATTTGTTTGGTTATAAGATAATTTTTAAGTATCTTATATTTTTATAAATTTATCAATTCTAATTTAGTTGGTTTGATTCAAATTTTTACAATTGTAAATATAAATGCTTATAAATTTGACATTTAATATCATTATAAGATATACAAGATAATCAAATATCATTAGTTCAATTACTTAATTTTTTTAACTTTCAAGAAAGAAACTTAGGTTTAAATTTTGCCAAGCAATATATGCATAATTGCCAAGTTGTATGTAGCGATGATATGATGATATAATATGGGTGGTGCCCATGTCAATCCCATATAATCCATTGAAAAAAGTATACAAAATAAGCATCATATGACATGAGCTCAACTAGTTAAATTATGTGACTTTCAAGGAGGAGACCGAGGTTTGAATCATAGCAAGTTTTTGTAATACCATTATTTGATGACAATGTAATATAAATGAGGTCACTTCAATCCCATATAACAAATTTTTAAAAATATATACAAAATAAGACCATGGGATTTTGAGGCAAGCAATGGAGAATGATCAGTTTCATACCTTAAAACAAGGTTTTAATTATGTGGGTGAACCTTAAGATTTGTATCAATTAACATGAGCTCAAGTGGTAAGAAACAAAGATTAAGGTTTGAATATTGACTAGTAATAGATGTATAATTACCAAAATATCACTATGTAACTTATTAAAAATTATAGTTTTTTTGTTACATAGGAAAGTTGGTCAAAGCTACACTATTTTTAGCAATTTATAAGCGCAAGGTTCAAACCACAGGGGTTGCTCCCACCAAACATATTTCACCTTGTTATTGTTGACCCAACGTGAAGGGGACCACCGGTCGCTCAGATTCATATCGTTAGATCAGACTATTACCTTTGCAAACATGTTGCCCCCGAGGTTTGAACCTAGGTGTCTTCTTGGTAAGTGTTTGGCTAGACAAGCACTTACCAATCCACCTAGCCCTTAGGGGCAACTTATTAAAATATTTTAATAATATAATTATAATGTAATATGGGCGGGACCTATTTTAATCTCAAATAACCCATTAAAAAGATAGGCAAAATTAACACACGCAATTTAAATTATAAGTTTTTTATCTTTATTTTTTGTTTCTAAGGGATCATGAGATGTGTCCACCTACATGTTTCACTATGTAAACCATATAAATTGATTTTTTTAGAACAAGTAGAATGATTAATTTAAATATTCATAGAAAATTTTAGTGCTAAAGTATTTGTTTTAACAATATTATCATTCAAGGGGACAAGGATACGAAGAGAGGGGCTCTAGGACTACAAAAAATAAATACTATAGAGAAATGTTATTGATGGAAGAATCTTGTTTAGGTTTTGATTCTCTTCCGTCTCACTAGTGAAAGACGAAAAGAAGATGATGGCATGTTTGTTTGACCAAAAATTTGGGTTTGAAAAACATATAAATAAATATGGAGTTGTGTGAGGTGTCAAGTTAGTAAGTGTGAGTTATGTGTATGAAGTGTCATGTTTAGAAGTGAGGAGTTATGAGTAGTCATGAGAGACTTTATCTTTATGTAATATGTGAGATTTATTGTTTAAGAGAGGAATGTGACGCGTTTCCTCTCCTATGATTTTGAGAAGGACAAAGGTCAAGATTCACGTGCATATGAATATTTTGAAGACAAATCCATGTAATAGATTGTCAAACAAGCATTGCATTTATGCATTGCTTGTAGTATATGTATTTTCAATAAATATTTCAATAATATTAGTGTGAATTATTTGTGATATTTATTGTATGAATTGTGTCTGGATATATTGTGAGATCTTGTGAAAGTTTCCTATGATGTAATAGCATCAAATTGCCAATAAATTTTATAGTTTTCATTACTATAAAAACAACATATACATGTTAAAATCTATATAATTCAATCTTTTGACTAATTTTGTCCACCATCAATTAGAATCAAAGTTTTTTAGCTTTTACGCATTTGTTCTACTATATGAGCTCATGTGCATGGGTTGGATAGTTAAAATGTAAAGAGTACACTTTATGTCCAAGGCTCATTAATTTGCGTGGATATCTAATAAAGTGACCTCTAGCATTGATTGTCATGTAGGTAGCTCTTCCAACATGGCTTGAACATGACCCTCAATCTTTAGTTTCTTCATAGATTGATCTTACTAGAAGTTTGGTTGGAATAATGGTATGGAATGCAAATCATTCTCCTCCATTAAGTGATAGCAAAATATGAATAAAACGGTTGTCAAAACATTAGTGATTTTCTACAACATTAGACTAATTATGTCTATCATTGGATTGATAATTAAAGGTTTACAATCATCTATGTCTTTATACCCCAATTGCTTAGTTTATCAAGCCTTTAATAAACTTGAACAAAATCAATAGTTCCTACCTTTTATAAAATATTGTTCTTATTTCACCAAATAAGATTCTAAGTGAGAACTATATCATATAGATTTCATCCTATGGTAGCTCAAAAGTGCATTTCACGATGATCCTTTCATCCTCTGTTGATAGCATTTTGCCATAAATTCATTCTCCATGATTAAGATAAAGTCTAACAAATGGGAGACATAAGGGTGGATTAAGGGAGATGCATGGGTGGATTATGAATGTAGTACATGTTAGACTGAATATATATGATGAAAAATTTACTTACCATGAACTCAATTAACCTTAAATTGAAGAACAACTTCAAATGGGGAGGGGAAAGATGCCAATTGTTTCATGAGTGACAATGCATATGGATAATATATCAAATGTGTCATTTGTATATATATAGGAGGACATATAATTGTTTAGTGTATCCAATTGTGTTGAGGGATAATTTATTGCACATTTTATTTGACACCATATGATGCTTTTATGTACCTAACCATTAGAGGTTCTCATTAAAAGTGGTCAAATTTCTTTAGATGACCCATTTATGCATGTCTTGTTATTATTATTTTTTATTTAAAATGGTATTTTTATTTGTGTAGTGGAGTGTCCATGAACATGACTTACTAAACAATTGAAATGACTTTTCATATTAAATAGTACCTAGGTCTTCCTTAATGTGTAGATAAATATTTTTGTTTAATGTGTTTTGAGATCCATAATTTGGAGGTATGTGGCCCTTTTTGAAATCATGCATGCTACCAAGTATGTGCATGGGTCACTAACCACCTAGTGATAGATTTATGTGTTGGCAATTGTATCTTCCTAAACATGGATGACGTAAATATTTTAAAGTGAAAAGACCAAATCTGATGATTTGTATATATTAAGCATTTTAAGCTTTTTTTTTTCAAAATTATAGAACAAATAAGAAAAGGGACTAGAAAACTAAGGTTTAGATAAGGAATTAGAGGGGAATAAAGTATTTGAGACAAAGGATTCAAGGCATTGTTATGATATTGATTGTGTCATTTATGTGCTTATAATAATCCTAAGGACTAGGGAATATGGATAGGGATTTATTTTTGTTCTAAATCTTGTTAGTGTTGCTAACACAATATTCATGCATTGGAAGAGATATTTTTGTCCAAGTATATAAGGGTATTTGATTTTTTGGTGTACAATAGTAAATGCTATATTGTTGTAGAAAAGGACTATGGTATAATTTCCACTAATATATTTGAGGTCTATTATAAGACTTTAGTAATATCGATGGAAGAGAATTTTCATAAATATATTTGGGGGTTTTACAATTGTAGTGAGAAATATGATAAAATAAAATAAGCTATCTAATTCTAAATTTGCTTTATTTGTCTGCAATAATCTTTAAAAGATGATAAGAATATAAATATTTAAAGGTCTATGTTGTGCATGTCAAATGTTACTCTAAACTTAAAGCTATCCTTTCAAATTTATTGTTTCTCAATGCAAAAAGGAAATAGAAAATTAGTTTACATCCACATATTTGATTATAAGAGATCTAGAACAAGTTTATTTGCTTATTTTATAAAGAATAGAAATCAATGTAAAAACTCCATTTCTTGTAACGTAGTTATGAGATAATAGAAACATAAAAATAAACTTTGTATAATATAACATAACATAAAAGAGGGAGATTAAGGTATTGGTGGCACAATTAGCCTTTGGGTCTATGTTGTAGCCAAGGTGACTTGCAAGGTCAATACCACAATGCTTTACCTTACCTATAGCATTGACATTCATTTTGATAACATGCTTGCATGCTATAGGCATCTATGAGTGTGTTTTTCTCCTCGAGTTTTGTCCATCACTTTCAGCAATGTTGTGTTGTCCATCAATTACACTAGTGTCAATGATAACAACTTCAAATCCAAGATGATTTATACATAGTTGAGGCGATATTGTGGTTGTTTCCTAACCCCAAGTAAATTTGCGATGGTGATGGAGTCGATGTTGCCTATGATGGTGACACCATAGCATGTGACAATAATTTTGAGAGAAACACAAAGCAAGCAGTTGCTCTACATCCAATGTTGTGATTGCTATCCAATCCAAAGTGAATAGGTGTCAATGTTGCCTATGATTATGAATATAAGTGAAACAACAAAATGGCTATATTATACACGACCAAGGTGGCATTATACTCTTTTTTCAAGCCCAAGCAAGGTGATAATGAAGCTAACGTGGCATGCAATAATGACTATGTAGGCAATAACAAACTAGATTGTTTCTCTATACGTCATTGATTGTTGCTCAATCCCAAGCAAATAAACAATGGCAGTAAATCCTATGCTGCTTATGCCAATATCAATGAAGAAAAAAAAGTGGATGATTATTTCTTCTTATTTGATGATATGGATTTCTTTTTCGATGTGATCCATACCTCAACTTGAAGTACATGTTGTCCATGGAGTTTGGTATAAGGGTTTTTGATAACATAGACATCATCTTTGTACAAAGCCACAACAATGACATTAGCATCCTTCATAGCTCCAATATCTTCAACAACAATTTTTCATGACGTTTGGGTGTATGAGCTAGCAGCCACAAGGTTGTCCATATTGACATACAATATGGGATCTCGATCAATAGATGACAATAATGAGGGTTGTCGATGCATCTTCAATAAAACATTCAAAACACATAAAAATAAAGCATTGTTAATGCAACGTATAGTTAAACACAAACAAGATGATCACTATATAAAATACCAAGCATTTTTATTACCTTTACAAGAAGACTAATACATCTCTTTAAACATTTAATCTTTTATATAATCAAACATATTTACTTTTTCAATCAACAAATATACAAAACCTATTTAAAAGTACTATAATTACTTTTTACCACTCTATTAAAAATAACATAAAATACATAACTATAAAATATTACACAAAAAGTTCCCAAGAGAAAGTATAAATTTATAAGTTTAACTAATAAGTACTTTATTTATATATATTTATTTCAGTACTTTATATATTTAAAAAATATCCCGTTATCTTGATTCATTTACTAGTGTGAATTTCAAATTTATTTCCACCCTACGATGTCAATTTTGCTTTTGTTTTATCTCAATTTTTTCGTATATTCATTAAAGAGACATAAAAAAGCATTAGAAAAAATTTCCCTATACATGCATTTATATCTTAACCTTTTACATGTTTGAACAACACGCGTTCTATACATCAATCAAAGTTGGAATCAATAGATTGCCGATTTCTCAAGCAAACGTCCATTTATACGCTCTGCCTGCAATTTGTTCTGCTTGCCTCACATAATCCAAGCAGTGGGTGTTCATTTAAATTTTTTTTTTTTTTTTTTCTTTTCTAGGAACCGAGCATATAGGTGGGCTCCATCCCCTCTCATGGTGGGCTCCATATCAATGTATATATTTATTATTATTTTTTCTTAAAGGGAATTAGAAACACCTCTTTTCAATACCGGGTATGATTTGGGATCAACTTAGGCGCCACATACCCGGGATCGACTAAAGATGAGGTCATTGGAAATTGATCGCTTAAAATATTTAACCAAGATAACCCATTAACAAAACCTTTATCTATCAACTCTATCAAACCCGGTTCAAATTTGTAAATTTTTTTTTTTTTTAAAAGATTTAAACCATAAGAGTTGCTTCCAACAAGTTTATATCACTTAGTTGTTGTTGATCTAAGGTTTATACCAATAGTCTTCGATATAATAAACACTCAAGATTCAGAACAGACTACTGCCTTTGTAACCTATCTCTTCTTAATAAACATCTAAATTTACCAATCTATTAATCCATCAAAACAACATAAATGTAAATATAATTTTGTATGCTTCTAATTAAGTTTGTAAAGACATCACACACCTGAAAACATCATTTTGAACGCAAATCTTAACCCTACAACCTTAATTTTATTAAATTAATAATAAATGTATAATAAGTAAAGTGAATTTTAATATTATAAATTTATGCAGTTATATATAATATGGTGTACATGTTTATTAATATCAAATAAAAATATTTAAAAATTAAAATGATTTGTGGTTATATTTTAGTAATTTTTTTTTAGTAATTATGTTAAACAATGCTAAAATTATTATAGAAATTAGGTTTATAAAAAATATATATATTTAATATAATTATTTTAAATTAATATAAGAGAAAGTAAGATATAAAATTAAGATAGCAAAGCAATAAATTAATAATAAATATTGTAAGTTATCTTAAAGTATGAATAAATAGACTTAGTCAAAAGAAAATGAATTGTACTTGTCTTAAACAATTAAAAGTAAATTTATTAATAGAACACCCAAAGCACTAAAAATGTTAGTTGGGTGTAAAATGAGCAGAAAATGAATGCTTAGATGAGTCTAGAGCATGTCAAAACCCTTTGTCTTTTTGTTATTCCTACAAAACTTATCAAAATTCTTTTTTTTTAGTAAAATATTCGAAAATAAAATAGAGAATGATGACACTCAATAACCCATGTAATATATACGAGATTCATTCGTTTAGTTGCAACATCTCATATGATTTTGTAATTAATGAATATGATTTATTTCATGTATTTCATGGCATATGCATATGATTTGTGTAGTATTCCATGACATGCTCACTGATATATGATATATACTTAAGATTGATGTAATACACATGAATATTTTTATAACTCAAGATTAGTGTAGCACATGGTAACATGTCAATAGTTTTAGTGTATTATATAAGTAGCATTCAAAGTCATGCATTATGATCAAATAGCACGTATGTAGCATTCAATGACGTGCCCAATAAACAAATACAGCCTCCATTCAGGGTTGGCCATGCATGGGGTGGGGTGTCCCTCATACATGTCACTGAAGTAGGTAGGCTACATGTAGTCTTTGACAAGTGCCAAGTACCAATAAACAAAGAGACTTGTCACTACAAAAGGGTAAACTAGTAGAGGCCAACCCACACCTAACATAAACTATAATACAAGTACAAATGGACATTAAAGTAGTCAATCATGTCCTCCAACTATTGTAAGGGGCCTAGGGGATGCCAACCTATGCTATGAATGATACACAAGTATATATCCCCAAATCCAGCTCACATCCTCTTGTTGATAATGGACACGTTGCTCAGTAAGGCATGCCCATCATGACAGAGAAAAAAATAAGAGCAAAAGAAGGGTGGACTATATAAACAGTATAGCTTGCCTTAGGAGAGGGAGATCCTATGGAAGGAAAAATCATTGTCTTTATTGTAATGGGATTCATCGCTATGATGTTCAACAAGGTACACTTGCCACTATAGTGAGACACCACAAGGATAAAGTGATAAGAGATGGGCTAGATATATGTTACACCTCACCCTAGGGAAGGGAGATCCTATGGAAGGGAAAGTCACCATGCCCTTACTATAACGAGGTTCATCACTATAGTATTTGGTCAAGTGCACTATTCAACAAAGCATACTTGTCACTGTAATGAGACACTAGTATGATTAATTGATTAGAAAATTTTTGTGTTGTTTTTATTGTATGAAAATTTTAAAGGAATGTTGCCTTGGTGTTCTGACCACATACCATATGGAAAACACCATAATTTAAACTAAATCGATGTACTTTATGGTGTTTAAAGCAACATACTGATGAGTAAGGTGCAGTAGTAGTATTGTCATTGTTGTCAACACAGTCAGACAGACCGGTTGATGCAGTGGACAGGAGTTAAGAGGTTCTTAAGAGTATGTACAGTGATTCTCCAAAAGATAAGGAACGGTATTGTCATTGTTGTCAACATAGTCCCACAGATCTCTTAGAGGTTCTTCAGAGTATGTATAGTGATTCTCCAAAAGATAAGGAACAGTATTGTCATTGTTGTCAACACAGTCCCACAGATCGGTTGATGCAGTGGACAGGAGTTAAGAGGTTCTTCAGAGTATGTACAGTGGTTTTCCAAAAGATAGAAGTGGCCCATATACTAAAAATCAAAAGAAAATCATAAGGAAGAAAACTGTCGCGATATCGCGACATGTTGAGCGAGAAAGAAAAAGCGTCATGATATCGCGACATGTTGAGAAGAAAGAAAAACTGTCGCGATATCGCGACATGTTGAGAAGAAGGAAAAACTGTTGCGATTTCGTGACATGTTCAGAGAGGAGCGCAAGCAAGCAAAACAGTCGCGATTTCGCGACATGTTCGGAGAGAAAGCGCAAGCAAGCAAAACAGTCACGATTTCGCGACATGTTCGGAGAGAAAGTGCAAGCAAGCAAAACTGTTGCGATTTCACGACATGTTTGGAGAGAAAGTGCAAGCAAGCAAAACTGTCGTGATTTCGCGACATGTTCGAAGAGAAAGTGCAAGCAAGCAAAATTGTCGTGATTTCGCGACATGTTCGAAGAGAGAAAGCGCAAGCAAGCAAAACTGTCGTGATTTTGTGACATATTGCAAGAGAGATTGTACGGACGAAAAAGTGTCACGATTTCGCGACATATTGCAAGGAAGTTTGTACAGACGAAAAAGTGTCGCATTTTCGCGACATATTGCAAGAAAGATTATACGGACGAAAAAGTGTCGAGTTTTCGCGACATATTGCAAGGAAGGTTGTACGGATGAAAAAGTGTCGCGATTTCGCGACATGTTGCAAGGAAGGTTGTACGGACGAAAAAGTGTCGCGATTTCGCGACATGTTGCAGGAGAGAGAGTCCGAAAGAAAAAATGTCGCGATTTCGCGACATGTTGCAGGAGAGAGAGTCCAAAAGGAAAAATGTCACGATTTCGCGACATGTTGCAGGAGAGAGAGTCCGAAAGAAAAAGTGTCACGATTTCGCGACATATGACAAGAGAAAGTGCAAAGGAGAAAAAGTGTCATGATATCGCGACATGTCGGGTTTTTGCGAACCGAAGGCAAGAGAAAGAGCAAAGGAGAGAAAGTGTCGCGATTTCGCGACATGTCGCATTTTCGCGACTTAAGGAGGAGAGAGAAAGTAAGAAGGCAAAAGTGTCGCGATATCGCGACAAAAGTAAAGAAGAAGAGTATGGAGGCGAAAGTGTCACGATATCGCGACATGTTGAGTTTTCACGGGTACAAGCAAACAAAAGAGTATGGAGGCGAAAGTGTCACGATTTCGCGACATGTTGAGTTTTCGTTGGTACAAGCCAAGAAGAGTAGCAAGGAGGTGAAAGTGTCGCGATATCACGACATGTTGTGTTTTCACGGGTTGAAGCCAAGAAGAATAATGAGGCAAAAGTGTCACAATATCGCGACATGTGTTTTCGCGGGTACAAGTTCGAGAAGAGGATAAAGAGGCAGAGGTGTCACGATTTCACGACAGGTCGCTTTGGCATGAGCTAAGAATAGAACACAACCGAAATAATATATGTGACAGTTAACTGAAGTCGGTACGACAGTTACAGGTGCAGTTACAGAAGAAGATCATGTAGCTAAAACAAGAAGAGTTAACTGAAGTCGGTACGACGATTCACGAGTGCGATTCTGAGAAGAAGATCACGTAGCTAAAATAAGAAGAGTTAACTGAAGTCGATACGACAGTTACAGATGCAGTTACAGAGAAAAGCCAGAACTTTGTTATAAAAGGAGGTCTGCGTGGAGAATTAAATAGCGATGAAAAGTAGAAAAAGAGCTACAAAAAGAAGGTTGGAAGAGGGTCGTAAGAGAGCGCTAAGTAGAGCTGAGAGAGTCATAAGAGTGCAGTAAGAAGCGCTGAAAGAGGGCTGTAAGAGGACCGTAAAAGTGTAGCAAGCATATCCGTGAGTGTGCGTAGTGTTTTGGAGAATAGCGAGAGAGGTTGGGTTAGCAAAAGACCAGTCAGGGTCTTGTATAAGCGAAGACATTTTTATGTCAATCTTATAGTTGCAAAATTGTAGTCTTAGTTGGTGCTTGGAATCATGGGTTGGTGCTCCTTTCTGTTGGTGCAGATAAATCAGGGGTTGGTGCTCCTTTCTGTGGGTACAGATAAATCAGGGGTTGGTGCTCCTTCAAGCTGGTGCTGATAAATTGATTGTAAAATTGGTATTTTGCAAAGGCTAGATTTGGATGGGAGTCCAAACAGTTAATTTGTGAGGAGTAGCCAAACAGTCAATTTGTGAGGAGTAGCCAAATCTGGTGAAACTCGGTACATCTTGTGTTGTGTAATGCTCTCTTGTTATATTTGCTTTATGTGGTTTTAAGTTTTCATTGTTTTGGCTTTAAGAGTTGAAGTTTTAAGCTATAAAGAGCCACACTGATTCACCCCCCCTCTCAGTGTCATTGTGAAACTAACACATATTAACATGAAGAAGACTTTGTATCCATCATGGCACCCCTTACTCGCAAGAGCAACACCATGATGAGAAAAGGCAAGCAAATTACAAACAAAATCAACAATAAGAGATCAGTAAAATTGAATGGAAAAAACCAAACAACAAAGCAACAACACCAAAATTAAGCAACATCAAAGTTGAACAGCCAAAACAACCAATATCCTCGCTTTAAGGGACAATAATGATCAATCAAGAAAAAACCATCTAAAATGCGAAAAAGCAAACCAAAAGCAATAGAAGAGACTGAAAACCTAAGCAAACAAAATGACTCCTTTAAATATAATCACAATCATGATAATAAAAAATAGAACAAAACACAAACAAATATACCAAACTAACGAATGTACAGAACAGACACAAACAATCAAAACAATCAAACTAAAAAAACAAGGTATCAAAGACATATAGATAGATATTAATGTGGGACGAAATTTTAATGATGAAATATTTCACTAGACTTCATCATCACATTAACCGATTTAAAAACAAGAAGGCGAGACCCTACACCTATACCCAAAATACAAAAAAAAAAAAACGAAATACACCTCTACCCAAACTACAAAAAAAAAAATGAAATACATTTGTACCCAAAATACAAAAAAAAATGAAATACACCTATACCCAAAATACAAATAAAAAAAACGAAATACACCTATACCCAAAATAAAAATAAAAAACAAAATTTTAATCATAAAATATGTCGCTAAACTTACATCATCACATTAACCTATTAAAAACCTATACTCAAAATACAAATAAAATAGTAAGACCACCAAAATACAAAGACCATACATAGATGGAAGGAACTATGCATAAAAGAAAAGCGTTCAAAGAGAACATGACTATTTAGACTTCTTTTTCAAGAACCAAAGCATATAGGTGGGTTCCATCCTCTCTTTCACCTATAAAAACGAGTTCATGGTACGTATTTGCTCTGCAACATTGTGTTCCGTCAAGTTCTTTCTTCTGTCGAAAGAAAGAGAAATGCCGAGTAGTTCAAATACCCCCAGCACTTCACGATCACCAGCGGCGAGAACTCCGCGAAAACGAACATCCGCATCACGATCACCACTGCCTGCGGCAAATGAGGAAAAACAAAGTTTTCTTTGCAGTCAATGTATGTATTATTATTTTCTCTGCTTTTCTTTGTAAGAAAAACTACAAGGATAAAAATGCTTCCTTAGATTTCAGGAATTGTCTTAAACTCCAATTTATTATTCTGTTTCTTCTACCCTCCATGTTCAAATGCCTTGGTAAATTAAGCTTTGGTGTAATTTGCTAGACACACAGAAAATTTGATTAGTTCTTACTGATTTCGATGCTTTGTTAAAGGCAATTGAGCTACTTCAACTTATTTTGCTCTAGTTATTTGACTTGGAGTTTAATTTGTAATAAAAGCTTAAGCTTGCACAAAGCAAAGTAGACAGAATTCGATCCAGCGTGCCTCGTCAAAGATAGTTATTTTAACGCTACATATGCACCTCTCACACTGCACAGCCGTCCCCACAACACTCTGCATCTTTCAATTGAACTACTCCTTTTTAATTATAATAACACTAATAGGGGTTTTTGTAAAGGTAACACAGTTACAAATTAACAAAATTGACGGGGAGTTACAGTGAAAAGGACATCAATTGTGACGGACATATTTTAACCATATTGATAATAATGCTTTAAAAAACCGTTTATTTTGAATGTCGAATCTCAGCTCTCCTATCCATTCACGTTACCTGTGTAACCTTTGGTTTTATTTTATTAATATTAATTTGTGATAGTTATATACAAGAATATAAAATTAAAAAAATTTAATTATATTTTTAATTTATTAATAATTTTTATTAAATAACTGTGAACTCGTTAGAAGTAGTTATGTAAAATAATTGAACGTCACAAAAATATTATATAAATAATAATTAAGTTATATTTATTTTTTTATTTTTTTGAGTTTAATAGATATGAAGCAATTGATGAGAAAAAGTTTTATGTTATAAAAAAAAACATTTAATCTTATTTAACATTTAATTTAAAATTTATTATCCAGGTGTTGTAGGTGAGTTGGAGAGGAGGGAAATCTTCTAAGAGGGGTCCCAGGTTCAAATCTCCACCCTACCAAAAAGCTGAATTGGGTATCCAAAATCCAATTGATAATGTTGGTGCGGGCAGGGTCGGGTACTACACCCGGGTGACTTTGAGGGTGTAGAACACCCCATGTTCGTGGTCTCTCAAACCAAACGGCCTCGCAACAGTTTTTTCGCTTAAAAAAAATATTAAAATATTATTAAATTGTAATAAATCAAATATTATATACAAACATATTCTATTTTAATTTAAAAAATATAATAATAATAAAATAAAAAATAAATATGTTTTAGGGGACAATTCAACTTTTTGGATATTGGTTTTTCTTCAGGATAAAAATGCTTAGCCTTAAATATTGGTTGTAAGGGTTTCTCACACTATCCAAAGTGTGTATGGTCTCTTTGATAAGTTCAACTTTCCTTACGAAAAGTCATGATAGGATGAGGATACCCAACCCTCAGCAGTAATAAAAAAATTTTATATTAACCAAATCTATTAAAAAAAAACTTATTCTAATTTAAAAAAAAAAAATTATTCAAATTTCATAAAATAATTTTTTTTTTAAGTAATATAACCATGTTTTTATTTAAAATAAGATGCTAAGTATAGCCGTCTTTTAATATTTATAGTCCAAATAAGTAGGCACGACCTATATGAATGTGCTTACATCTTTATAAGATAATTTTTTTCAGGGTGTTAAGTTCCATATAAACGTTGACCGAAATAGCATATAATATTATTATAAGATGAATATAGATAAGATAAAAAGTCTTTATTTTATTTAAATAATAATTTTTTATTTTTTTCCAAGGGGTTATTGTATATGCCGTTTATAAATTTAAGTTTTCAGGTATGTTATTTATAAATTTAAGTTTTTAAGTATGTTATTTATAAATTTAAATTTTATTTATTAAGGTTAGAGTAAGAAACCTGACAACCAATATTTAGGGTTAGATATATCCTTATCTCAAATATGACCTCTAATAAGGGTGAGAGCTTAGCTTATTAATAAGGACCAAATACATAGTCATACACACCCACTCCCTCACACACTCACCCACACCGTGTTTTAAAACTTAAACCTCTTAAAAAACCAAAACCCCAATTGCACACACTCACTCGCCCGTACACATATCCTCATCCCAACCATAACCTCTAATAAGGGTGAAAGTTGCCCTTATTAATAAGGGTCAAATACATAGTAATACACATCCACTCCCTCACACACTCACCCACACTGTGGTTTTAGTTGCACACACTCACTCCCTCACACACATATCCTCATTCCAACCATAACCTCTAATAAGGGTGAGAGCTGAGCTTATTAATAAGGACCAAATACATAGTCATACACACCCACTCCTTTGCACACTCACCCACACCCTGGTTTGAACCTTACACCTACCAAAACCCAAAACATTGCAATAAGGACCAAATACACAGTCATACACACCCACTCCCTCACATACTCACCCACACTGTAGTTTAAACCTTAAACCTTCTTAAAAACCAAAACCCAAAATATTAAGTTATCTTTAAAAAAAAAAAAAAACTAAGTGGCTTTTAGTTTAATAATTACAATTCTCTTTTTCGCATTGGCCATATCGTTAGAATAAATTCAATGGTTAAGGGTTGATAGCGGTTTCTAATAAGAGACTTTTATTTCAAAAAAATTAATAATATTATTTTGAAATTTATGATTTTTATTAAAAATTAAATAATTTAATTAGTTTAATTTTTTTAAGGTTAAAATAAGAGTTCATTTTTATTATTAAATGGATGATGTTAATTTAGTGTTTTTTTTAGATTTGGTTAGATTTTTTTTTTTTTTAATTTGGTTAGTTTTTTTTTTAAGATTTGGTTAGTGTGAAAAACCCTTATGACTAATGTTCAAGGTTGGCATCTTCCTTACACCATGAGTTGAGTTTATCAATAGAGAATTTAACACAACCCCACACACACGTTGTGATTTGAACCTTGAACCTCCCAAAAAAAAAGAGCCAAAGCCCAAACCATTGGATATTTTCCTTTAGGACGATGATGTTAACCTAGTTAAATACCTTATCTTTTAAAAAAAGACCAAGATTCAAATCTTATCAAATTATATATGCATAATTTATTAAAACAAAGTCATTGTAATACTTATGTGGTCACAATGCAATGCAAATGGGATCCTTTCAATTTCCTATAATTAATTAAAAAAAAAAAAGTCTACTTGTGTTAACATTAGATGATTTAATAAAACATACATAAATATGCTTATATTTGTTTGGTTATAAGATAATTTTTAAGTATCTTATATTTTGTTATAAATTTATCAATTCTAATTGAGTTGGTTTGATTCAAATTTTTACAATTGTAAATATAATTGTTTATAAATTTGATATTTAATATCATTATAAGATATACAAGATAATCAAATATTATTAGTTTAATTACTTAATTTTTTTTTTTTTTTTTTAATTTGAGAAAAAACTAGAGTATATTAATTCATTAACCAAAACATTACAATATTTTGGTGGTAGCATTGTCGACCAACTAAAAAATAAAATGAGGTGGATTAGGAGTAAAACGTTCACAACTGAATATACATAAGAATAGAAGCTAATATCAACAAAAAGACTATAGCTATATCTTGCTACAATACACCAGATATCAGCAT
The DNA here is from genome assembly GCA_028583015.1 of Wollemia nobilis. Classification (NCBI taxonomy): domain Eukaryota; kingdom Viridiplantae; phylum Streptophyta; class Pinopsida; order Araucariales; family Araucariaceae; genus Wollemia; species Wollemia nobilis. The sequence continues at coordinate 482,342 of JAQPPZ010002174.1, forward strand.
TCATTTGTGGAAGAGACTATTATATGAAGAAATTTTGAGCATGTCTTCTTCTAAAGCCTTCAAAGAAGAAAAAGAAGTAATCAAAACCTGAACCTGCTCATCTTCGTTAACTGTTTTTTTTTTAATTTTCTATTGGACCTTATGAAGATCCTGAATCATATGAGAAAGTTGATGAAGTCTGTCAATAACATATCGAGGTGTGCTAGAAGTTCCATAGACTTGGGAATGAATGCGTCTCACATGTAACAAAAGATCAAAGGTCAAGTTTGCTAAAACTATATCCCATGGAGGAGTAGATCCAGTAAACACCTTTTTGCATATGTACTTCCAAATGTGCTTGAGAATGATGAGTTTACAAACATTCCAAAGTTTGGGGCACTGATATATAAGTTCAAATCTTACCAAGCAATATATGCATAATTGTCAAGTTGTAGCATCATTATGTAGCCATAATATAATATGGGTGGTGCCCATGTCAATCCCATATAATCCATTGAAAAAGATATACAAAATAAGCATCATTTGACATGAGCTCAACTAGTTCAAATATTTGACTTTCAACGAGGAGACTGAGGTTTGAATCATAGCAAGTTGTAATACCATTATGTGATCATAATGTAATATAAACGAGGTCATTTTAATCTCATATAACAAATTTTTAAAAATATATACAAAATAAGACCATGGGGTTTTGAGTTAAGCAATGGAGAATGATAAGTTTCGTACCTTAAACCAAGGTTTTAATCATGTGGGTGAACCTTAAGATTTGTATCAATTAACATGAACTCAAGTGGTTAAAAATAAATATTAAGGTTTGAATCTTGAGTCGTAATAGATGTATAATTACCAAAATATCACTACGTAACTTATTAAAAAAAAAACTGGTCACATAGGAGAGTTGGTCACAACCACACTATTTTTAGTAATTGATAAGCTTAAGATTCAAACCACAGGAGTTGCTCCCACTAAATCTATTTCACCTCGTTATTGTTGATCCAACGTGAAGGGGACTACCGATCGCTTGAGATTTGTATTGTCAGGTCAAACTATTACCTTTACAAGCAAGTTGCCCCCGAGGTTTGAACCTAGGTGTCTTCTTGGTAAGTGCCTGGCTAGACAAGCACTTACCAATCCACCTAACCTTCGAGAGAAACTTATTAAAAAAATTTAATAATATAATTATAATTTAATATGGATGTGACTTATTTTAATCTCAAATAACCCATTGAAAAGATAGGCAAAAATAACACACAATTTAAATTATAATTTTTTTATCTTTATTTTTTTTTGTTTCTAAGGGATCATGGGATGGGTCCACCTACATGTTTCACTATGTAAACCATATAAATTGATTTTGTTAGAACAAGTAGTATGATTAATTTAAAAATTCATAGAGATTTTTAGTGCTGAAGTATTTGTTTTAACAATATCAAGGGACACGGATACGACAAGAGAGGATCTCTAGGACTATAAAAAATAAATATTATAGAGAAATGTTATTGATGGAGGAATCTTGTTTAGGTTTTGATTCTCTTCTGTCTCACTAGTAAAAGACAAAAAGAAGATGATGGAATGTTTGTTTGACCAGAAATTTGGGAAGCTTAATTATTGAGAGAGATACAACCCTATGAATTCAATTGTCTAGAACAAAGATAGTGAGGATTATTTCAAATTGTAAAAAATAAAATTACAAATATTTGTTATTCAAGGTAAGCAAATTAGTTGCATTTAATTTGTTTTTGAAGAAAATATTTAGAATTATTTGTTGATAACAAGGAATAAAGGAGAATTGAAATCTCTTTAAACCATAGTTTTTTCCCAAAACCCTAGCTATTTTAAGAATTTTTTTGGGTTGAGATCACGGAGTTACCGATCTTCATCGAAAAGGATGACATTGAAGCTCGAGAATAATGGATGAAGTTTAGAACTATATGTTATGTTGATCATTTTTTGCCATGCCGAGGGAAAACCTATGTTTGGTGGACAATTTTTGATAAGGAAATAAATTATAATTACACTTAGGACGAAATGGAGCATGCATTCTTCAATCAGTGGGATCCATATAAAAAGATAGCTAGTTTGAATGTCACCATAAAATGATATGAAGAAGAAATAAAAAGGTTTCAAAGGGAGTTAAAAGAAATGAATAAAGAGAATATAATAGAAGTAAAAAATACAGATGAAAATGTTTAAGTTCATGGTTATATTTAGAAGGAAAAGCTTAAGAAGCACGGATCCAAGGAGAAGCAATAAGCAGTTATGGTAGGGGAACAAATCGAAGAACCAACAAATGATTCAAAAGTTGAATTTACAATAGTAGCAACAATAGAATTCATGGAAGAAGCAACAACAAAGTCCAAGGAAGCCCTGTTAGAAGTGTACAAGGATGCACTGAAAAAATGGTATAAAAGAGAATATTGTGAACAAGAATTTTAAATAAAGAAACAAATTGTTCGAGAATCAAAGGAAACAAAATGTTAGGTTAAGGTTGCATTATATCAACACCTACACCACCCTGAGCAACATCAATATTGGAGGCATGGCTTAAGGCATCAATATTATAGCATAAAGACATCAAGTATGGCAGTGTTTGGCAAAAAGAGCATAGTGATTTTGGATTTTAAAGGGGTGCAACAACATTAGGGTACAACAAGACTAGTCATTCAAAATATCATAGCAGAGCAACAAAAGTATGGAGCCAATAGAGCAATTATGGATATTCAAGAGGCACAATGGTAGCTTGACATCATCAAAGACCATCACAAGTCAATATTTCACTTGAATGGATGGATGAACAAGATTTGAAAATGTCAAGAAGAAGAATATTAAATATTTGTATTTACAAAGAAAATTAAAGAAGACCCAAATAATTATTATCAAAAATTCAAACTTTTTTTTTAAAACGATGTAGGTATCTAGCTATAACATCTCAATTGAGATGAGAATTGAATATGTTTGTAAACTCTCAAGATCTAAAGGAGAGAGTTATGATTTTTCAAGGGTGAAAGACTTGAGTACAACCCCTTTTTCTCAAGCAAAAAAATATATCGTTTAAAATTTTATCATAATAACGTAACCAATTATTCAAATGTTTATGTGATCCATTCTATAATCATTAGATCAAAGCCTATTCCAATCCCAAAAAAAAAATTAAAGAAATCCTATTTGTAACATCCATCATTAGAAGAAACAAAAAGGACACAAGAGATAAGAAAGTACAATGTGCAATTGTGAATTTAGAAGGAATTAAAGGTATAGAGGAATATATGGAGAAAAATTTTAAAATGAAGGAGGTAAAAGAGGTCAAGTTTATTCCAAGTAAATTGTCTTCATTTTTTTCAAGTAGTATAAAATCCTCTCCTTATAATAGAAATGAAAGTAATGTAGGGGTTATCCCTCACAATCTCAAAATCAACATAATAAATAAATGAGGATGGAGGATATCCATAGCGATTTAAGGTTTTTATGATAGCATAAAATATTATTACTATGGAGGAACATCCTTGTATTTTAGGGTTTACATAGCAACATAAAGAAGAAAGTGCTTTTGAGGTTATTCCTTACACTTTAGATCTTTTAGACCAAGAAAAACCAACAAATGATAAGTCTTACTATGAATAGGATGAAAAGTCGAAGAGATTGATAAAGATAACAAGGTGACAATGAAAAAGAACAGGGTGATCCAAGAAGCAAAAACAAAGAGAAAAGAAACTCAAAGAGATATTGATATGGGAAAACAAAATCAAATACCTCAAGTATTAACACGAAGTGGGGTTAATCCCACAAATAAATATAAAAAGTTATGATGAAAATGATATATTTGAATATTAGAGGTATGAATAAGACCCCTAAAACAAGAGGTATTAGTGAATTGACAAGTTGTTATAGTCAGTATATTTATAGAGAAGGAAATTGAGTAGGAGATATTTTAGCCATTCCTAATATTGATATTTGTCTTGGCAAAATTCAAATTTTAAAAGGTAACGGGTTGGGTGAGATTTTATCTCTTAAGGAAAATGATATCAAGGAATTAATTGCAAAATGTAGCAGTTTGATAAAAATGAAAAGTACCTTTGATAGTGTTATGTTATAGCTTCATAAAGCTTTATAAGCCATTGTCATTATATATTCATGTTAATTGTAAACCCTCCATATTATTTTTAATTATATTTGGATAAGTTTCGAGAAGTTTCCTGTTAAGGCTTCCCATTATTCTGTTACTTTAATTAATTGTATGAGATTATCATGTAATATAAATAATGTTATTGCAATGTACAAGTTGAGTGAGATCAATAAAGAAATTGCATTTGTATTTGTACTTTCTTCCCATTAGAGCAAGTTTGATCCAAGATTTTAGGCAGTTATTTTGTATGATTGTCCTTCTAGAGTTCCAAAGAATAGAAGTATAGTTGGTAATTATGAGTACCGCAAAAATCATCAAATGCATGCCTCGTAAAATAGTATTGTTATCACCATCACAAATTATCCTCACGATATATTTGAATTTGTGGAATTCTTAAAAGATACTATAAGGATAGAGTGCTTCAAGTTTCACACAAATTTAAGAAGTTGTTTTATGTCAGTTAAAAGTTTCTAAAACAAAGTTATTCATGTAATTCCTTCAAAATAAAAGTATATATACTTCCTTTTTTTTCCTATGTCACATAATTTTGTTGGCCAATTCAATCATCTTCTTTCCCATCTTACATTTTTTAACCTATAATGGCCAATTCATTATCCTTTTCTCAATCTTATAATCCTTTTATATAATCCATGCATTTATCTTCTTTTTCATGGGTCAAATATTTTTTTTAAATAAGAACTTGAAGATCCATATGAAGTTCCAATTAATCTAACTGTTGTAATATAATACTCCTAATTATGTATTGAAGTACTTACCTTATATAAAGGAATAGTGAATTCATAGTACATAAACAAGCATGAATATGAAGCAAAGATGATATTGCATCAAAAATCAAGTTTGGTGAAGGAGATTTCCAGGAAATAAATATTTAAGTTTCCAAACATAAGCCCTAAATTTTTGGATATTTGTGGTTGAGTAAATTGGTTGAATTGTTTACAATTTATTCCAAATCAATATGAAGACCAGTGTCGTGATTATTCACACAATATTACATGCAGATAGGCCTTTCGTTCAAGGGATTTGTAATGCTTTCATACCCTCAGATTCCTAAAGTTCTCAAATATGTGCTACGTAAAACAAGGAATGATAAAATCTTATGTGATGATATCAATAGTTTACCATGTGGGCAGTGTCAACATTTCTTGGGTGCATGAGATTTTCTACTAGAATTTAAACTGAGAACTAAGGTACCTTTATTACTCACCCACTATATTTATAAATCACACTTGTCTATGAGAAAATTTGGCATAGAAAAACAGGTTTAAATATTTTGTTTGAAAGGTCACAAGGTCTATTCCTTGCAATATCATATTTTTTAAGGAAATCAAGTTTGTTATGTTTTCTATAGTTTTTTATTAATGGTGAAAAAGTAAGGTTTTGAAAGGTCCCATATACTTTTACATTAGAGAAGGCAAAAAAAGAGAATGCCAATTAAGCACAGGCCAGCCTCCAAGGCCAAAAAGACATAAACTAAACCCAACAACCATCCAAGAGAACAAAAGAGAAAGATAACACCATGACACAGCATAGACCAACCCACCACCCAATAGGGCTTAAAAGGAGAATTTTTGTTTCAACTTTATTTTAGAGACATGAAAGATCCTGCACCATTTCTGCATAAAACTGGAAGGTCAAAAGAAAAACCTCCCCTAGACCCTCTTTGAAAGAAGAAGGTAATGGTAAAATCTTACCCCTTGACCACCCTTAAATATTAAGAAAAATGTAAGATACAACCAAGATGAAGTAACATATATAATAAGGCCATAAGGGAAAAATGATCAACAAAACCAAAGGACCCCTTTAGAGAGGAAACAGGTAAATGAACCAGGCAATGAAGGAAGCCAACTCATATAATAAAACACCAATCCCAAAGAACAAGAGTGAGTACAAGACACAAAGCATATTCCCTGAGAATGGAAACCACTATGGAGTAAAAGGACCAGCCCCAAAAAAAGACCCCCTAGATATAGGATCACTACAACACAAAGGAGACTGCATCCAAGCAAAAAGATAATAAAAAGACATTGGATAGGCAGACCCAAAGCTTCTAAATTGTCATTAATTCTAGAGGTAAGTTGTCTTCCCAAATTCTACATTGGCCATTATCCACCCCCAAATTGGCCATAACATCAGTATCTTAATTACCTTCCCTATAAATATACTTAATTTAACTTTTGAGATACCTTCCAAAATCTTTGAGGTGTCCCTTATGATATTCAAGATACCTTACAAAATATTCAAGGTGTTCCTAATGATATTTAGGATGAAATAATTGTCAGTCTTCCCAACCTATAAATCTCTAATGATGCTCAAGGAGTCACCTTATATGAGAAGTCTTTTGAAGCCCCTCTCAAAAACCTTATGAACACCCAAGAAAAGAGTATTGGCTTCAACTAGGTGGTTAGTCTTAATACCATAATCCTTACTGTAAATCCAAATGACCTCACCATTATCATTTTTGATACTCTTGGGGTTACCTTTTCCAGCCCCATCAAATTTTAGAATGACCCACCCTTTAGCGATGGAGACAGAAGTAGAAGACCTCAAATTTAATTTTCAACTAACAACAACCCCTCTCTCCATTGCCTTCTCCCTACCGTTTCCAGCAGTAGAGGCAACCAGGTTATCCTCAATAGCAAATTTAATCATTTTAAAGAAAAAGGATTCTTCCCTAACAATATCCCTAAAATTTCTTTTGTTCCTCTCCCACCAAATACCCCATAAAAAAGGAGGAAGAACCAAGTCCCACACCCTAGTGAGGTAGTGACTGATGAAGGAGAAATTCCATTGAAAGTTTGAGGTAACGTCCACTTAACAGAAAAATAATCCATCAAAGAATTGAGCACCTTATTGGATAAATCATAGTGGATGAAGAGATGATCCACAAATTCAGCATCCTTAGAACACAAGAGATAAATATTGAGAAGATGGAAGCATTTATTGCATAGATTATCAATAGTTAAAATTATGTTTTGCAAGCACAACCACAAAAAATATAATCTTGGGATCAAATGAGGATACCATAACCTTTCCATAAAAAAATATCCTCCCCTGGACAATGTTTAGGCCTCATATGCAGTCTTGAAAAAAAAAATACCTTTAGGAGAATGAATCCATAGAAGGAAGTTCCTATCATTCTGCTAAGGAAGAAAGTATTGTTGCAAAATGTTATGATTTATCAAAATCTAAAGGATTTGAATATCAATTGTATGTAAATTTAGATGCTTCTAGATCATCTTGCCATTAGTGATGATTATATTGTCTATTACTTTTTCTCCATATTTTAGGAACAAAGGAGCCTTCAACTCATAAAACTCAAGATTAATAAAAAGAGGTTCAGGAAGAATTTAAGTATCCTCCTAGAATAACACATCCTTGCCATCTCCAATCTTCCACTACATCTCCTCCATAACCAAATTGTTGATCCCAAGAAAATCAATATCAAATCATAGAGCCCCTAGGAGGAACATCACTTCTAAAAAAGGAAATGTGATTTTCTAGATACTTACCTCTCATAATATCTTTCCATAGTTGATCCTCCTCAACACATAATCTCTAGGTTGTTTTTGTAATCAACACATTATTGAACAACAATAATTTTCTAATCACAAGACCACTTTCTTTCTTAGAAGATCAAACCCTATCCCAAGAAACAAGGGACGCCCTCTGTTTATCCTCGAACCCAACCCACAAAAATCTCCTAAAGATCTAATCAATCCTCCTCCTAACTTTGAGGACAATTTGAAAAGAGATATATAATAGATGGGCTATTTGTCTATAGTTACAAAGAGAAAGTGGAAAGAAATATTTTGCTTTATAGTTATAAAAAGAGTAAAATATGTATTTCTTGTTTATAACTATAGAACATTATTGGGAGTTTTAAGTTGTACTTAAAGGGTATAATAAAGAGAACTTATAGTCATTTTACTCTAAGATTTATAAGATGATTTGTTTTTTGGCTAGATAATAAGGGATTGTACTCGGGTCCCCCACCCTTGAAAATTTACAATTGTCTTCTTTAGAGCCTGAGAGTTTACAAATAGATACACTTCTCATCTCAATTTACACTTCTCATCTCAATTAATATGCTATAGCTAGAAACCTACATCATTTTACATAAAATGTTTGAATTCTTGATTTTCATTTTTTGAATCTTTTTAATTTTTGTATGAATACAAATATTCCAAAATTTAACATCCTTCTTGACATTTTCATATAGCAGCCTTCACAATACCAAAACTTCACCTCTACTATCTACGATTTGCGTCTTGGTAGAGTAATATTTATAAAACATCATGGTATCATAGTCCACCTTACCAAATCTAGATTGCTAGTTTCCTTCCTAAAACACAAGTGCAACAACAAAAATTATAATAAATAGTCTATAAGAAAACACATTATTGTTACAATTTAAAACAGATATTACCAATGGAAAACATTAAAGTAAATCTTAATCATTAATTTATTCAAGCAATCAACATTTTCTTGGCAGCTTCAACTAAACTTACTACTTCCTCTAACTATGGAAAGGAGAATTTAAATTTACGATCCTCAATCAAAACCCCTCTATTAGCTAGCCTATTTGCACATTTATTTCTAAAAGATGAAATTTATTTATTTAGTGTATAATTATTATTTTTAATTCTTGTAAGTATTTCTTATAACCTAAATTTTAGCAAACCAAAGGCTTTAAAGCAGGGTTCAGTCTATACAATACCTCTGGTTATTTACAAGTAATGTTGTCATGACTAGCTACTATGCTTAATGCCTAAAATAGTTTCAATAATTATGTTTGGTTCTATCCCTATAAAATTTTTGGGAGTAATAAGGCAAAACCCATCTATTTATTTTATTCACTCCATCATACACCCTATTTGTATCTATTGCTAGATGTAAAACCTAAAATAAAAACTCTCCAAGTATATAGGGAGGTTATGCCCTATGTATAAGGAGGTTTTTTTAAGCAAGTGTCATAAATAGAATGAAACCCTTTCAATATCATCTAAGTACCATATATCAATTAATTTCACATACTTAAAGGTCTCTCTCATGTACCAGTAAGTATATTGAGAGGGATAACTTCTTCCACATACCAATGGGTATATCAAAAGAGCAAGTATATCAAAAGGATCGGTATATCAAATTGGTGGTGTATCGAGAGGGGGACCATTTGGAGATATAAGGAACCCTCGCCATACCTACCTCAAAAATTCTATTCACAAAATCTTAGCTAGTCAAGTCTCATTATGCATATTTAAAACATCAAAAGCAAAGAAGAATTTATCTATTGAGTCAAGAGAATGAAGCCACCAAATTATCTCAAGAAGTAGCCTAAAATGGTAAAAGCAAAGAGAAATTAAACAAAGAAGCAAGGTGATATTCAAAAGTGTTCCTCACTATAAAATCAAGGAGAAATCTAAATTTATGGGAAAATATGTTCTTATATTTGTGAGAAACAAGGACATGACACAAAATTTTGTAAATCTAATTTGATGACATGGATATTTTCATATTTGTGAAAAAGAAGGACATGATACAAAATTTTGTAATTACAATTTTATGACTCATGGGAATCAATTTTGTAAATACAACTTGATGAATCATGGGAATCAATTTTGTAAACCACCTCAAAGGATTATATTTCAATCATAATAGGGGTATATTATTCAAGAAGCACAAGAATCAAAATTTATTTGTGAAGAGAAGAAAGTTGAAAAACATAGGTATGCCGCACAATATAATGATTCATAAGAAGCTAGCAAAGAGAAACATGATGAAGCTCCAACACTTAACAGAGAAGATGACGCTCAAGAAGAATATGCATTGCTTAAGTCATGGATACACACTATTGCCAAAAAAGTTGATGGTCCTAGATACTTACAATCAATCTTCAAAGAGGTTGATGATGACACTTAAGACTTATATAAGTCTTCTTCTTGATAAAGCATATGACAATGATGATAAAGTTGTTACAATGTCTACATATGTAGACAAGATCATAAATGTGTCATTTCTTACCTTTAATATTTGAAAGAGAAGAATACAAAACAAAAAAGAAATAATTGCAAGAATAAAGAAAAAACCCTTGATGAAAAATAATATGTGCGTTATTTATGATCTTATCAAAAATAAATAAATTTGTTGTAATACAAGAAATATCTAAAAGGACTTCATTTGTGATACTAGTAATTTGTGTCAAAAGATAAATGTGTGTTATGACACAAGCAACCTTATAAAAAGAACAATGTTTTCTTGTGATACTAATGATTTGAAGCCCATGAAGGTAAATGTAGCTTGTGATACAAGGGATCTTGTACAAGAGACAAATATAGCTTATGAAACTGATTTAAAGATCATTCAAAAATATAGATAACGTGTAGAATGTGATTGTATTGGCCATGATAAAGGCCATATTGATTTTATAAATATCACCTTGTTGAAGAACATGTTGGTAATGAAAGCAATGTTTGTATTGAAGAAGAACACCATGATATTTTTAATTGTATTGCTAGATATAAGTGTGACTTCTTTGGAAATTTCTATGGTTATAATGGAAACCATAATGGAAATAAGGAAATTGGGTGTTTGAACATTGATATATATCAAAGTAGATATGAAGAAGGTCAATGTTAACAAAGATAAGAATGGTGATGAAGAGTTTGCATTTTTTGAAAAGCATACAAAAGGCATTGGATCAAAATTGTTGAGAAGAATGGGATATAAAGGTGTAGGTTTGGGAATAAATGGGCAAAGGATAAAAGAGACCATAGTACCAGACATAAGGCCAAAGAATGAAGGTCTTGAATATAAAGGACATATAAGTCAAGCAGGTGAGAAACTTTGATAAAAGAGAAACTTATACAAATCAAGAAAGAAGTAATGCCACTGAATTTGTGGCAAATGACAATAATACAAATATTGTGAAGAAATAATATGTAGAAGTTCCTAGTATGGGTGGTGGATAGAAAGGTGTTGGATCTTGCATTATTATTTGTGAAGGAAATAATCACTCCAAAAGATGTTGGTACAAAAATAAATAGACCAACAAAATACAAATGAATTGTGGGTGGAAAAATATGACTTAATGGGGTATAACAAAAGAAATATTGAATGGTTTCTACAAAAGGAGACCAAGTTTATTGAATGTGAAGAATAATGTAAGTTTTCCCATGGTGCATTGTGTTGAAAAACTTAAGATAAATTATTTTAATATCAAAAAAATATGACTTGTAGTGATAAGATTCTATAGAAGAATGATTAATGACCTACAATGATGAGGAACCTATAGATGAATACTTATGGTGAAAATTTTGAGGATGTGGATGATTTTCATAATGGTTGATCCATTGGTAACCTAGAGGTGATGATAGCCTAGAGGAAAAAACCCAAAGTAGCGATCCAGAGGTAATATTAATTAAGAGTCAACAACCCAAAGAGACAACCCTGAGGTGAAGTATAAGGTGACCCAGAGGCAACGACCCAAAGGTGACCTAGAGGCATCGACCCAATGAAAATAACTTGCAAGCAAACCTGTAGACAATTTAGAAAGGCATACCAGGGGTAGGTAATTTAATCTAGTTGAGCCAAAGCCAAGACAGCTAGAACTAGAAAAAAGAAAAATTCAATACCGGAGCTAAGAGTCAAAAGCTAGAGCAAGAACTAAAGTTAGAGATAAAATAGATCTAGAGCCTAAGGTAGCGCTAGAGCCTAAGCACATGAACTAGCTAATAATTCTCAAAATTCTATCCTTTAGATTCAAGGGGGTAGTTATTCCATTATTTTCAATCTCAAATAATGTAATAAAGAGGGGATGTTAGGATATAGCTCCCTAAGCCATTTTCATTTCATTTTCATGTTACTTGTAAACCCAACATGTTATGTTTAATAAGTTGTAAATAATTTTTAGAAATTTTCTTGTTAGGGCTTCCCATTATCCTATAACTTTAATGAATTGTACGGGATTATCATATAATATAAACAATGTTATTGCAATGTAAGAGTTGAGCAAGATCAACAAAGAAATTGCATTCATATTTTTACTTTATTCCCAATAGATAGAAAGGTAAATGAGCAATATTTTTTATAAAAATACAAGCTAGATATGGTTTAATCAAACCTCACATCAATATAAAGTTTTATTATGTCGATGGAAGTTGTCGAAATACAAGCTATGCATAGCTTATTAAAAAATAATTAATAACTAATAATTCATTTTTAACAACAATAGTTATGAGAAGAAGTATGTTTCATAAGATTTCATTATGTTAGTATTAGTTATTATGGCAAATGACTTCTTTTAAAATGGCCATTAATGATTTCTTATCTCGTAGTTTAATGAGAATAATAAACTATGGTAACTTATAAATTATATAAATACTTTAAACAATGTTTGTGTTTATGTGTTTTATAAAAAGAGATAAATATATTTAAAAAATTATTCATATCAACATAATGAAACCCTCCTCTACTTGTAAAAAAATATATCTTACAACATTATTTAAATTCTAGTTTGGATTTCTTTCCAAAATCTAAAAATTACACCATATAAACATATCCCTAATATATTATTTTTTATTGATAAATATAAAAAACACATAGTTGCTTACCATTCACCTTAACATACTACAACAATGATAGACATCCTCCTATAAGATGCCATTTGAAGACACCAAAATTGACACACTCAAAACTATCCCTAATTGTGCCCATTGGCATGTCATGATAATGATTGAGGCATCAAATATTATAAAAGTGATACTAGTAATAATATTGTTTAACAACAAAATGGACCATTAGTCTTACATCAAGTTTAACATATTTAAAATGGTTATCAATAATCTTATTGAAGAATGACTCTACTAGAGGATTTATGTAGCCCTATATTTAGACTACTAAAATTAAAGTCCCAAAAAATATTAAAATAATTTAACATAATACTATAAGCGATAACATTTAAGGAGTGAGAGATCTTATTTATTATCATGATAATGGAGGAATTTGTCATGTCATGGATTTGGTACATTATATTACTATCCAAATAAAACACACGAGAGATCAAAATTAAAACTATATGGGTACCACTAAGATCACAACATTCATGAAATTGTCTTGAATACTAGTTATCAAGTCCTAAAGTTTGAACGTATCATCATCATCCATAGCCTTCTTTAAGTGAGACAATACCTCATTAAAATACTACAACGATGATAGATATTCTCTTATAAGACTAAAAAGATACCAAAATTGACACACCCAAAACTATCCCTAATAGTGTTCAATGGTATGTCAAGATAGTTATTAAGACGTCAAATATCATAGAGGTGATACTAGCATTAATATTTTTCAACAACAAAATGGGCCATTGGTCTTACATGAAGGTTAACACATTTAAATTGATCATCAATCAATGTTATTGAAAGCTAACTCTATTAAAGGACTTATGTAGATCTATACTTAGACTACTAAAACTAAAGTACCAAAAGCTTTTAAAATAATTTAACATGATACCAAAAGAGACAGCTTCACCAACTCTAAAAAACGAGAGCATCTAAGGAGTGGGAGATTTTATTCATTATCATGATAATGGAGGCATTTGTCATGTTATGGATGTAGCTAGTTATATTCCTATCCAAATAAAAAACATGAGAGATCAAAGTTAAAACTACTTGAGATACGCCTAAGGTCACAACATCCATGAAATTATCTTGAATACTAGGTATCAAGTCCTAAAGTTTGACCCTATCATCATCCATAGTCTTCTTTATATGAAATAATACCTCACACATGTCCTCAATTAGGTGACCCTTATACGCACAACACCATTATTTACCTTGACTATTGATAGGTCTTTTATCATTGTTGTTCCTTGTAATGTCCCCTTTCTGAGTAGTCAGTCAATTATGGTAATTTAGCCTATTCCTAGGTTCCCATAGGCTAAACTGAGGTGATTGGGAACCCTATTTGAGTTGTTCCTTGGTGATCAGTGCTTTTGCTAGGGGATTCATCCGTTCATGGGGGTTACTATTTATAGATATTGCTATTTTTAGCAGTGTGGGCCCGATGCATTTCTTCCAATTTCGTAGAGTCATTTATTTTGTGGATGGAATATTTGCCCAAGTCTAAGTTGGCGTCCCCTTGGTGAGTAAATAAATTAATAAATTCAAGTTATATTATTAAGTCATAAAGTGACTTTAAAAAGGGACATAAAAGGGCCCTCTTTTAAAAACAACGTTATATCAACTAGGATGGGGTACAAGTTGGGCCCCCACTCCAAGGAGAGATAAGGAAATAAAACAATATTAAATTTTATGCTTTTTGGTTCCAAATCCAAGATGGGCGTAGCTTTCATAAAAAGGAGGAGTTTTTGGGGTTTTTGGATTCATTCACATCTTTGCTATCTTGGAGAAACTTTGCCAGTTTTCATGGAGAAAATTGCAGCTTGAGGCTTGTGGAGACGACAACCTTCATGAGTAGCTCTGATTTCGTGGGTGGAAGATCTCACCTAGTCATATTATTGGAGTTCTTACACAGAGGGCTCAATTGGGCATCACAGATTCAGTAGTAGGGTTTGAGGATTTTTGAAGTTTGGGTTCCAGGAAAAGTGATCATCTGGGTTTTTCAATTTTTGGCCATCTTCATCTGGGTAGAAGTTAGTTTCGCATCCTAAGGAGTAAATTTGCATTTCTGGGTCAGATCGAACTGCTGCTTGGAGGGCTTTGGAAAGTGTGTTTGGTTCATAACTCATTATTCAACAAGGGTTTCAATCTAGGTTTTTTATCACACCTTCCTCATGCTTGGGCGACCCCTTTAGGGGTGATTTCAGGGTTTGTAAGTGCAGCCATTAACTTCTTTTGCTGACTATACCATCCAGGGAGACCGTACAACTGCCCAAGGAAGCGTGCATCAGGAAAACAGTCATAAAATTTTGATGTTACTACCCAGATCTGATCAACAAGTAAATACGAGCTCATTGCACTTTACGGGAGGCGATTCAGAGTCCGATTGAAGAAGTTACAAGCATTTTAATGATTTCCAGTTGTGCATTGTACAATTTCAGTCTTTAATACCAGATCTGTGCTTGCAATTTCAGGTCAAAATTTTTAATAAAATATTGTTATTTAGTGTGCAGTTTCATTTGGGTTCCTTTTCAGTTCGAGTGTGGCATTTTCGAAGTTATTTCATGCATAGCATTTTCCTTTCAAAGCATAAAAAAAATAATACAAAAAAATATAAAAAAACACAAAATCAAAAAATAAAAAAGAGTAAAACAGAGTACATTCGGAACAACAGTTAAAGGGTGTACATTGCAGTGGTATCAGAGCTCATGTTAACCCGTGTCAGCCTGTTGGGTCACTAATGCATACACATCAATATTATTTATGGAGAAATAAATCCAAACCAGAGTTTAATCAGCAGGAGGATATTTTGGGACAGCAGTAGGAACAGGGTAGTTTGTCCCATAGGTCAGGTGACAGTGGGTCTGCGGAATCTAATTCATAGGGGAGTATGGGTGATAGGAAGAAAGGTAGACAAGATTCAGTTAGTCCCAATACCAGGGGTGAGAGGTAGTTTACTTTGATGATGGACATGATGTCACAATTGTTGGGGAAGTTTCAGCAGGGAATACCCATCCAACAGGTATAGGGTATAGGTCCTACAGAGCATAATGGTGCTCATACAACACAATATAGTCATGCTAATCAGCATACTAGCCGCACAGTATTTCCCTCTAGACCGTTACAGCCTACATTTGCTCCTCGGGTTGAGACACCAGTAGTGCAGACTCCTCCACTTTCTATAGCAGATGAGTATAGGGAGGCTTATGTGGAGTATGAGACCCTTCTTGATGAGATTAAGGCACTCACCACATTTAATGACTTTGTGCGTGAGAAGAGATCAAGGGGCAACTTCCACAGACAGGATCAGCGTGGGCCACCTCCTCAGCGTGAGGTGCATCATGCATTGAGCAAGGTGACATTACCCCACTTTGATGGTAGTGGGAGGACCACAACATGCACATGGGTTGATAAGTTAGATACATTTGTCACTCTCTGATCTATTCCTGAGGACGAGGCGATTAAATTCGCTACACTGCATTTAGATGGAGCAGCACATGATTGGTGGTACCATGGTCTCACTACATTGGGGCATAGATATATCACATCTTATGCAGTGTTCACGGAGAAGCTCATAGACAGGTTCGACAAGAAGGATCCAGAATTACATTTTAGAGAGCTTGCTCAATTGAGGCAGTATGGGTCATTGGAGGCTTACATCTCCGAGTTTCAACGTTTGTCGGTGATGGTGGTAGACATTTATGAGAGGAGATTGACCGTACTATTTATGGAGGGACTTACAGAGCCTATTCGTGGTTGGGTCAAAGCATTTGATCCACCTTCCTTAGAGGATGCTATGAAGAAGGCACGTAGTTTGGAGTTGGCTGCCCCTAAAGCAAAATTTCAGTCAAAGCATTTTCCAAGCAAGGATAGTAAAAATCCATTCCAAAAAACATTTGATCAGCCCAAACATACCTTTAAGAAACTTGATGAAGACACACTCAATGACCTTAGGAAGAAGAACTTGTGCTTCAAATGTCAAAAACCTTGGAAACCGGGGCATAAGTGTGAAGCCAAGGGTACATTGCAGCTCATTGAGTATCATTCTGCAGATGAATCCATTGCTGATGATTCTGAACAGCAATCTGAATTGGAGGACAGCGATGAAGAACTCCCTTATTTTGAGCCAAATAAAGAAGAAAAACATGAGGAGAAGCAAGAAGAAAAGGGGGATGAAAAGAAGAAGGGTATGTTGGCCCAATTGCATAGTTTTCAGAGCTCACAGTCACTGAGGATACGTGGTGTGTTACAGGGACAGCGTGTGGTTGCATTGATTGATACAGGTGCAACTCACAACTTTGTTGATGAGGGATTGGTTGCACGAAGAGGACTGAAAACAGAAGATATAGACAGCTTTCAGGTGATGGTAGCAGATGGATTTACTATTACATGTTCTAAAATGGTGCCACAGTTGAAGATGAAAGTGGGTAACCATGAGATTTGCGATGATTTTTATGTGGTCAGCATAGGAGAGCTTGATTTGATTTTGGGACTCCAGTGGCTCCGATCATTGGGTGATCTTATCATGATGTTGCAATTGAGACTTGTGCAGTTCTGGCACAGTGTTTTCTTTGTTGTGATCAGAGTGGTGCAGCATCAGCGTGGTGGAATTTTCCTGAGGATGTTATGGGATCCTGGTATCACTTGTGACTGTAGCCAGGAGCTGACGGATGACTGGAGTATGATTTGGTATTGCTTGAGGACAAGCAATCTTTGGGAAGGGCGGACTGTAATGTCCCCTTTCTGAGTAGTCAGTCAGTTGTGGTAATTTAGCCTATTCCTAGGTTCCCATAGGCTAAACTGAGGTGATTGGGAACCCTATTTGAGTTGTTCCCTGGTGATCAGTGCTTTTGCTAGGGGATTCATCCGTTCATGGGGGTTACTATTTATAGATATTGCTATTTTTAGCAGTGTGGGCCCGATGCAGTTCTTCCAATTTCGTAGAGTCATTTATTTTGTGGATGGAATATTTGCCCAAGTCTAAGTTGGCGTCCCCTTGGTGAGTAAATAAATTAATAAATTCAAGTTATATTATTAAGTCATAAAGTGACTTTAAAAAGGGACATAAAAGGGCCCTCTTTTAAAAACAACGTTATATCAACTAGGATGGGGTACAAGTTGGGCCCCCACTCCAAGGAGAGATAAGGAAATAAAACAATATTAAATTTTATGCTTTTTGGTTCCAAATCCAAGATGGGCGTAGCTTTCATAAAAAGGAGGAGTTTTTGGGGTTTTTGGATTCATTCACATCTTTGCTATCTTGGAGAAACTCTGCCAGTTTTCATGGAGAAAATTGCAGCTTGAGGCTTGTGGAGACGACAACCTTCATGAGTAGCTCTGATTTCGTGGGTGGAAGATCTCACCTAGTCAGATTATTGGAGTTCTTACACAGAGGGCTCAATTGGGCATCACAGATTCAGCAGTAGGGTTTGAGGATTTTCGAAGTTTGGGTTCCAAGCAAAGTGATCATCTGGGTTTTTCAGTTTTTGGCCATCTTCATCTGGGTAGAAGTTAGTTTCGCATCCTAAGGAGTAAATTTGCATTTCTGGGTCAGATCGAACTGCTGCTTGGAGGGCTTTGGAAAGTGTGTTTGGTTCATAACTCATTATTCAGCAAGGGTTTCAATCTGGGTTTTTTATCACACCTTCCTCATGCTTGGGCGACCCCTTTAGGGGTGATTTCGGGGTTTGTAAGTGCAGCCATTAACTTCTTTTGCTGACTGTACCATCCAGGGAGACCGTACAACTGCCCAGGGAAGCGTGCAGCAGGAAAACAGTCATAAAATTCTGATGTTACTGCCCATATCTGATCAGCAAGTAAATACGAGCTCATTGCACTTTACGGGAGGCGATTCGGAGTCCGATTGAAGAAGTTACAAGCATTTTAATGATTTCTAGCTGTGCATTGTACAATTTCAGTCTTTAATACCAGATCTGTGCTTGCAATTTCAGGTCAAAATTTTTAATAAAATATTGTTATTTAGTGTGCAATTTCATTTGGGTTCCTTTTCAGTTCGAGTGTGGCGTTTTCGAAGTTATTTCATGCATAGCATTTTCCTTTCAAAGCATAAAAAAAATAATACAAAAAAATCAAGAAAAAACACAAATCAGAAAATAAAAAAGAGAGTAAAACAGAGTACATTCGGAACAACAGTTAAGGGGTGTACATTGCATTCGTCTACCATAAAAACTCATTTCAATGCTTATTGACTCCTCTATTATCGATTTCCTTAGGCCATTCCCTCATCCATGGATATTTATTTTTGTTTAGTGCCCAACATGTTGATATCCATATCCTTAATAACAAGCACGAATCCCTTTATTGAAACCCTACCATTTTTATAACCCATCTATATCTCACCTAGTAGTCTTATTAAGCATAACTTAGGAGAAATATCAATGTACATTGATATCCTCCTTTCTATTTGTTTTACCTTACCAAGTAATTCCTCCATCTTATCTATCATGAAGGCAAAGAGACCCTTGAAAAGCAATAATCCTCTAATAGGATCCTTATGAGTCTTCCTTCACATAGGCTTCATAGCATAATGATCAATAATTTTTGACATTTATGTCTTTAGAGAGAATGAGAAAATAATCCTTTATGGGTTTCATATATGCACTACCTTCGAGTGCTCTCCAAATTCTATTTTTATAGCAAAATATTTATCACCCTACCTTAGCACCCTTAAAGGCTTGTTTAAATTGTTCAACTTAAAAAGATCATCGCAACCCCTCTTCAATTTCTATTGGTGATAATGTATTCTCCTTCAATCCACAACAAACCTCCAACCACTAAAAATATTAAGTATTCCCCTAAGTTATCTAATTCAAGCCTTTCTCAATCAAAATTATATATGCATTTTCCATTAACCAACAAGGGCATGGGAACACACAATCAACACTCCACATAAGTGAGCCTAACAATAAATGCTTTGAAACTCTAAATAGAAGGTGCATGGTTCAAATCCAAAAGAGAGTAAGGTTGTACACCATGCTCTGATAATCAAAATATAAACTCGAGTCTGGTTGGGTATATGCATGTGCTTTCATGATAAGAATCCAAATCAGAGTCATCATGTATAGACTATATCCTCATGGATGTTAAAAACTACTTAAAATAGAAAAACATATCTTGCAATTGATAATGTAAATTTCACATGATGTCATGCCCATAATGCTTTCTTGAACATTATTTTACTCATTAATGCCTTATTCAATGTGCCAAGAGCCTATGCTTCTAATGTTGCATAGAATGAAGTAGAGGGAATTTAGCATCCATGAGGTAAAAGCATCCTATGGGATAGAAACTTTAAAAAGAATCATGACTACCAATTCCAAAATTTAAATTGTTATAATGTTGATCTATTGCTATTGATTTTGACGATGAATTCTTCTAATTTTTCCTCTTTGAACATTTCTTACAATGATTCTACTACGATATAAACTTAACTAGCTTGAATATCATTACATACCTCGCTTTCTAAAATAAAATACTTCTTTACTCATATGAAATTAATCCTTTTATTTTTAATTTATTTATAATCAAACATTTTTAAATCATCTATATTTACTTATGTTTTAAATTTGATATATTATGACCTAGGTGTTGTAGGTGAGTTGGAGAGGAGAGGGCAATCCTCCAAGGGAGGTCCCAGGTTCAAATCTCCACCCTACCAAAAAGCTGAATTGGGTATCCAAAATCCAATTGATAATGTTGGTGCGGGCAGGGTCGGGTGTGACTCCTAGGTGACTTTGACGGTGTAGAAGCCCCTGTATTTACTTAACCCAACCTTGAATCCATCTCTTTCTTTCTTTCTTTCTTTCTTTCTTGCTTGCTTTCTTTCTTTCTTGCTTTCTTTCTTTCTTGCTTTCTTTCTTTCTTTCTTTCTTGCTTTCTTTCTTTCTTTCTTTCTTTCTTGCTTGCTTTCTTTCTTGCTTTCTTTCTTTCTTGCTTGCTTTCTTTCTTTCTTTCTTTCTTGCTTGCTTTCTTTCTTGCTTTCTTTCTTTCTTGCTTGCTTTCTTTCTTTCTTGCTTGCTTTCTTTCTTGCTTGCTTTCTTTCTTGCTTTCTTTCTTTCTTGCTTGCTTTCTTTCTTTCTTGCTTGCTTTCTTTCTTTCTTTCTTTCTTTCTTGCTTTCTTTCTTTCTTTCTTGCTTTCTTTCTTTCTTTCTTTCTTTCTTTCTTCCTTGCTTTCTTGCTTACTTTCTTTCTTTCTTGCTTGCTTTCTTTCTTTCTTTCTTTCTTGCTTGCTTGCTTGCTTTCTTTCTTGCTTGCTTGCTTGCTTTCTTTCTTTCTTTCTTTCTTTCTTGCTTGCTTGCTTGCTTGCTTTCTTTCTTGCTTGCTTGCTTGCTTTCTTTCTTTATTTCTTTCTTTCTTGCTTTCTTTCTTTCTTTCTTTCTTGCTTGCTTGCTTGCTTGCTTGCTTGCTTGCTTGCTTGCTTGCTTGCTTGCTTGCTTGCTTGCTTGCTTTCTTTCTTGCTTTCTTTCTTGCTTGCTTGCTTGCTTTCTTTCTTTCTTTCTTTCTTTCTTTCTTGCTTTCTTGCTTTCTTGCTTTCTTTCTTTCTTTAACTCCCCACATAAAATCCCATTTACTTAACCCAACCTTGACTCCATCCTTTTTCCTATATTATTGTCCTGTATGCCAAATATGTGGCATCATTTGGAACAAAAGTCATAGATATTAGATACACTATTTCAACCTCTTGTCATACCCTTATAATGTGTGCATCCAATGATTATACTTGTCTACGATGCTTTTGGTCAATTTTTAACACATTCTTTCTATATTCGATTATATGAATTGAAATCAATTCCTTATAAGATTAAATGAATCAAATTAAAAAAACTATTTATTATAATAAAAAAATTTAAAAATTAAATGAGTCTCACATAATTATTTATTTGTTAATTTTAAATAATCTTTTTATAAATGTCCTATTTATTTTTTAAAGTAAGATTTTAATGGATTGTTCTTTCTCTTTACATCAATTTAGTTTTATTAAGTTATTTGGTACCACCAAAATTTAAACCTTAGTTCAACCATTAAACAAAACCCATTAACAAATACCCTATTTATTTAATGAAAAAGAAAAAAACTATTACTTTAAAAAGTATTAATAATTTTAATAAATGTATTATTATTCTTATCTTTATCTTATTGTATATATATTTTAAATGATGCTTATACTTAACTTATTTTTAATGAGAACCTAACCACCTAATATGATTTAAATTAAAATCTATTAATAAAAACTTAAAATTATACTAAATTTATATCCCACAAAAATTTTATTTACATGTTTTTAATCATCCTAAAATTATTTTCCATATCCAAAAATATACTAATTCAATGCCCCACAGCGATCTATTTGCGTATCTTTGCTTTTACTTTTGTGCGTTGTCATTTTCCCTCCCGCCTTTAGCCCCAGGTTTATTCGTTTTTATTTTTCCCCGACTCTTTGGGCTGACTTTTCCTTTAAATATTATTCTCTTGCTTGTCCCTTACTCCAATCCCTGCCTTCTTAGTTTTTCCTCTTGTACTCACTTTTGCTTTGACGTCCTGGATTTCTGTATCTATGCCACGTCAACGTCATTGGTGTCGTTATTGGCCAGCATGCATGCGGACTCCAAATTTAACGTATTCGAATTTATTTTCACTTATCTGCATGATCGTCCGGTCCCCTAGAGTTGGAATTTCTACTTTAGTAAAGTTTAATATTTATGCTCATACTTTCCATTTTTTGAACTTTCCGTTGCCCGGGATGACCCGCACACCGGGAGGGACACCAATATTCTCGTTTTAACTTTGGTAAAAAATTGTCTTGTGTGTTTGACTTAAAGTTAAAACCATAAAACCACATTAGATATTAACATCATTAGTATAAGGATATTACAACAAAATTGGATATTATTTATGTATTGTTGGTCAAGTTTAGAATTTTGGTTTATTGAAAAATTTAACCAATTAAACTAATACCATGTAATTAGGTCGCAACAAAGTTAATTAAATTTTATGTTTGATATTCATAACACAAAGTTGTTTCTCAAATATTAGTTATAAGAGTATAGATCTAAATAAAGTGGTAGATTTTATGGTTAAGATGGGTACAAAAAAAGAGGTAGAGGTTCAATGGCACAATGGCATGAGAGGATTAGATAGATTGTGAGCAAATTTAGTGTTTAACTAATTTAAATAACTATATATATAGATATTTCTTTTTACTGTTGTAAAAGGTGTTATCATCGTAGACTAAGGTTAGGAGGAGGCTTGTTCCAACTTGTAAATAATCTTTGTTTTAATATAATTTTTTTAAATTCTTTTTCAAAAAACAATTCCAAGTTTTCATTTTAAATTTTAAATTTTAAACTTTTAATTATTAAATTTAATCCAATGCAACAGTTAAGGTGGCTTTTCTTTGGAAAGTCGAAGGTTCAAACTGCAGTGTGTGCAATTCCATGTAGTTGGACCTTTGGTTCTAGTGTACATCATAGAAAATCATTGATTTCAAAGTGATGGTGTGATGGTGTCGGTTGTGTGTGTTAACAAAAAAATAATAATAATAATAAATGAATGATAATATTTATAATATAGTTCGTGGGGGAGAGTGCAATGATTTGGGTTTTGGCTCTTCCTTGGGAGGTCCAAGGTTCAAATGCGAGTGTGAGGGGTGTGTATATGGTTGTTTGTTTGATCCTTATTGATAAGCTCAACTCTCACCCTTATCAAATGCAATGGTTGGGATGGGGATGTCCAACCTTAAGCGTTGGTCTTAGGAGTTTTCACACTAACCTTTCTATTTTTTAATTTACATAGGGGTTTTTTTACATTAACCTTTTTTTTTTTTTTTAATTTAGAAAGGGGTTTTTCACACTAACCTCTCTTTTTTTAATTTACATAGAAAAATCGGTAATTTTTTTTTTTTTAATTTACACAGGGGTTTTTCACATTAACCTCTCTTTTTTAAATTTACATAGGGGTTTTTCACACTAACCTCTCTTTTTTAATTTACATAGAAAAATCCTAACCTCTTTTTTTTTAATTTACATAGAAAAATTAGTAATTCTCTTTTTTTTTTTTTTTTTTAATTTACATATAGGTTTTTCACATTAATCTCTCTTTTTTTAATTTACATAAGTTTTTTACACTAGTTTCTTTTTTTAAAACTACCATGCCCCATTTATTTTAAACTTTCTACACCGCTGAAAACACTAAGAAAAAGACAAACGTTCAATCTGAAAAAACCCAAAGTTTGAACCTTAAGCATCTGTCCCAGTTCCTTGTAAGGTTTCATCACATCAATTGTCCATTACAAAGTTTCATCACATCAATTGATCTATAAAAGCTGGAACCTCGCACCACTAACCTCAATAACAAACTACATTTATAATATATAAAAATTATAAGGATTCAAAATTCTCGAGGTGATCCTATGACTGTCTATGACCAGGATAAGAGGCGGATCAACCGAGACCATAAGTGGGCTCCACCACACCTTTCTTTACCTTCTAAAACACGAAATGCTTAGTATAGAAGCTTGTGAATCATCGGCAACATAATCGCCTGGCATTTTCTGTCTGCGTCTCTCTCTACACACGTTCAACATCGAAATTCTTTGCTCATTTTTTAACAGAAATGGCCACCAATTCAGACACTCCCAGTAGTTCGGCCTTCGATTCCGCTTCCGCTTCCACGTTAACAGCGACTACTGCGCGCGGAATGCCTACTCAGCCCAACACGACTTCCAGACGACCAATATGTATGTATGATCAATAATATTTTCTCTCTACTTTTCTTTCGGAAAAAGGGAAAGTTCAAAATGCTTCTCCTCTAATTGGTCTCGTGTTAAGCTTCTGTCATATCTATTAAATCATATAATGTTTCTGGTCAAATAGGCCTATTCCAGAAATTGTTTCGTTGTGAATTTCTTTAACCAATTTGTTTACAGTCAAGGCTGGTTCTCCCAATGCATATTATGACTTCGTAATTTAAGACATGCTGTCTTATGATCAACACCGTAAATTGGAAGAATTCATAGATCAAAGAAACACATAAACTACTTCGAATTTGTTTGATACCCAGGCTTGATTAGAGACTATAGATTTTGGTGTTTTTTTAAAGGTAAAGGACCTGGTTGGCTCTGTTTTGCTCCAGTTATTTCCCTTCAAATTCAATGTGTAAAATAAGCATATACACAGCGTTGTAACCAGAGGAGAAGGAGGGACAAAATAGTTATGTCACATTAATTCACTCGCTAAGATTTGAAAATAACTCTCTCAATCAAATTTTCGAGCTGCTAACTTTTATCTTGCCCTAAATTTTGTTTAAATTTTATTGTTGGCTGTGCAAATTAGGTTTGTTTAGCTGAAAGTCCCCTGTCTCCCCTGCCTTGATCGCTTAGATGCACATCAGGATTTGATTTAGTGGATTAACCAACCTTGAGATTAAACATCACCTTGGGTTGGGTTTTGGGTTTTGGTATTGTCTTTATAAGGTATTCAAATACAGAGATTATATATACAGAGATTATATAGGACATAATTCTTCGTGGTTTTGGTTTTGGTGTAACAGTATTATTAAACCCCAAAATCAAATCTCTTAAATTACATAAAAAGGTATTGAACTAATTTGGCAAGCTTCACCCCAAAATCAAATCACTTAAATCAACTAATCTTGCACGCTTCACCCCAAAATCAAATCTCTTAAATCACATGAAAAGTATTGAACTAATCTTCAAAAATTCACCCCAAAATCAAATCTCTTAAATCACTAAGGAGTGTTGTACTAACCGTCCCCTAGGCCATGAGACTTAAGCCCAAGGAGGTTATAAAGGATGTGAAATAAATTTTCATTAAATTTTAAAGCATCATAATATATTTTCTGTGGAAAGGCAGAAGGAAGCCTTATATTTGACAGCTCCTTGTAGTTGAATTGAGGTTGTGGCTCTTAGTTTACGGTCAAATGGAACGGAATTTCAACTCAATTCCTCATTTGCTTTCTATATTCTGGTCATATGTGTTGGTCTATAACTCTTAACCCTCTCGTCAGATAGATAATGACGACCTGCAAATTGTAGAGTAATGTAAAGGCGATTCAATTTCAGATTTAGTTCAATTAAAATAATAAAATGGACAAAAATATCATTCACAAACATGTTGAGAATAGCTTGCATAGTACAATCCCATTCTAAGCAATTGGCAGTTTAGTTTATAGGCGTGAGAAGGGCTATACTTGAACTAACAGTACGGATGGAATTTATAAACTCCACATATTTTCAAAATTTAAATTTTCTGCACCATATAATGAGGAAGAATACTGTAGATAGAAGGTACTAAGGTGCTGACCTTGTTGATTGAAAAGCCTACGGTTTAGTTTATAGCCATGAGAGGGGCTATACTTCAACCAACAGTACTAATGGGATGTGTAAACTTCACAGGTTTTCAAATTCTTCTGCACCATATAACGAGGAAGAGTACCGTAGATAGAAGGTACCATGGTGCTGACCTTCTTAATTGAAAAGCCTACGGCGTCACTAATACGTTTATAAAAAACCCTTTAGGAGTTTAAAAGAAAACAGCTATATATATATTTGAAGAAAATTCTTTAAAAGTAGTAATGGAATACAAATACATAAAATTGGAGAATATGCAAAATAAAACAAATATAAGCACAATGAAGGGCATTCTACTCATTACTAAATACGATCAGAAAAACAAAGTTGGGGGATTGGAAAATCGTTATGGTCATTTTTTGTTATTAGTTATTCCAATGGTGGAATATGGATGTGAGGTGTGGACTAACAATACATCAAATTATAAATGAAGACAAATAGAATGAGTTTAAAACAACTGATTACAAATAATTTTAGAATTAAAGCATCAATTCCATATAAGATTTTACTTGCTTAAACATGGACTTTTTTTGCTAGAAGCATAATCTATGGTAAGGCTATTAGGGTCCCTAAAGAAAATATAAAGAATGGAAAATAGTAGGTTGTTAAACAAATAACCAAAGAAACACTAAATAGAAGAAAAAACACATGGATGAAACAAAACAACAAATGGATGAGAAATTGGAGCATTAAATTTCATGAGGTCCTAAACCCCAACAAAGAAATAAAACAATATATGAGGGAAAAATTCAGACTTGAAGTGGACTAAAAATTAAGGAAGGAAAAAACAATTATAAATCAATGAGTTCAACCCAAACTATGAACATAGCCAAAAGAATTACATAGATGCAAATATCATATAGAAGGAAAAAATGTTTATAGCCCAACTAAGATCCATCTCAGATGCAAAACTAGGAGATGGATAATATCTCAACAAGCACGGCTAAAACGAATGTGTCTTTTGCACAATAGTAGTGGAGACCAAAAAGCATTTTGTCATGGAATGTGAAGCCTACAAGGACATTAAGAATACATATGTGGAGACCAAAAAGAATTTATCATGGAATGTGAAGCCTACAAAGACATCATGAATGCACATGTGGAGACCAAAAAGTATTTTATCATGGAATGTGAAGCCTACAAGGACATCATGAATCCATGAGGACATTCTAAAAGTGAACTCACTAATGTAATTTTTTGAAGAATTGAAAATAGAAAAACCAAGGAAACTTCTCGTGAAAATCAACAATAGAAGAAAACACTACAAAAAATATAAGAAGATGTTGAGCTTCTTGACTTTGTTGAACAATTTTTTTCTTTTAATTGTAAACTATTATACTATTTTTTAACTTTGTTGAACAATTTCTTTTAGATGTTAAACTATGAAACTCTAAATAAAGGTTTGAATCTAAAAGGGATAGGGTTGTACACCATATTCCATCTTGTATTAAATATCTTGGTGTCATAAACTTTTTTAGTCTCTTGGATGTAATTAAAATCATTTCATTTATTTATCTTTTAAAAAATGTGAAGGAAAGAAAAAAATTAAATAAAAAAATAATTAGTTTAAATTTATCTTTAAAACACCTAAACTTCCTATGAGGTAAATCAAATGACATTAATTTATCTAGTTAATTTCTAGACTTTAGTTCGGTGAGTGGCCAATTACAATCCCTCAATAATTGACACTCATGACTAAAATCTTGGCAGAAAGCATTCTCACATGTAGAGATGAGGAGGATGATGGGGCTATGGGAGCCTTGGAATTTACACAGTGAAGGATGATATGGTTAAATTCTTCCAAAACATCCTCCTCATGCATATCAAGTTGAGGATTACAGAAAGATTTGGCAGTCCAAGGGTTGGTCGAAAGTAAACTTCTTTGCTTGGTAATTCATGTACAATGAAGTTCTTACTTTTGATAATCTGAGACATAGGGGAATCATTGGTCCATCCCAATGTGTTTTATGCTACAAAAATGAGAAAATACTTGATCACTTGATGTTTGAGTGTCCGTTCACGTGTCAGATCTGGGAGCGATGGTTTTTAGCTTATAAAATTTGAGCCAATGGTGATTTAAATTGGATTAATATTTGGGAAATATGGAAAAGGGGTAGATTTAAATTTGAATTTATTCGTATTGGGTGGAAACTTGGATTAAAGATTATTTGGTAACAAGTGTGGTTGGAGAGAAATGACAAAATTGTTAGAGAAATATATTCATCCTTGGATGGTGTCTGGCAAGTCATTTAGAGCAAAGTCACAAAAATTGTGGCAATGCAGGCTAAAGAGAAAACTCAAGTTGATATAGGGAAGATGGAGAAGGAAATCAAAGTGCAAGAGGGGTAGGACATAGCTAGTTGGAAACCACCCCAAAAGGTTGGATTAAAATTAATATTGATGGAGCTGCAAAAGGAAGTCTAAGTAGAGTTGGAATTGGAGTGGTCTATAGGATTCATGTTGGGACAGTGCTCTATTGGAAACTCCAAGGCTTGGGCAAGGCCATAAACAATAAAGCAAAAGCCTTAGCTATCAAATATGCTTCTATTTGGGTAGTAAGACTTTCTCAAATTCTCAAATAGGAGGATAATCATAGAATCAAATTCTCAAATCTTGGTAGGAGCTCTAGATTGTGTGAGGAACTTTACCTTGGAGACATGGAGGTTAAGGATTCTTGTTACCCAAATTAAGGAACTGTAGAGGGATTTAGATGATGTGATTCAAATTTATGTGGGTAAAGCTCTTAATAAAGTGGTAGACTTCCTAACTAAGATGGGCACCAAGAAGGAGGTAGGGGTTCAATGACATAGGGGAATGGCTATTAAGGATGAGAGGATTAGGCAAGTTGGTGAGCCAATCCAATATTTAGCTAATTTGAACAACTAATACAGACATATGGTTTAGCAGATTTGGCTCCAATACAGATCTCCTTTTACTATTGTAAACAAGTGTTCTTGTCAGCTAAAGCTGGGAGGAATCTCATTTTTTTTCAATTTAAAAAAAAAAAAACAAAACAAAACAAAAATCCATGTTTAAACTCCTTTCAATCAATTATAATAAATAAATAAAAATCTCTTTAAAAATACCTATATGGTTATACAAGTTATGTATTAGACATAAAGAAAATTGTTTAATTGGTTTGATCTTATTTAAATATTTGTGAAGTAGATATGCCTAAAATATTAAAGTATCCTTCTGATAGGATGTTATTGCATCAATAATAGACATAAGCAATCTTATTAGCTCTACCACTAACTTATATATTTCATACCTAATATATCTTTCGTTGTTATTGATGTTATATCGTCGTACCTATACAAGGGAACCTAAGATCATGAGAAATAGTATGGAGTGTCTAGAAGAATCAACTCAACATTTTCATATAAAGCATTCTCATTCACCACTCTACCAAGACCTTGTGGTCATGTCTCTTGTATTGTTTAGTGTTGTTGTTATCAATGACTTTATCCAACATACAATCCTTTGAATGAAAAGGACTTTTAGGTACACTTAATCCAAAACTTATATTATAATAACTTTAGGAGTTTATAAAAATACAAACAATGATTTTGACTTTGGATAAATAGGAACTTCTAATATCGATAGCAAAAAGTTTAGGTAGTTGCAAGCTTATTGCAATGGTAAGGGCTTTGGCCTCTCTTTGAGAGGTCCAAGTTTCAAACCCCACTTAATATGAGGGGACCGAGACCCTCATAAAAACCTGTGTAAACTTATTGAAAAAATAGCTAAAACTTAGCCTCAAAATTTTATTCTTACCTTCAAAAGAAAAAGAAAAGTTATGGTTTTTTTTAGAAAAAAGGGTTGCACTCGAGTCCCCCACACTTGACAAATCATTACTCTCTCCTCTAGAGCTTGATATTTTACAAACAAATTCACTTCTCATCTCAATTGATTTGTTATAGCTAAATACCTACCTCTTTTTTCATAAAAAAACTGAATTCTTAATTTTCATTTTTTGGATCTTCAATTTTCTTTGTAAATAGAAATGTTCCAAAATTCAACATCCTTATTCTTGATATTTTCCTGCAATAGCCTTCACAATACAAAACATCCCTCTTTATTGGTTGCGCATTGCATCTTACTAGACTAATATTTCCAAAACTTTATGTTATTATGGTCCGATTTACCAACTCTAGACTGCTAGTTTCCTTATTGAAGTATAAGTGCAACCACGAGAACTATAATAAATAGTTTAGCAATCTCAAAAAATTAAAGTTCATGATTAAATCTTATCAAGGAATATATGTATAATAAATAAACTATGGTCATTATATATACAAGTGAAATTTATTTTAATCTCAAATAACCAATTAAAAAAATATTTATCATTTTAATGAGCTATGAAATGAATCTCATTCATGTTATAATGACATTTTAGCAAATCATAATAATATTATTTTAATAAATAGTTTAACAATCTCAAAATGTTGAAACTTTCAATTCATACTCTATCCCATAATCCAACCAACTCAAATAATCAATTTAGCTATGGTTTCCATCTGATATCATCTTTTACTACCTCAACATATTAAACTTCTATTCGTTTCAAGAAATCATAGTCTATTTTATCAAATCTAGATTGTTAGTTTTCTCTAATACATTGATCTATAAATAAATTCTTTAAACTATTTTGTAATCTTTTGAAACATTAATTTAAATTTACTCCTCAAAATATAAATGAATTTCTAAGCTGAATAATGAGTTATTCACTCATTGTGAAGCAAACCACTACAAAGAGTAGCATCTGGAAAAAAAAATCCTTCCTTTAAACTACACTTTGAGAGTGAGGTGGACGTCGCTAGAGGGATAACTAATTTTTCTAAAAGAATGGGTTGGGGAGATGCAAGAAGGTGGAGGCCTACTAGTACATGGCCTAACTGTGTTTAGCAGAGAAATCTTAGTTGAATCATAACCACCAAACCTATGGATTCAATCATTCTAATAAAGGCAATGTTGGGATGGAAGATCCATGGAGTTATGATAGCACTTATGAGGGTTAAAAAGGTAAGTGCAAAAGGATTGTGGAGATAATGGTAGTTAATAATAACAATCTAGAGTTTGATTTTATTTTTATCTCATCACCAATGGTCCACCTTTGTAATTAATGTTATTTTTAGGGGTCATACTAAAACACAATTGATTTGTTCATTTTCTTTTTACTTTTTCATTGCCTTCCTCTCATAGCAATTTGATTCAAAACACAAAACGAGTAATTCACTCCAAAATATAAAAAGGCTAGTCACTTTCCTTTTAAAACTTCAAAGGAATAAAGAGGAAGTTCAAGGACCCTTTATAGGGTTTTCATGAGCTTTAATTTTTTCCATTTTATTTATATATTTTTGGGTAGTGTGATAAACTTTTGCGATCAACGTGTATAGGTTGAGCAATTTTCTCTCAACCATGACCTTTCTTAAAGTCGAGAGCTATGCTTATTAATAGGGAATTTAACACATCCATCACACACCCACCCCCTCATACATTCTCACGTCGTGGTTTGAACTTTGGATCTCCCGAAGAGCCAAACTTCGAAGCATTGTGTTCTCCACCTTCGGACTATAGTTTTATATTTTTTATTTTATGTTTTAGGGATAGTATAATGTTTTGGTTTTGGTTTTTTTTTTTTTTTTTTGGGAAGTTAAAGATTCAAACGTGAAATAGTTGTGTTAAATTACCTATTAATAAGCTTAGCTCTTCTCTTTATGAGAAATTATAATAAGATGAAAATACATTCAATTATAAAAAAATTTCACACTAACCAAAAATATATATATATATATATATAAAATAATTCAATCAAATATACGTCATCATTGAACTTCACACTACTTCTCATTTATTTATTAAATTTATTTAATCCTTAACCTATATAAATGTCTTATTTATTTAATTAAAGGAAAAAACTTTAACCTATACAAATGTCTTATTTATTTAATTAAAAAGAAAAAACTTTTATAATTTCTAATCTGTTGGGTAAAGATAATGATAATGGAACTTCAACCTTCTAAAAATCGAACTAAAACAACCTACTACAAGCACTCGATAAGCACTTGAGTCTCTTTAATAACAATTGATAAACACTTGAATCTCTTTAATAACAATCTAAAAATATACCAATATGTTTAAAACAACCTACCTACACTTGAGTCTCTTTAATAACAATCTAAAAATATACTAATTTGATATAACATAATTTTACTTTACTTTTGATCTAAAAATATACCAATTTTTAGATCAAAAGTAACAGGATGACAATGTGACAGGCCGGCTAGGAACGGTTTCATTCCCCCGTTGCATGCAACCCCCTCTGCTGCAACGCATCATGTGTCTTCTACTGGTGGGTCTCAACGTGTTGCTGATAAGCAACCGTTACTTTCTCTTTCCTCTCGAGGTGAATCTGCTCGTAGTGGTGTAGAACAGAGTTACAAAGATGCTTTGGCCCGACCCTGTCGGTCTCGCAGTCCTGGAGGACATGTTGTTGGCGTTCGCCATGCTAAGCGCTCTTCTACTGTGTTTGCAAGTAATGCTCCTAGTCGTTTCTCAGACAACCCATACAATCCGCTGACGAGTCTAGGAGATGATGAGGAACTCGAGGATGATATTGATGATGAGCTTGAGGGTGATATGCACCTTGACACTGCTCAATGATTTTTCTGTCCTCGAATGTCAGAGGGCTAACGGACTCAGTTCGTAAATATCAATTTGGCAGAGAGTTTGAGTAGATGTCTCAGGAATATGACAAGATAGACTTTCTTTGTTTACAAGAAGTCAAAATCTCATATTTCAATTTGCAGTGTGCATGTTCTTTTATTTGGCCGAATAGCGTCATTTTTGCCACGAAACATTCTCTAGGAAAAGGTGGTGCAGTTATTTTGGTTCCTCCAAAGTGGCAGTCTTGTTTTGTGTCTTGGGGTGTGGATCCCTCAAACCAAGCGGTCTGGGCCCTTTTTGATCTTGATGGGCAGCCGTTTGGGATTGTAAATATTTATGCTTCTAATAATGGCTCTGATAGGTGTGCCTTGTGGCGGTGGTTAGCCTTGTCTCTTCCCTAGGCCTTTTGGCTTTTTTACGGGGACTTCAACATGATTGAAAAAGCTTCAGATAATATTAATGCGCAAGCGAGAGAGATGCAGATAGAGCTTAGCCATTTGCAGGAGCTCATTGATCATTGGGGGAATGCCCCCTGTTCGATGAGTCGTGAACCACTTGAGCGTGATGTTCGTCCAAGGTCTCTCTCTCGTTCGCGCCATCGTCCCCCTCCTCAGAGGCGAGACGATGAGGGGACCGCAACACTCATAGCTCTATGATGCATGGACTCCCACTCGTCGCTCAGACAGATGGAGCTCTTCCCGCCTTGGTGGTGGCTAGGGTGATCGCCTGACTTCTTCTCGATAGGTTGATGTTTGGACCAATGGATTAGTTGGAGGAAATGATGGTTGGAATGATACTGGCGTCGGCCTTACAGTTAATGTAGAAGGCCCGCCTGACCTCATTTCTCCAGACATCCCCGAAATGTGTGGTGCCATAATGAGGATCTTGATAATTCGGGCGATGCAACTCCTCCCACGTCTTAACGCCTTGAGTTGTTAATGCTTAGTGGTTTTGGGTTTTAATGCATAATTATGAAACTGTTGCTCATGGTGTTGTCGCCTTTGACGGTATGATGTTTTAGACAATGCTTGTTTTTTAGC
The DNA here is from genome assembly GCA_028583015.1 of Wollemia nobilis. NCBI lineage: Eukaryota > Viridiplantae > Streptophyta > Pinopsida > Araucariales > Araucariaceae > Wollemia > Wollemia nobilis. The sequence goes on from JAQPPZ010002174.1 coordinate 516,197, forward strand.
TTTCGGTTTCCAGACGGTTTCGTAGCTGCGGTGGCAGTCTCTTTTGTGGACAAGTAACACTTATTTATTTGTCTTTTGCAAACGTTGAACAAGGTGTGACTTATCCACCTAACCTTCTTTTTATATGATATGTTTATACTTTAATACAAAAAATATACCAATTTTACGTAACATATATTTACGGTACTTTTGTGGAATGTATGAATACACCCTATTTGCATATGTTTACTTTACTTTTGTGCGTTGTCATCCTACTATTGGTTTCCCTATTGCCTTTAACCCCATGTTCTTACGGCCATTCTTTCCCCCGGCTCTTTCCTGTGACTTTTGCTTTAACGTGATTATTCTTCTCTTACTTGTCCCTTACTCCCATCCCTTCTTCCTTATTTTGTACCCTCGTATTGACTTTTGGTTTGGACGTCTTAGACTTTTGTATCTATGCCACGTCATTCGTGTCATTATTGACCAGCATGCAAGGCGGACTCGAAATATAACGCATTCGAATTTATTTTCTCACCTCTAACCGTATATGACCGCCTGGTCCCCCTTGGTTGGAATTTCTACTTTAGTAAAGCTTAATATTTATGCTCACACTTCCACTTTTTAAAATTTCCGTTGCCGGGATGACCCGTACAGCGGGAGTGAGCACCAATATTCTCCTTTTCAACTTTAGTTAAAATTCGTCCCTATGTAAACATCAAATATTTTTGGGTTCATATTGAAACCATTATTTTATAATATTATAAAGTAATTATTCATATATATTATATAAAATAGTAACAAAATTATGATATTATTCATTTTAGTTATTATTTTATATAACATTCAACGGATTTAAATCAGACTACTATTTTATCCACATGCCCCTGAGAGAACCTAGATCTCCTCTTGGTAAGTGTCAATGTCATACCAATCCACACCAATCCACCTAACCCTAGGGGCCAAAAGGGTTTATGATAAACCATTGTGAATTATACTGGAGTTGTGTGAATCGAAACCATACAAATCATACGAATCACGTTCTTCAACTGACCACCTCACATCAAGGTTAAATAATTATCCTTCAAATAAATTCATTTATAATATATAAAAATTATAAAATTAAGAATTCAAAGTTCTCAAAGCCATCATATGACTGTCTTTGACCAAGACCATAAGTGGGCTCCACCATACCTTTCTTCACCTTCTAAAATACGAAATGCTTAGTATAGAAGCTCGTAAATCATTGGCAACATAATCGCCTGGCAGTTTCTGTATGCGTCTCTCTCTATACACGTTCAACATCGAAATTCATTCGTCATTTTTTAACAGAAGTGGCCACCAGTTCAGACACTCCTAGTAGTTCGACCTTCGCTTCTGCTTCCACGTCAACAGCGGCTACTTTGTGCGGAAAGCCTAATCAGCCGAAAACGACTTCCAGAGAACCAAAAGAGGTATGTATGATCGTAATATTTTCTCTTAATGAGAGGTTTAAAGTTCGTGGAAATCCTAACGTCATTAAAAAAAATATATATATTTTTCTTTTACTTTTCTTTCGGAAAAAGAGAGTTCAAAATGCTTCTCCTCAATTGTTCTTGTGTTAAGCTTTTGTGCTATATATTAGATTATATCATGTTTCTTGTCAAGAAGGCCCATATAACGAGGAAGAGTACCGTAGATAGAAGGTATCAAAGGTGCTCACCTTCTTGACTGAAGGCTTACCACGTCACTAATACATCTCTACCCAATAAAGAGCATGTCACTCGATTTTTTTTAATTGGTAAGAAATTTTAATGATTATTTTAGTTATGATTTTTCGTAAGGTTAAGAGTTAAGTTTATCAACAGTGATTTATCAACTTCTTGCAAGGCCAAAAGCTAAGTTTATCAAGAAAATTTTGATGTGTTTGTATAAGCATTTGAACTCCGACCTTTCAAATAGAGGAAGTTGTTCAATCACTGACCTTTCAAATGGAGGGAGTTGTTCACAACCACCAACATATCACCTTTACGGGTAAAACTTTCTTTGTTAAAAAGGAACCTTTTAGTATCCCTTTGGGGCATTGTCTCATTCAAGTATACCCTTTAGGTTAGCCGGAAGGTGTTTTTTTTTAATCGACCATGATCTCCTTTGCAAGATTGAGGGATCTTACCAATGAAGTAACTGTTGTGTATGACACTCAGAAGAATAGCTATGCTCAAAGGATTAGAATAAAATTTCATGCAGAATGTTTGTTTTTTTATACTAAAGAAATCAATAACTACCTATCATTTTTTACTACTTGATTGTGAGGTTTAGAATAAAATTTCATGCGAAAGTTTTTTTTTTTAATAAAGGAATCGATAATTACCTATCATTTCCTTTTTAATATAAAGGGATCGGTAACTAACCATCATTTTTTACTACTAGTTTTAGGTTCAAATCTTGGAACTGCCATTATAATACCTATTTTACCTCGTAATTACCGACCCGACATGAAGGAGACCATCAATAGTTCGAGATTGGCACCATTGTCGCCTACCTCGCTTCGTAATTATCAACCTAACCTGAAAGAGACCATCGATAGTTCGAGATTGACATCATCATCGTCGAGCTGACGCGCACTCAACAAAATCAAGTCAAATTACTACTTTACCCCAAATAAGCTTTTGCCTCCAAGGTTTGAACCTGGATCTCTTTTAGTAAGCACCAAACTTACCAATCCACTTAACCTTAAAACTAATTTCATGTAAAAATTATAAAATAAATAAAATTTTGAAAATCATTATTTTTTTTAATAATATTAATAAATTGGTTATACGGAATCAAAAGTCTTGCATGAATTAGATGGTCCCTACTTAGTATATCATACCTGGGTTTTTTTCGTATTTAACTAATAAAGCTAACGCCATGTGATAAAATCAAAGTTTTTTTTATTTAAAGAAGGAAAATAAATTAAATTTTATATATAATAATAATTATATTTTAATATAAATTTATAATAATATTTAAATATAATATATATCAATAAGTTATGTGTTTTTTATGTTGGGAGTCTTTTTCATATTCAATTTTGTTTTTCTATTAAAGATATTTTTCATTTGTCTTTCTATCAAAAACATTTTTCATCTTTCTTAAACTGTCAACTATTAAGTTTCCACAATCAATTCTATTTTTAAAATATGTCTTTCAAAATTTAAAATCTATGGCTAAAATATTTGTTGCACAACTTCTATATCTATCTTGTTTATAACAACCTCACAATTTCATAATACATTTTTTTAAGGTTCTTATTCATTCCTCTAATATTCCAAGATATTATTTTCATTGTAATTTTTTGTTTTTATTTGTGGGTTTAGCCCAATTTCTTCTTAGCACTTGTAATATTTGCTTTTGTTTTCCCATATCAATATCCTCTAGGATTCTTTTTCTTATTTCCAACAATACTTTCATCTTCATTGATCTCTTCAATCTTCTCACATTGCTCATAATAAGACTTATAATCCTTAGGTTTGCCTTGTTATGAAGGATTTGAAGTGCAAGTAATAACCTTACAAGCACAATCTTCTTTATATTACCCTAAAAACCTTAGAGTGCAAGGATGCTCTTCTATAGCAATTATCTTCTTATTCTGCCCTAGAAAACCTAAATTACTATGGGTTTCCTCCATCCTCATTTCTTCATTTATTTATTATGCTGCTCTTGAAACCTTAAAGTGCAAGGGATAACATCTTCACCCCTTTCACTTTTATTACGTGAAGAGGATTCTATATTACTTGAGAAAAATGAAGATGATTACCTGGAATACACTTGACCTCTTTTATCATATTTGTTTTAGGATTTCTCTCCACATCTTCTTTTGCACCTTTAATTCCTTATGAACTTGCCAAATGACATTGTAGATAGGCTTTCTTTGCCTCTTCTTTCGTAGTGGAATATCCTTGATCTGATCTAACGTCTATTACTATATGATTTCTTTGCTTCATCTTGAAGTTTATCTCATGGCTAGAATTTTATCTCTTTCTTCATAGTATTTACTTTGCAAAATATTGCCATGTGTCCAATCTCAAAATAATTGTTGCAAAAAAATACGACATTTTCATAATCTACTTGTTGATCTCATTCTCTTGATTCAGATTAATCTTATTGGATTGTGGCAAAGGTTTTGAAATATCTATAGCAACACATATTCGAGTATATATAACATGTTTTCACTCCTTAGTAGTTAGTCCTTCCTTGATGAATTCCCCTAGGGTATTTTCAATATTCTTCAAAACATCCTTATTTATAAGCTGATATGGAAGTCCAAAAAACCTAACCCATACTAGAAGCTTTTTAATAGTTTGAGTCTCAACTGAAAAATTTCATTCTATGGTCTCAAATAAAGAGCATCTCTTCCCCTAAACCATGGGCCACCAACCATTATTTTATCTCTAATTTCTAAACTAGAAAAGATGATGAGGAAAAAAACTTTAGGAAGAAAAGTCACAAAATATTTTGATTTTAATTCTCATTTCCACTTAATCCAATTTTGAATCTCCAAAAACCTAGACATAATCTATGGAACTTATATATTAATCCTCTACTTTTAAGAACCATTATATCATGCTCAATTATCTCATCCTAAATACTCACTTTTGGTGTGACATTTGCTACCTAGAACAAACTTACCATGTATTCGCTCTTCTGCTTATCTCTAACTTAGGCCTCTATACTTCTATCTAAGGCATCTTGACTTCCCATTAGGGCTTTCAAATATGACTTTCCTTCCACAGTAGCTAATGGGGATCATTATTGGCTTGCACTCCCTCTTGGGTCACACTCCCTCTCGGGTCACACTCCCTCTCAGCTTACACTCTCTCCTACCTCACACTCACTTTTGGCTTGCACTCTCTTTTGGCTCGCAATAGCCCTTGTCTCTTCTTTTTCCCAATGTTCCTTTGCTTCAACAATTTTTTGGAAATAATGTTCCATGCATTTGTGGTAAGGGTTTGAAGAATTGATGCACTCTAGATGAACCTGCCGCTCTTCCACCATGATTGAATCGCCTCATAATTAATATTTATTTTATCCATTAATAAAATATAAATATAACTAGGTTGATGGTGAAATGAATAATCATATCATCCAATATGCCTATAATTTGATGGTGACAGCAACAGCGACTTTGAAATCTCTGGCGACAACAAGCGGATTCCCCAAGTCCTCATAGGGGATTGTGATATGGAACAAGGAGAAATTCCCTCCTTGGATGAAGCTACCAAGGTGGATGATCCCAAGGACCCTGACCCTGATCCTGGTGGGCTGGGAAGCCTGAACTGTGATCGACCATGGGAAAACTACAAGGGTTTTGTTCCCCCCTCCCGATCAGCAACCCTCATCCACAGAATGGGGTTCCTCAATCGTACCTTGAGAAGGTTACAGGTATTTCAAATCCTAGCTCCTCTGGGACTGAAACCCATCCCCCGTTGATCACCTCGGGTGAAAATATGGTTATCCCAGAATCTATAATGGCAGCGAAACTGTCTATTGAATCCCTTTCCCTTGTGGGGAAATTTGTAGGGGGCAGACCCGATATGGAGTCCATAAGAAAATGGGTTGGGTACAAATGGCAAACAATAGGAAGCTTTCAATTGGTGGCCCTATCCAGAGGGTTTTTTTCCAGCTAAACAACCAGAATGACTATGCCCGCATCCTCACAGGAGGGTCATGGTTTTATGGCAAGAAAAGCTTGTTCCTCAGAAAATGGGGGGAATATTTTAACCCTCGAACTCAAGACATCAACTTCGCACCCATATGGGTTCACCTCCCAGATCTTCCCATCCAGTTCTATCACGAAGATATCCTCCACGGGATTGGGAGATACATTGGGGATCTTGTTGCCATTGACCCTGCAACGAAGGCCAGAACCCGCATGGCTCATGCCAGAATCTGTGTCAATGCCAACCTGGCCTCCCAGCTTCCCACTCGCTTAAACCTTATATATGGAGCCTTCAAGTGGTGCTAGGAAATCGAGTACGAGAACAAGCCAGCGTTTTGCATCGAATGCCAATCTCAAGGACATCTCAAGTCCCAATGCCCATCTCTCAAACCCCAGAAAGAGGCACCAAGCTCCAAGCTTCCCCCCAAAAATAGAACACCCAAATGGGAATACACAATGAAAGACCCAAAGCCCCTGTCAGCAATAGGCGAGAGAAAGAATTCAAAGGGAAGCAAATGGCTATCCAAGAGCCGCTCCTCAATCATCCTTCTGCAGACTCGAACCAGGTATGCTCCATGTTTGCTTTTCCTAATAGGTTCGGACCTTTATCTATCTCCAATGATGAAGTCCTTTTCCTCGAATCTGCCCATCTCCCCCCCACCCCCCCTCTCACCCTCACCCCTCCCCCTCCAGATCCGGACCATCCTTTCCCCCCTGATCATGCCCCCATCCCCAACCAGACCCTCATCTGAACCCCTGGCTACAAACCCTTCCCTTGGAGGGGTTGATCCCCCCTTTCCCTCCCTGGATGAATCCCTGTCCCCATCCAAATCCATTGTTGAATCCCTGAAGGAAGCTGCTAGTCCCACCCACCCCAGAGCGGACCTCAGTCCCATCATCACTAGAAGCAAAAAAGGCCCTGTTGACACAGGAAGCAAAAAGAAAAGAGGTAGACCTACCACTTTCGAGCAAATAAAAAAGGACACTAAAAACCAAGTCGCCAATGGTGTGCAGTCAACCTTATTCCCAGAACTATTCAACCAGACTAAGGATGAATCCAAAAATCCCAAACCTCCCCCCTATTAGGTAAGGGAGGCAAGAAACCCACCAAAGTTTCCAGATGAAGATCCTCTCTTGGAATATCAAAGGTCTCAACAACACGAGCAAACAGAGATTAGCTCGAACCATCAGGAAGGACTTCAAACCTACCATTCTCATTTTGCAAGAAACAAAAACCGATGCTTCTAGAACCAATAACATCTCTCAGTCAGTATGGAAGAATTACCAATGGGCCTCCTCCCCTACCGAAGGATCATCTGGAGGCCTCCTGTGTCTCTGGGATCCAGATAAAGTTGAGGGTAGGGTCATATCTACCTCTGACAGAATGTTGAACTTGGTTTTCTATTGCAAGGAAAATCAGTTCACCTGGGTCTTATCCAACATTTACGCCCCAAATAATCCTCTTGAAATATGTGCACTCTAGAGATCCCTGTCTCATATGAAGGATGCCTTCTCCACCCTCCCCTGGATGTTGGCAGGTGATTTCAATTGCCCCCTCTATCCCTCGGATAAGAAGGGTGGCATCTCTACTCCTTCCAAAAGCATCCAAGATTTCCAGAACTTTGTCACGGAGAATGAACTCATGGACATTCAGATTAAAGGCTGCCAGTTCACATGGAGCAACAAAAGAGCGGGTCCCGAGCATATTCAGGTCAAGCTGGATAGATTTTTCCTATCCCAATAGGCTATTCCCATATTTGGAGACACCTCTCTCATCTCTCTTCCCAGAATCGGCTCTGACCATTGCCCCCTTCTTCTGGAATCTAACAGAGCCCCATCTTTCAAAACTCCTTTCAGATTCGAGAACATGTGGATCCAGCATGCTGACCTCAGGCAGAGGATCTCTGAGTGGTGGGGGCTCCCTTTCCCTGGGTCTGCTATTTCTCGAGTGTCCCAAAAACTGAAGGTAATCAAGGAGAACCTCAAAATTTGGAACAAGGAAGTGTTCGGGAACATTTTTGAGAACAAAGAGCAGATTTTGGGCAAGCTCAAAACCTTAGAGCAACAAATTCAGCATGACCAATGGACCCCTCAGTTGAGGGAAGAGGAGAGGCAACTCCTGTTAGAATACCACAATGTCCTAGCCAAAGAAGAGACCTACTGGCATCAAAAATCCTATGCCCTATGGCTAAAATATGGTGATGCCAACATGAAGTTCTTTCATACCTCTACTCTATGAAATCGAAGCACCAACAAGATCAAAGAGCTCACTCTGTCTGATGGCACAATCTCATGAGATATCTTCAAAATTAGAGATGAAGCCTCATCCTACTTCAGCAACATGATGGGAACCATTCCCCCTGAACATCTTGAAGCCCAGGAGGCCCTCCTGCAGCACATTCCCCCTCTGGTTACTCCTGAGATGAACTCCTCCCTTATCCAACCCCTCAACAAAAAATAAATCAAGCTCACTCTATTCTCCATGCAAGCTGACAAAGCCCCCGGGCCAGATGGGTTCCCACCCCATTTCTATCAAAATTTTTGGGATATCCTGGAGGAAGATATCTGCAATGCCATCATGGAACTCCAACAAACCAAGATCATTCCTAGAGGGACGAACTCCACTTTCATTGCCTTGGTTCCCAAAACCCCTCAATGCAAATCCATGATGGACTTCAGGCCAATCAGCTTATGCAACATCATCTACAAGATTCTAACCAAATATTTGGCATTAAGGCTTAAGAAGATCCTTCCCACGATCATAGATCCCTGTCAAGGAAGTTTAGTGGAAGGTAGATCCATCACCGACAACATCATCTCTCTTCATGAAACACTCCACTCAACCTTGTGCAACAAAAAAGCGACCATGTTCTTGAAGTTGGACATCAACAAAGCTTTTGACAGGGTTAACAGTGATTTCCTTCTAAAAGTCCTCTCCAGGTTTGGGTTCCACAAGGAATGGATCGACCTCATCAAAGGTTGTATTACCTCCCCATGGTTCTCGGTGTTAGTTAATGGATCTACTGTAGGTTATTTCCCCAGCTCCAGAGGCCTGAGACAGGGAGATCCCCTATCCCCCTTCCTCTTCATCATTCTTGTTGAATCCCTAGGGAGAGCCTTCAAAGCTGCTTGTGTTTCAGGAATTGTCTCTAGGATCAAAGCTTCTTCTAATTCCCCTCCCCTGTCCCATCAACAGTTTGTAGATGATACTATCATTGCTACCCTAGCCTCTGTCCTTCAAGCTAAGTCCATCAAGTCCACCCTTGATACATATGCTTTAGCAGTTGGGTAGGAAATCAACTACCTAAAAAGCAAGTGCTATTTCCTCAACACCCCTGGCAGTAGACAATGCAAAATTACTCGTATCCTTCAATGCAGCATTGCTGATCTGCCCACCTCTTACTTGGGTCTTCCCCTATTCACCAAAATCTTGAAAGAATCCATGTGGGACAATGTCATCGAAAGGATCAGACGCAAACTCGTAGGGTGGAAGGGTTCTCTTCTATCTCAGGCAGCCAAAAAAACCCTCACTATGGCCGTTCTCTAGAGCATCCCTATCTATTTCATGTCGATGTTCAAAGCTCCTACTTCTGTGCACTCCAAGATTGAGCAGATTCAAAAGAATTTTCTATGGTCAGGGCTAGAGGAAAAGAAGAAATTTCACTTAGTCAGTTGGGACAAAGTTTGCCAACCTAAATCCCAAGGAGGCCTCGGCCTAAGAAGATCAGCCAACATGAATCTCGCCCTCCTTGCCAAGCAGGCATGGAAAATCTTCATCAACTACAAAGCAGAGTGGGTTTCCATCGTTCAAGCCAAATACCTCCAATGCATGTCCCTGTTAGAGGACAACATCCCCACTAATGGATCTACTTTCTGGTGGGTTGTGATTCAAGCTAGATCCCTCATTGTCAAAGGCACTCGATGGCAGCTAGGCAGTGGTTCAAAAATCAGCTTTTGGGATGATATTTGGTTGAAAGATAAACCTCTTGCAGAAATCCCTGAGGTCTCCATTCTCAGACCTATCTGTGAAAGAAGATGGGGCAGCAAAGTGGTGGACTACATTGACAACCAATACAAATGGAAAACCATTCCCACTGCCAATGAAAGTGGCCAAGTTCTCAGAGTTGGGAATTTCTTATCCCGTTTACTCAGAACCACTATCATCCCAACCATAGCCACCCCGAACTACCCCATCTGGAAAGGAAATGATAGTGGGGATTTCTCCATCAAGTCAGCCTACTCTTTCCTGCTCAGCTCCTAGGTTTTCCCTATTCCCTTCAGATTGGTGTGGGTCAAGCATCTCATTCCCAAGATAGGTTTCTTCTCTTGGGTTGCCATCCAAAACAAAGCCCTCACTACCGATAATCTCATGAAAAGAGGCATCCCTATCCCGAACAGATGTCACCTATGCCTTTCCAGTTGGGAATCGGTCAACCACATTTTCATGGACTATGACTTTACTAAAGAAGGTTTGAGCCACTTGCTAACTACTTTTCAGATTCAATGGGCCCCTCCCGAATCCCTTCTAGACCTTTTTGTTCAATGGCCTATCCCGTTCAAAAATCCTAGAGTCTCTTTCCTGTGGAAGGTCTGCCTCCACCATTTCCTATGGCAAATCTGGCTAGAGAGGAACCACAGAATTTTTTCCACATTATCGAATGACCCTGTGTCCACAGCTTCCAAAGCTATCACTTACGCTGCTAAAAATTCCCAACTTCTCCCATGCTCAAGTCTACCTACTTGCAGCTTTGAAGCTAAGATTCTCTGGTCCTTGAACATCCCCATCCCTTCCAATTTGTCCCCTCCCATACCCCATCCCAGAAAGAAGGCTCGTTGGAGACCTCCCCTAGAAGGCTGGCTGAAGCTCAACTTCGATGGCGCATCCAAAGGGAACCCAGGTTTAGCAGGTGCGGGTGGGGTTATCAAGAACCATAAAGGTAAAGTTGTCATAGCCTTCTCTGAGAACTTGGATCACCAGACCAACAATGTGGCTGAAGTGTGGGCGTTATGGCGCAGCATGCATCTCATCAGGAATTGTAGAATTAACCTCCAAGTTGAAGGGGATTCCCTCAACATCATCGGATACATCAACAATGACAAAATCCCATCGTGGAACATCCGATCCTTGATCCAGGAAACCAGAAACCTCATTGGTTAGCAAAAGCAGGTTGTAGCTACCCACGTGTACCACGAAGCCAATAGGCTTGTTGATGGTCTCACCAACTTGGGCACCACCCAACCAACTATATCCATTTGGCGCAGCTCATTACCGCCAAGTGTCATCCACATAGCAGCCACGGATTGGCCAAGGCAGGCCAGGTGCCTCTAATTTTTTCCACCCTAATCCATGATTTATCTAATTAAGGTTTTGCAGGTCTCATGGTGTGTTGTTCCTCGGGTGTTATCTCCATGTTGTGTGCCCCATCTCCATCAAATTATTGGCCACCCGCTTGGCCCCTCTGATGATGATGCTCGATCTCGGATGCTCATTTCAAACTTCATCGATTTCCAAAGCTCTTTGTGCAGTCCAGACTATGAGTGCTCCATTGCCTCTCTGCCAAATATTTCACCGAGCTTAACTATCACCGAGTCCCTTTGGCATTTCAACTCCACCCATGTGGATATTGGTTCATGGACCCTCACCAATCCCTAGTCACCTTCCCCTTTCCACCACCTTCCCACCTATTTTCATCCCACGACTAACGGCATGACCGATGGCTTATCTAATGCCTATTTAAGACCAGGGTGAGTCACCATGCATATCTACGTACTTCATCTCTGCCACCCTAGCCACTACCCTAGCTCCCCTATTGCCTTCCATCGGCCCTCTATTACCGACACCATGGCCTTCCTTGAGCCGAGCAGTCTGCAACTTGATGCCCTATCGACCTCCTTTCTGCAAGGTTGTGGCCTTATCCATTTTCTATCAAAATTCAAGGGTGTTGAGGCCGACATCATGACTGACTTTGTGAGAACCTGGTCGAATGGCCATGTTACAGTTAGGCACATCCATTTCAAAGTTACTCCTGATCTGATCATCGAGGTGTCTGGCCTTCCTCTCTCAGGGTGCCTGGTCCAGCGTGACAAACACAACTGGGACCAGGAGCTTGAAGGCTTCCCAAATTACCAAGAATTCAAGTGGATAGGAGTTTCCCTGGATCGTGAATCCCTCCCCTCCCCATGGCCCATCGTTACTATCCCTTTGCTCCAGTATATGTCCTACAATGACCCTTCCAAACCACTCTCAAGATTTCATCTTGCTTTGGTTAACCACCTTTGGGGATATAGGCCTATGAACATCCCTACCTTCCTCCATCGGTCCATTCGTCTCTCTGTGCTCAACGCCCACAAGAAACACTCGGCTCCCACTCATCAGGGGTTGTTTGCAGTCCTTTTCCACCATGTAGCCACCTCCACCCCACCACCCATTTCGGCCAACCCCATCCAATCTAACCCCCCCACCCCTCCCCCACTCATAGCCCTACCCATTCCCTATCCAGTGAACCTCTGGTAAGTGAGGAAGCCCCTGAATTTCACACTCCTACTTCCAAAAAGGGGACTTCGTCTGTTGCCACTCCCTCCAAACCTCTTGCGATGAGCGACAACAAACCGACGTTAGCTAAGCGCAAAGTCAAAGCTGAGGAGAACTCCACCCAGGTCAGAAGGTCTTCCAGAGTTAAGAAGGTTAAGGCAGAATCGAGCCAAAATTCCCCTATCCACATCTCCGAGGACAACAATGGAAATTCAATTCTCGACTCTACGATTTCCAGTAGAATTTCTAGAATGTTTCTCAAAAGCTTCATTGTCGCCTTCGAGAGTGCCAGTTCAGCCATGAAATAGTACCTCCAACAGAGCGCAACCAACACCAAGGAGGATTCCTCGAAGTCGAGCCCCTCTAGGCTAGCTTCTGTTCAGGAATCGACTTCTAGGGGTTTTGTGGCTTTTCAGGGTTTGTTGGGGTTTTTCCTTTCCTTTTACTGCATCTTAGTAGAGAAATATTTCCAAAACTTTATGTTATCATAGTATGTTTTACCAACTTTGAAGTGTTAGTTTCCTTCCTAAAGTATAAGTGCAACCACAAGAACTCTAATAAATAGTTTAGCAATCTCAAAAAGTTGAAAGTTCATAATTAAATCTTATCAAGGAATATATGTATAATAACTAAACTATAGGTCATTATATAATACAAGTGGAATTCATTGGAATTCCAAACAACCAATTAAAAAATATTATCATTTTAATGAGTTATGAAATGAATCTTATTCATAATATAATGATATTTTAACAAATCAAAATGATATTATTTTAATAAATAGTTTAGGAATCTCAAAAAGTTGAAAGTTCCAATCAATACAGTATCCCATAATCCAAGCAACAACTCAAATAATTTATTTAGCCATGAACTCCATATGATATTATCTTCTTCTACTTAATCATACAAAACTTATACTCGCTTCAAGAAATCATAGTTTGTTTTACCAAATCTAGACTACTAATTTCCTCGCATGCATTAATCTATATATGGATTCCCTGAAACATTATTTTGAATTTGCTCCTTTTAGATTTTTCTTGTCAACTTTAGCTAAAATTACTACTTACTCTAACCATGGAAAAGAGAATTTAACTTCATGATCCTCTATTAAAACCCCTCTATTGGTTAGCCTATTTGCACATTTATTCCTTTCCCTTAATATATGTGTAAATTTGATTTCTTCAAAGTCTATAGCAAGGTCTTGTATTTCCACAATGATCTCTTGTATGTTCCATGGAGCTTTTGCTTTCCTTAAAATTGTATTTATTACTATCAGTAAATTGTCTTCCATCCATACTCTATTCCATTTCATTTGTCTCCATATTTTTAATCCTTCTAAAGCCACCCAAGCTTCAACTTCATTATTTGTATTAAATTCAAAACTTAAAGCATAATGTCACAAAATATCACCCCTATTTTTTCTTATTATTCCTCCTTCTGATGGTCCAATATTTCCTTTAGAATTTCCATCAAAGTTCAATTTGACCAACTCTACTTTTGATGGTTTCATCTTTATATGTTTTGCCTTCCTTTTGTTTCTTCTATACACACCATCTGAATTTCATTTGATGACTTGAAGCCATCTATCAAGGTTTTATAATTCAAAATTAGGGATTGGGTGAGTTAATAGGGTTGGTTTAGACTCCTCTATGGCTAAACAAGTCTTCCTTTTCATTACCTTTTAACTACTTTCATTTCTTTTAAATATATTTTTATTCATTTCTAGTCATACAATCCAAAGTATTGTATCTTTAGATGTATCCTACATTGTTTGTCGTCACTTTTTATAACACCCCAAGTCTACCCACTTGGTTCTCCAAACACCCCAAGTCTACCCACTTGGTTGTCCAACATTAGAAGTCACAGTAAGAGAAAAATTTATGTTTCTTTTAATCTTTTCTATTTTATTTTCTAGTATGAGCATGTTAAATCCATCTTCATGAGTGCCATTTCGCTGCAGTCGAAATACTCATGAGATCGAGACTGGAAAAATCTCGTAAAGATGCCTCTTTTGAACTTCACTCTCCACCCGAGATTCCAAGTTCAGGCAGGGGGTTTCTTTTTCTCTAGGGCCCATAACACCTAGAGGTGTGGCGCATAATTTCCCCGTGTCTTGACATGAAATTATGTACTTATGTCTTGTATTTTTGTCATGTAAGACTTAGCGCATACATGCTCGAGATAGACAATCAACCAACCTTCATGGAGCATCGTCTAGGGTCTTACCAATACCCTGGTAACCACACGATGTTTTGTGTTGATTAACCAACAGGATGTCTTATACCATCGTGTTGTTGGTATTACCAAGTCAAGCACAATTCATCACTCATTACTAGCAGGGATAACCTAGAAGAGATACCCATACAACCCTTCGTTATCTCCCATTTCGACCTTTTTCTGTCAAAAGTACAGTTAGAGCCCTGAATTGTGATGATTGCCTACCCGCAAGCACCATAAATAATTGTCCTCACAAGATTATCCTTCCCACAATCTTGAACTAGTGACAAGGTTGTTCTGCCCATAACCTTAGGTTGCGATATAAGATTGTCTTTCCACAATCCTGGAACCTCTTAACAAAGGCTTAACTAAGGTTTGAAAGTTTAGAAATGTTTAACTATGCATAGATTTACAAAACAAATACCATTTTCTAATTGATCAAGAATTTTACTATATATCATAAGATTCCTAATTTCCATATGTCTACTTGTATGTTTATCATTAAGAGAGAATAAACATAAAGAAATTATGGAGACATTACATTCGATTTTAAAGAATCTTATAAACTCACAAATAATAATTTAAATTTAAAATTCCTTTTTATTTAAAAATAAATCAATTAGTTTAGGTGCTACCCTACAGTTTTCTTCATAGACAACTATCCTAGCTACACTATAAAATTTTACTACATAACCATGATATAAGGTGGATAATTTTTATAAATTAAGTAAGGTTGCAACTATTCTATATTTCAGCTCTAATATAAGTTCAAATGCATTTAAAAGAATCTTTGACCCACATTATTTAACTAAGGTAAATAATACTACTCGACATTTCATTCACTACAACCACAATCCGAATACCTATGTCGTCATGCCTTCTTATTTCAAGTAATTCTAATACCTCATTAACATATGAAGCATCATATGATTTAAATGACATTCCTTTAAAATCTCGTTCAACTTATACACAGGAAGTCATAATATTAAGCAATTCTTCTAGGTAGTCTAATTCGGGTTTTGATTTACACTGACTCTACCATTCCTTGAATTGAAAGCAATGATGATATTATCTACTTAGCAATAGATTTCCCATTAAATTTCCATAAATTTTCCAATGTATCTATCTCTAAACATAGGCTCGGTTTATCATTTGAAATCAAATAAAATTGTATCATGTACTGTACTATATAATCATATCCAATATATTAACCTGCAGATGGATTATTTTCTCAACCACCATGTTTATTATAAATTATTCAGTTTAACTTAGCTAAACCCTTAAACAACCATACCACACTGTATGAACTGGAAATCCTTATGTTTCAATTCATAATCTCTTCAGAATTCCTATTACCTAGACTATACGAGGTAATCTCTTCTGTATGCAAATGTTTGATTCCAAATTATGTTTAAAGAAGTGAGATTATAAAACACATATGTAGCATTCCTCCTCAACAATATAATCACAGAATGATGAAATGATTTAAAACATAGACTTTCATCATGCAATTTTCAAAGTACCCTTGGACAACTACACAGGCTATGTTTTCGAAGGATATTCACCCATAATCATCTACTCATTACTAGTTTCAATTACATACAGAATTTTAGAATACTTAACGTAGAAGACGAGCATTATTTTGTAATGCAAACATAAATTATTAATAAATAATCACAACTATTCTTCATAACAATTGATATTTCATGAAAGACAACATATATTGTAAAACATATATCTCTTCCTGGATGCATGTCTATTTCTTATCATTTCCAAAGGTAACCAACTGAAACAATTTTATTTTACCAAAAAGGTTCACAAAATGCTGCCATGCAAATCCTTAGGGTCTACGTATTCTAAAATTACAAATACATAATTTCAACATTTGATTTGTTCTACTAATAACTCTGATTTCAGTGCTCTACTGAGTACATTTCACAAGAATGAACAAATTGTAATAAATACTTTCTAGATTAAACACAATTCTTGATGTCTGAGCAAGACAAATCATCCAATAATAGCACAAGAAGTAATCTAGTTGTACTCTTCAAAGTTTCCAATTTTATGGCATGGTTTGTCGGTGACTTCCCAAGGGTTAGAGCGGTCAGACTATCATGACATGCAACTATGACTACCATGCATACAGTTAAAACACTCCCAACACAACATGCAATACAATATAAGTTATCCAGTACAACATGCAATATAACATAGACTTTCCAACACAGCATACGAGTTTCAAACAAAACTCTTTTATTCGTCACTAATTCACATCCCACTCTTAAATATTTTCATTTTCATAGCAAACCCTCTTTAACACAGGCAACATCAATTGTTTATATAACTTTAACTTATCAATCAATCATATCATAGATTTCAATCTTTCCCATGTATGCCCTGGAAATATTTCATTTCACCCACGGTTTGCAAAACGTTTATCAAACTATTTTCAACTCACAAAATAGAACATATAGTGCAACAACAATCCATTTTTATTTTTATTTCCATAACAATAATTAATCATGTAGAAATGTCGGATAAACTTACTGGAAAAATATCGGTTTCCTTCCTTGCTTCCAAAGCCCTTCTCCCTTCCTAGCTTTCGTCGCACTTCTTCGAAACAAGCAGATCATGACAATCGTAATGCCATCTCGATCTTCCTCCTTCTAATCTAGAAGATAGGTCCGCCTTTCCAGCTAGCACTTGCATTCATTTTAAGATTCCTCCTTTTCAAATATGCCATGTGGATTCCACTTTCCCCCACATTCAACAAAACCAGATTTAATAATAATTTTTCCAAGAATGCCAACTATTTCCAAATTGCTCCTTTAAAATTTTGCAAGGCAATAACTTTTTCTTATAATATTTATTTTATTATAATATATCTTAATATATTATTATTTATAATATTTTAGTTGCTTTATTATAAAACAAACAAACATTATTTGTTTTAATACATCCATATATTTATATTTATATATATAGTGTTATATATATAAATATTTTTAAATAAATAAATTTCTCCCAAAAAAAAATAAAAACTCATTAATATATATATATATAATATTATTAATTGTCTTACTCTGTCACTTTTCTTATATTCCTTTTCAGTTCTTAAAACAATATTAGCCATATCATTACACCACATTTATTCCATAACTCAAAACTATGGCTCCCATGCATTTAAGCATTTTTATTGCCAACCAACATCATAAATTCATAATTTGACAAACATCAAATATTCCTACAAATGCAACTACATGATATGCATCTACATGGACCGTTGGCGAATGCATTGTCTATAGGGTCCTTTGCCCCTATCAACCGGTGAATACACCACCGCTCATCATTTCCCTTGACTTACCTTGCACCGGATAATCCTTCTACCTATTGAGAAGACACCCTTCCTTTGCATTGTCCTCGCCAGTAACAATACTTGTCCCTTGCATCCACAAATACATTAGTAGTATCTCATCTTTGCAAACAAATTAGGCATATAATAAAGTAGATTTTTGGTGGGTTGTTACACTTTTAAAAGTGCTCTAACATTGCTTTAACCATTCTTCAATTCTGCCATTCATCACCATGCATTTTGCCAAACATATTAAGAACCCATACCCCTAGTTCCCATAATATTAAGTTATATCCTAATAGATGGTCTATGCTCTCCTCCTTTTTACATAGAATACATTGTGAGGGGCCATGGAAACCCATTTTCATTAGGTTATCATAGGATAAACCTTTCTTGTGATCTACTAGCCATATAAACATTTTGAATTTTGGAATGCTTAGGCTATCCCAAATTTCTTTCCTATATTCTTGTGGTATTCCTATTTTGTTGGTGCTCTACATTATATCCACTTCTTGTTGTGTATTCTCCTAAGTTATTCAACTCTCAATTGAACTTATCCTTAGCTCTCCTCAAAATAATTACTATTCTTATCTTTCTACTTAATTACCTCCTAACAACAATGTCCAATATACTTGTTTAAAAATCTTCTTTCCATTTATATCTCCCTTCTTGGTCCTTGTACATAATGTTTGAAACCCTATCACCATATTTATCTTGAATTAATCTCATCCATGATTTCAAAATCATATCTAGAGTGAGTGGTCTTTTATCACACCTAGTATCCATCCAAATAATAAAAAAATCTCTAGTTTCCACCACCCATCTTAGACCTTTAATCACTAGAAATTTTTTTTTTAATCATTAGTAAAGATTAAGCTTGGGTCATTAGGCTCAACGTACTTAGAAGAATTCTTGTCCATTGTCTTTGACCCTTCTTTGTACAATCTCAAAATTACTTTTTTCCTTAGAGCTAAGTTTACATCTATAAGAACTCTTAAATCGAGACCTCCCCTAGTTTTATCATCACACTACTTGCTCCATTTTACTAAAAGGAAATTTCCTTTCATCATGTAATCTTGAACACAAAATTGACCACATAATATAGATTAAACTTTTTCTACAAATTTTGGCATAATATACAAGGACATATAATATGTTGTAATGGTTTGTAAGATTGATTTAATTAGCTACAATCTTCTTGCTAATAATAACCATCTACCTTTCCATGTTGGTAGTTTATTCTAAACTTTACTTATAGCTAGATTCCATAATTCTATCCTCATTCTCCCCTCTAATAAATCCATCCCTAGATATGTTGTTGATAAATTGTCCTCCTCCATTTGAAGTAACTTGCATATCCCTACTCTGATTCTAGTTGGATTATTTAGGACGTAAATTTTGGACTTTTTCCTATTAACTTTCTATCCATATGCTATTGCATATTCCTTTAATAAGTTATTCAAAGCTCAGGACTTATTTTTCCTTGCCCTTCCAAAAAGGATTGTATCATCTACAAACTGTTGATGGGTTATGTTGTTGATGTTATCACTAGCCTTAAGTCTGCTTATTAGCCCATATTTGTATGTATTCTTCAGGTTCCTTCCCAATACCTCTTCCATAATAATGAATAGATATGGTGACAAAGGATATCCCTGTCCAAGAACCCTCTTAGATTTAAATGATTTTGTTACTAGCCCATTGACTAGCACTGAATATGATATTGTAAAGACACAAGATTTAATCCATATGACTCGTTTCTTCCCAAATCTGAACTTTTTTAATACTATAAAAAGAAAATACCATCTAACCCTATCATAGGTTTTATTCATATCAAGTTTTAAGGTCATTATTGTCTCTTTTCTAGAAGTTTTTGAATGCATTACTTCATGAGCTATTATGATCCTATCCATCATCTATTTCCCTTTCATGAATCCTCCTTGCTCTTCTAAAATAATATTATCTAATAATGGTCTTAACCAATTTGCCATTACTTTAGAATTATCTTATAAGTCATATTACATAGGCTTATGGGTCTGAATGAATCAAACAATTTAGCATCCTTCTTTTTTGAAATCAAATAAGATATGTTGCATTTATTTTATAAGGTATACATTATTTTAACATAAATTATTCTATTGCCACCAATAAAGAATCCTTCACTATTTCCTAGTTATGTTGATAGAATGTTGTAGACAGTCCATCCAGAATTGGGGATTTATTCTTATCAAAAGAGAAAAGAGTTGAATGAATTTCTTCAAGAGTAATATGATCCATATGTCTGCTATTATATTTATTTGTTATAATTGAAGGTACTTCTTGCAGTAGCTTATCATTAAGAACTTCAATCTCCTCTAATCCAATAATATTTTAGAAAAATATTTTATCTTCTTTCTAATTTCACTTTGATCTTCAATCTAAATCCCTTCTATTGATTTAATTCTACTAATTCTAGATGTTGATCTCTGTATTATTGTCATCCCATTAAAAAAATTGTTTTTATCTCCTTTTAACCAAGTTTGTCTCAATTTTAATCTCTAAAATTTCCCTCCCTTACTCAAATTATTATGATATTCACTAAGCAACTCTCTTTCCTTTGAGCTTGGATTATTGTGCTCATTTTTATGGAATTTTGAAAGTTCCTCTTTTAGTTTTTCTTTCTTTCAAAAATGTTTCTGAAAGTGTTCTTGTTACGTTCTTTTAATCTAGATGTAATTGATTTAATTTGTTTTAGAAGTGTATACAACCCACCATTTCTTGAATAATTCCATGTTTGCACTATCATATCAACAAAACTATATGCTTAATCTAAACCCAATTTTCTTGAAGTAGATGATTCCTTGTTAATATTTTGATCTTGTTGTACCATGTCCTCTAAGCTCTTATTTGTTTTTCCTTCATAGGCTAAAGCCTCAAAAAAATTGGTATTTCTTCCAATATTCTTATTTACTGGTCTCCATTATTTATTTATTTTCATTTGTCTAGACTTATTTTTTGGATATTAAAAACCATCTTCATCCATATCCATTTGTGAGTTTCTCTTGTGGTTTTCTACATATGTTTCTATTGGGCTCTTCTTAGGGCATGATCTCTCAATATGTCCCAACTCATGACATCTTCTACATCTAAAATATATATTTTCATAATCATTGGTTTAGGTCCATAACTTACCCCATACTTAAGAATGGTTGATTCTTGTAAAGGTTTGCTGATATCAATAATCACCAATATTTGGGCATAAATAGACAAGACTTCATCTTTTGTAGTTTCTAAAATCTCAAGGAATATTTCTAGAGTGTTTCTTATAGCCTTGAAGGCATACATTTCCTAGGATTCAAAGGGTAACCCATACATCTTGACCTAGATTGGTACTAGGGATATATTTACATGTTCAAGAGCAAAGCCTTGAAATCAACGAGTAAGGAAGAGTCATGCTCTTCCCATAAACCAAGGACCCCCTTTTAGGATTCTATCTCTTTCCTTCCTAAAATAGAAAATGGCTAGGAAGAAACCTTTGGGAAGAAAGGATAGACTCATTCTTGGAGACTTCCATCTCTTATCAATCCATTTTCTCATAGTCAAAGCCCTTGGCCAAGACCTATTAAATTTACCAATGACTACCTTATCTTTGAGCAACAAGGATCGTTGCTCTGTGAGGTCCTTCCTAACCTCTACTACTAGGAATGATTCTAAGATTTAGCTAAAAATCAATCCTTAGGAAAGATATTATAACTCAATATCTACTAATATTTACGACTATATCCTAGTGATTAAATTATTTGAAAATAAACCTATAATAATCTGCATGCAAATATTTGAAGAAAATGAAGGGATAAATGAAATTGAGCTAAAAAAAATTTACACTCAGATGGAATGTCCTACCTCGTTGATGTCCTTGCCCTTCATTATTTCTCTCACCATTTGAACCCTGGATCATATATATCTACAATTTCTTTTCCCATGGCGTGCAAATTTGTCACTACCCTTATTCTAGATGGTTGACTTCACAAGGTTGTATCTCCCTCAATACTACTCAAATTCCTTCATATGATCACTCATTTTAAAGCTTTGAATTTTACACAAATTGGTCCAAGAATCATCTGAATTGGACAACCCTTCACAAAGATATGGTTCTTGAAAGATGAGATATTTTTTCTAGAAATTTTTTCCCTCATGTTGCCCTTGTTTTGGAATTGTCTTCACATGGACATATATCCCTCAATACTACTTGGAGTATTTTGTATGACCACTCATTTCAAATCTATTTAAACTTATCAAAAAAAAGTGCAAGAATCGTTTAAATCGGATAAATCTATGCAAAGAGATGGCTCCTAAAAGATGAGATGTTTTTTCAAAAAGAAATGCCCTAATTGTAACCAATAAAAGTTAACATTTTACTTCACTATTCCATAACAAATATTAAAATAGCTTTTCATATGATAATATTTAATTTCACTTCTCTTACATGACTCAAGGCCTTTGAAGGGCCTTGCAAGCTACAAACTAGAGACTATTTACAACCATATACCTAAATATTTTGGCAACTTATTTAGCAAGATCCCATGCAAGGGTTACCAGAACATAAATTTCTTAGCAAGAGAACCATTGTAAAACAAAAATCATAGTTAAGGAAAATAATTTTTTTTGGAAAATGTCAAGCATTGATCTTTAGATTAAAAATTTGAGGGAGACCGAAAGATAAAGACACCTCTTACAGAGTTTCTCTCACCACAATGCACTCTACATGTCGATCCCTCTAAAGCTCATCCATAATTTTTCAAAACATTAGGACTAGGTTTTTGCTAAAAAGTATTTAAAATTCTATAAGAGGAAATTTTTTAAATACATAGGACCTCATTGTTACCAAAATTCCTTAAAAATTCTCACCAAGTATGTATTGAGATATTTCCATATTTGTACTACATGAGACCTCACTTTGATACCACTTTTGAAATATTTGGTTTTAATAGTAGTGATATCTTAAAAAAAAACATATTTCCAACTAGTGTATCTATATGAAAAAAAGATAATATGATAAGACCTTTAATTTAATAAGAAATTCATTAAAAATATTTGAATTAAAAAATATTTATTTAATGGTAAAAATACTAATCTTAAATTTTTTTAGTTGTTTATTTTAGCTATGGTAAAGGATGAAGGAAAAAATAAAAATTGGATATCATGCATGACATCAAGGTAGATCTAATGGTGATGGTAGGGCTTTCAAGCACAACATCTATCTCCTCCTCCATCTCCTTTTTAGGACTTCCCCCAACTTCCTCCAACAATTGTTCATGCTTAAAATTATAATTACACATAACCTTGTCCTCGACCTTGCTACTCTTAAATATGAGCTCCACAATTTCTCATAACTTAATATACTATTCCTTCTCTTGGCTTTCACTCCTAATTAAGTTCTCTAAAATCCTATAATGCTTGTTAAAAAATCTTAAATTTTTTATTTTTCCATCTCATGTCATTCCTCATTACCAAAAATAACACAATAATGTGGCAACTCAAATTTACCTTCCCAACTCCTCATCCCTTTATAATCCTTGGACAAAGCACTCTATCACTTCTACACTATACAAATCTCTATTACCCTGTTAACTAGACTCTAACTTATCCTTGGGTGGTTGAGCCTTAGCGTCCACTAAATTAAAGTCCTTAGGATGGGCTTGTATATGAGGAAGTACTCCACAATTCTTCATAGCAACTTCATAGTACATAAGAAGTTTGAAGAGACCATCAATAGTTATGGGTTTTAGATCATGTATAGTCATGACATTCACATGAATTAATAAGCCAATATTTGAAAAGGTGAAGCTTGATTTGAAATAATAGATTTTGCATATTCTTCATCATTATTTAACTTACCTTTTGTTGTACCTATATCAACTTGTAGAGATTTAAAGCATGACACATAGGCCTCAACATCTAAAATCTTAAGTTTAGAGAGATTTATTTCTAATTTGTTAACTTTAGTAGAGTTCACTCTTCTATACAAATTCCTTAAAGTAGTCTAAATCTAGAAAGGATCGGTCAACTATTTGATATGAAAAAATATATTTGGTCCCACAAACATAAAGAATAGATCAAAATCTTGCTCCTTATTTCTCACTAGTGCATGATCACCAAGATATTTTGTTTCATCATTAAAAATGAACTATAAATTCTTACTTTTGAGTAGAAAACTCTTTTTACCGACTAAGTGTTTTAATTTTACCCATTAATATGAGTAATATATGTCAAAGGATCCATTTTACATAAAATTATTACATAATTGTAACAAGTCATTGAAATAATGTGACTAGTCCATAAGGCTCAAAAAACCTTACAACTTGAAAAGGGGGCCCAAAATGCTTCCACGTGTAGAAGTTATGGTATTTGAAAGGTTGGGCTAATTAGTATTCAAATCCATAAAATAAAATAAGATTTCCAAACCTTAGGAATAATTTGGTGAGTTAGAGCCTACCACATGTCATGCATTGACTATATCTTCTACCTCCTCTTTGCCACCATTTTGGTTTGACAAATTGACAACTAATACTTGGCATAGTTTGATTGATTCCTAATTGTTATATGTGTGTGTGGGGATGGGGGCACGTTAGTCATTAACGTCAACAAGGATAACAAAGAGAGGAGGATGGATTTTGAAGAGTGACCTTGCATGGGGAGTGCTCTAGGCTTACTAGTCTAGCCAAGTGTCTCTATGATACCTTAAAAGCAAAGATGACACACCCACCCTTAAAGGTATATGTACCTTAGATTCAAAGCAAAAAAGGGATACATGTGAATTGAGCCTAAAATCTCTTAGGAAAAATATTCAAAAGTAATTTTCTAACCAAAAGAGCACACATTGAACTGGACATAACTTGTTAAGGCCTCAAGCAAAACATATCCTCCTATGCAACAATAAGAAAAAAGATTATTAAATTCTTTCGAAAAGGATAATATAGAATATTTAAACATCCAACATTCCGAGTGGGAAAATCTTTTAAGAGGTTGCATTATCCAAGATACAGTATGCCAAATATGTAGAAAAAACAAATTTAATATGTTGTTCCTTTATTTTTGATTGGAGTGACCTTGAATCTACAAACAATGACATGCAAGGGAATATCACCCATGAATTTTTTATGAATAAGGTTTTAAAGAATCCAAAGGTAACCATAGTATCAATGATTTTAATGAAGATAAGATGTCTAGCCATAGGCAAGGCATGATCGTCGAGGGTATTGAAACCACAACCTTGGGTGTGTGAGTAGGATTCCAACATCCATGCCAATGGCCAATGTTGAAGAAAAATCATTTGGCTTTCTTCAAGATAAATGATTGTTCTACAAAAGAAAAATAGTGAGCAACTAGATTCAATCTTGTGACCTCCTACTTGGGAGGCTTTTAAAAAACACATGCTAACTAGTATACCATTAGTAGGGATGGAACAAAGCATCCATGGCATTAATAAAATAAGGGAGTGTTAATCATTCTTGTACATGAAAAAAATAAAAAAGGTTGTCATTGGTGTGATTTGAATACACACCCTCATCCTACCCAAGGATCTTGCATTAGCCAAGATACCTTTTGACATAAATCAAAAGTAAAATAAAGTTGTCTGTCCTTCTTTCATCGAACGAATGTAAACTAGTGTGCAAGGTATATAAAAAATGTTTTGATGCATGAATACTTGTTTTCCAAATTCACATTTTTAAATTTGAAAAATTAAAATTTTTCTTCAAAATTAAAAATACATGTTTTTTTTTGCTTATTAAACCGTTAAACAATAAATTCCTTCTGCTTAATTAGATGATGTCGCTTTGTTTTAACTTTGATACCATGTTGGAATTTAGAATACTTTCTAGAAACATCACAAAGCATGCATTGACAATAATCATATACCAAAGAGTATAGAAGAACGACATTAAGAGATCAGATAGACAAAAGAAATAATATAGATAATTGGAATTAGAATAAGTGGTGTGTGCCCATAGGCACCCCTACAATATTATATCATAATATGATCTAATGGATTAATTATGGGGGTATTTATAAAGATACCAAATCCCCAATTTATGACTAACCTCATGTCAACATAACCTAGTTAAGGGTTAAATTATAATTTATCAAATCCTAAATTGAGGTTAATCACACAGTATTATGATTAATTCCTTCAAAAAAATAAGGTTGGATTATTGATATTCCAAGACAACCAAAGGATTCTACAATTGTTTGGTTTGATGCTTGGTTGAAGTCTTATTGTCTTATTGTTATTGCGAAATGTCAACCATTGGTTCAAGTTTGTTTGGCTTGTAGAAATTCAAAGGTAAATAATTATATTGATATGAGCAACAATTTCAAATCTTGAATTTGTATTAGTTATTTGGTTGAGAAAGATGACTTCAAATAAACAATGGATGAATTACAAAAAGACCCTTCAAGAGTTTCACTTGCCCTTTTTTTATAAAAATATAAGTTGATTTTGAATATATCAAAAGATAGTGGGTATTTTGTCAAGTTGGATATGAGGCTATAGAGCAATCAAAATTTCCTACTTCCAAAGATTTTCCTTGAAAGAGTATTTCGTCATTTGAGACCTTCACTATAGCTTCAATATCATTTTGGTTAGTAGTTGAAAATAAAACTCTTAAAGATGATCATTTACAAAGAAGAGAATATCATGAACTTTTGAGGTATGCCTTATACAAGGAGGAGCTAAAAATTTTATGTTATATCCTTCTTCATTGTTCTTATACTTCTAACATTAAAATAAATGTTAAAAAATATATTGAATTATTCATCCCGATTAAAAAAATTAATAAAAAAGTTGGATACATTATTTCAATGTTAAAACATTAAACATTCTACATATATTTGATCCTATTATTATTTATTAAAATATTTTATTTAAAAAATTAATAAAAAAATTCAAAATAAATTTGAAAATCACCTCTTGCCTAAAGATCCAAGAGTAGGTAATTATTTTAGGTTTTACTCTGCACGATACATATCAAACTGAACTGCTATAGGAGATCTATGGCCTTTACCCTTGTCAACTCACTAATAAAGAAAATATGTAACTCTCACAAAATCATAAGCAATTTCTTAATAGATAATATCTGCAACTCTCACAAAAGCTTAAGCAATTTTATAGTAGATAATATCTGCAATTCTCACAAAAGCTTAAGCAATTTCTTAGTAGATAATATCTGCAACTCTCACTAAAGTTTAAGCAATTTCTTAGTAGATAATATCTACAAATATCATAATGTGAATAAACTGTCATGGATCGAACCGTCCAGACCTGCACCAATAAGCATGACAACTTAGCAAGATTGGAACAACCAACTATAAGAACTGATGAGTCTCTAGAGTTAAATATAATGCGCATTCAGTGAGGTCATATGAAAAAGTTAGAATAGAACAAATACTTTTCCCCTCGTCATAAGTTTTGTCTCCAACTTCAAATTTATACCAATGAGATGTATTACATCCGCAATTAGATGTACTATATCTAAAGATATACCAATTAGATGTACTACATCCGCATGCATGTAATTTACCTGTAAAAACTACTTTTTAAACCCTACTTGCATTGTCGATGACAAAATTTGGATTTGACCCGCTAACTTATATATTAAACATGTTAATAAAAAATTATTTTTACTTTATTTTGTGAGTTGTCATCCTACAATTGTTTTACATTGCTGATGATAAAATCTGGAATCGACCCCACTAGCTGATATATAAAAAGTATTAAGAAAAAAAATATTTTTACTTAATTTTGTGTGTTGTCATGCTACAATTGTTTTCCCTTTCGCCTTTAGCCCCCTTTAGCCCCCATGATCATACTTTTTTTTCTTTCCCCTTACTCTTTGCGCTGCTGACTTTTGCTTTTAACGTTATTATTCTCTTGCTTGTCCCCGCAAGAGAATAAATATTTACAAGCCGAAAAAATAAGGAGGTAGGGATGACCCCACACGGGGAGTGAGCACCAATATTCTCGTCCGTGGGTCTAGGGATGACCCCACACGGGGAGTGAGCATCAATATTCTCGTTCGTGGGTCTAGGTGGATTGGTAAGTTGAGGTGCTTATCGAGAGAAGACTTAGGTTTTAATCGGGCGTGCTCATGCATAGTTAGTAGCTCGTTCCGACTCCTCTGCGTGTTGCACCTGACTAATGACGGCTATCTGTTTCATGTTTGTCCGGCGGTTCTCTTCATGCCACGTGTTAAACTAGACTGACGAAGATGGTGCGAACCTTGTGCGTCCGGCGGTCCCCATCTTACATCGAGTTACTATTAATAGACGGTCACAGTTACTAAAAATTGTGATTGTAACCATTTCATCTATGTAACCTAAAAAAATATTCTTAAAGTTTTGTCCTTACGGGTTGTAATATTAGTTAAAGTTTTGTCCTTAAGGGTTAGTGGATTGGTAACACTTTGGGTACTTACTAAGAGGATATTTAGGTTTAAACCATGGAGGTATGTTTAATAAAGACAAAGGTAGGTAGTAGTCTGACTTGAGTCTACTAAGTACGCATTAGCTTGACGACAGCAGTACTAACCTTGAGCCACTAGGGATCTCACTTTGAGCCACGTTTATCGAGAAGAAGTAGGGGTTATAGAGGCATCTTCAATGATTTGATCTGTGTTCGGAGGTAGAAACCTCGATGAGAATGGCTAACCCCGTAACCAGTTATTAAAACCCCGTGCCCAGTTATTAAAAAATGAAAGGATGTTATCCATTCCCATGATATAAAAAAAATTAGTTAAAGTTTGTCTTGTTGAGGTCTTGGGGTAGCAGGCTTTTCATATTAACCAAATAAAAAATTGATATGTTTTTTTGGGTTTAACTCAAGTTCAAACTATGAGTGGATATAAGTGATCTCGTTATAATAACACCAATAAATATTGAGACCACTAAGTCCACAATAGAGTTTGGTTCCATATATTACATTATCACTCATATTATAACAAAACTTGAATATTTTATAACAAAACTTAATATTTTTTTGGTATAAGGTAGAGGTGGTTATAAGGTCCACAAACCTTTTACAAAGTCAAAATGGGCTGGTTCTAGCATCAAGCCCGTATAATCAAAATACAAAATGGATCTTTCTAAGACTCACATTAAGCCATACTTAGAGTCCACAATCCTATACTTGTCGCTTGACTATTCGAGATAAAACAAAAACCAAACAACACCTAGCACTTACTAACACTAGGTTGTCAGTATCGTACACTTGTCACCTCCCGTGCCCCAAGCAAATGGGATGCCTTTTCTCGCCTAATTCCATCTATCGGATTACTCATCATCAGCCCCTCCGATCTCCCCGATGCTCTAACGAGTTTGATCTTAGCTCTTCTCTAGCGACCAACACCAATAGATCTTGAGGGAAGTTATCCTTCCAAATTTGCATCTCCCCAACGAAACCGCAATATTTGCCATTAGATCCGCCGCTTGGTTCCCTTATCTGAAGGTGTGTTGGATTCGGGCATTAACCAAATGAGATTTATGAATCTTTGCTTCTAGGATAAGCTCCAATATGGTCCAACTGGGGTCTTTATCCTCCTTAATTGCCTTGATTATATTAAGCGAATCCCCTTCAAAGATAACTTCCTTATAACCCTCAAGTCTGGCAATTCTCATTGTCTGCATGCAGGCTCGGGCTTCGGCAAAATGATTTGTTTGAGTTCCCAAAGGCTCGAGAAAGGCAAGGACCACTTTTCCTTCCTCATTTCTCAAAACTCCTCCTCGCTCCCGCAGCCCCGGATTTCCTTTGGCTGCCCCGTCAAAATTAAACTTAACCCACTTTTGTGTGGGGGGTATCCACTTGACACCATCCCGTGGGTTGGTTGTAATGTCTAGGTCCTGGAAGTTCCTCTCCCGAGCTCCGCAAAATCCTCCTTTCCCTTAGAGACATGGTCTCATTTTTGAAGAAGAAAGTTTTCCAGCTTTTCTTTCAAAGCTCGATTATTTTATTGCCACATAACCCGGGATCTTTCTTACGTCCTTTAAATACTCTCTTATTTCTCTCATTCCATATCCCCCATAAAAAATGGGGTAAGCCGAGCTTCCGAGCCAAGTCAAAAGCTTTGCCCGAAGGGGGAAGCCCACCGTATGCGTAAGTCGGACATGCTATTTGGACAGACCCAATCTATATGAAATTTGGACAGGATCATTTGGAAGACTCTACAAGAAAAATCACAAGTTAGAAATATATGACTTACGTATTCTATTGCTTTCTCACACAAGATACATCGATTGATGAATTGGAAACCTCTCCTTTGCAGATTATCTCGTTGTCGGGATCTTATTTTGAACTCGCCAACCAAAAGAAGAAAGCTATTTTTGGGGTTAAATTATTTAACCAAATAACGAAGTCGGAGTCCACCCATTGAATCCCGAGTGGATTAACTTATAGGCGCTTTTACCGAATAGATCCCACTTGTAGTTTTGCCCCAAATCGCCTTGTCTCTTCCTCCCCCGGGAATGATCGGGAACACCCTTAAAGCATCATTGAGTTTGGTTAGGGCCACCTTCTCTTGCTCGACGGATTATGAACTCGTGATTTTCTTCCAAGAAGAAGTTTCCGGTGCTACAGCAATAAAATCCCCTACTTTTCCTCCCATTTCCTTCGAAAGTTTATGTTGGAGGACTTGAAGGTCTAAGTTATCTTTCAGAGGGGCTTCTTCCAACCACGGGTCTTTCCAAAAGTCCACTTGTCTTCCATTACCAATTCTCCATCTGATGCCTTTCCTGACTACCTCCCGACATTCGAGCAAACAATTCCAAAAATAGGATCCTCTAGGAAGATTATCGACTTTCAGAAGTCCCGATTATTTCGATATATTTTGCCTTAAGAAGTTTTACCCATCCCAATTGATCATTATTGATAAATCTCCATACCTGTTTGCCAATCGTAGCTTGATTCAATTCTTTCATTCTCTTTAACCCCGTGCCCCCCGATCCTTGCTTGCACACACCGATTCCATGCTACCAATGAAATTCTCTTTCTCTCCTCCGAACCCGACCACAAGAAGTTGCGTTGAATTAGCTCCAATGTAGCTCGGACCTTTGCGGCATTCTAAATAGAGACATGCAAGAAATTGGAATGCTCGTAAAGTAGTTTGAACTAATAAGGCTTTTCTCGCGGAGCCGAGAAGGCTGCCCTTCCACCCTCGCTAACTTTTTGGAGATCCTGTCAATGACTGAGTTCCACAAAGTAGCCTTCATTCTTCCTTCGAACATAGGCATGCCTAGATAAGTTGTTGGTAGAAGCTCCTTTCCACAACCGAAGAGGTTAGCTATTCTTTCCTCCCTCCCACCAGGCGTGTTAAAGAAATAGATGCTACTCTTCTTATAGTTTATGTATTGTCCTCGTTCTGTCTCATACTTGGTTAGAATTCTCTTCAACTTCCTAGCTTGAGGCACCGAGGCTTTGGACACAATGATTGTATCATCCACAAACTGTTGGTGAGACACTGGCCCTGCTCGTTGAGGCTGGTTTAAAACCTTCCAATTGACCATCTGCCACCGCCGCTGAAATGTTCCTACCCAATGCTTCCGCTAAAATAATAAACAAGTATGGAGACAAAGGATCTCCTTGTCGCAACCCCCTTTCACTCTTAAAGTAACCGGAGGGTGACCCATTCACCATGACAGAAAATCTTGTAGTAGAGATACAACTAAAAATCAACTTAATTCACTGGGGACAGAAACCAAACTTACCCAAAATCTTGGTGAGGAACCGCCATGAGACCCGGTCGTAGGCTTTATTCATATCAAGCTTTAGTAACATACCTGCTTCCTTACTAGTCACCATTGAATGAATAACCTCATGAATTGTGATGATACCATCCAATATTTGTCGCCCTTTCACAAAGCCACCTTGGTTCATATCAATGATGAAAGGAAGGATAACCTTCATCCTATTGGCGATTGTTTTTGTGAGAATCTTCATCGAGTGTTACATAAACCGATAGGGCGAAACTCGGAAAATTCCATTGCTCCCACTAGTTTAGGGATGAGGACTAAAAAAGTAGCATTAACTCCTTCCGGGATTTCCATGTCCTTTTGAGCCTCAATTATAGCTTCCACTACATCATTGCCTAGGATATCCCAAAACTTCGGAAGAAAGTCGCAGGGAAGCCATCCGGTCCTCGGGGAGTCGTTACCATCCATGTCAAAAACGACCTTCTTGATTTCCTCCTTTGTGAAAGGACTAAGTAAGAATCCATTAAGATTATCGGTTACGAGGGGTGGAATGGCTGCCAACAGAGAGTCCTCTTCTTCAATAGTCGGATTTACATCTTCTAGCAACGATTTAAAGTACTCAACCGCTTCCCTCCTTATGTCTTCCATATCTTTGGTGTTAGACCCATCGGCCATCTTGATCTCCTTAATTTTGTTAGTACTCCCGTGGCGAAGAGTAGAGACATGGAAGAACTTTGTATTTCTCGTCACCCTCCTTTAACCAACGCGACCTGGATTTCTGCCTCCAAAAGGTTTCTTCAAATCCTAGCATCGTGTGGTATTCGGCCAATGCCTCCCTCTCCCGGTTTCTCGGATCCTCTCGTAAGTCGCTCCGACTTCAACTTCTCCCCGTAGTTCATTGATCTTGTCTTTTAGTTCGGCCTTTTTAACAAAAATATTGCCAAAGGAAGTTTTGTTCCACTCTCTAATGTTAGCCTTCACATTCCTTAGTTTACATGCCACTTGGGCCGGTTTCGAACCATTATACTTTTTGTCCCACCATTGGGCAACCGGATCCTTGAGATCCCGATGTTGGAACCACATAAGTTCGAATCGAAAGGGTCTCATGTATCTTTTCTTAGAGTCCTCCCCTCGTTTCCCATAGAATTGGGTTGTGATCGGACCCGATTCTTGGGAGTGCCGTTAATGAAGAGTCCCCAAACCTCTCCGGGTATTCTTGAGAAAGAAGAAACCTATCTAATCTTATCTCGAATTTGGTTTTCCTTCAATCTTTTGTTAGACCATGTATAGGAGAATCTACGCAGGTCTACATCCATCACTCATGTTGCTCAACAAAATCTCTAAACTCGTAGATATCAAGCAGTAATTCTTTGAGAGCCCCCAATTTATCTACAGGATTAAGGTAGCAATTGAAATCCCCCGCCACAATCCAAGGGTAGTTGGGGACCGTCTCCCTCAATTCAGCCTAGCCGACTCCAAAGAACCCTTCTCGATCCCTCGTCTAACCGGAGCATATACATTCGTTAAGATCCACTCTTCCCGCGTGGTTTTATCCACACATAAGAGACAAATAAACCAACTAGACATCGGAATCACTCTACTATCAATCACATTTTTGTTCCACATAACCAAGTAACCCTCCTCGCTGTTCCAGTGGCCTCTTGGCCTACTACTTCGCCTTCTCGCCAAGTCCTATTCTTAAAAGGAATAACTCTACTCTCCTCCATTTTAGTTTCTTGCAGAAAAATCATATCCGGTTTGTGTTCTTGTCTAAGAGCATACAAAGCTCTTATTTTTGCAGGATTACTCCCACGAATATTCCATGAAAGAATCTTCATTTATGGGCTTTGGATCCTCGAGCCTTCGCCCCAAAGAGCAATACCGCTTGAGTGCCATCAGCCACTCCTCGCTCTGCTTCTTTCTGCCTTAAGGAAGCATTGCTAGGTTTCCCTCTTCCTACCGAACCATATCCCCATACATCCGCTCTAGGATGAAGTTCCTTAGGATTCACTTGGCTTCTAGTAACCATCTTGGGTAGGTCGGCCTTGGTATTTGGGGTAACAATCGGCTTTCCAGGTTAACCGGTCTTTTTGACAATGGAGATGATTCCGTGCTCTTAGCTTCTTGATTAGTAGATTCTTTTTCCCTGCTTTGGGGTTACACCGATCTTGGTGGTTCACCTCTTCCTCCCCGAGTATCCTTGCCTCGTATTATTAGTTTCCTCGCTCCTTCCTCTCGATTTTTCTCCTCTAAATCCTTCTCTTGAGTCTCCTCTACCTCGAATTCCACTTCTTGGCTGTCCATCCGATCTCCCTTCAAATGATTTAATGCATCAAAACTGTTCTCCACTGGGATGTTGATCTCCTTGGAATTTCTTCCCATAAATTCCTCTGCAACACATGGGACCACTTCCACCGAGCCTCCATAGGCCTCCCGTATCACCCAATCAAACTTACTTTCCCCATGGCGTTGATCTATGGGGTTCTTTCCTTTGTTATTTGGCTCTGAGGCTTGCTGTATCATCTTAGGAGCAAATTGAGCTTGAGGGTTCCCATCAAAGGGACCAGCTCCCCGGTGAGAGGGTTTTGGGGCATAGGAATTTTTGGGAGGAGGGTTAAAACGTTGCCTCTTGCTTACAATAGGGCGAACAGTGTCTCTGATATTCGGATTTTGAGCTCCACGTCCTTGAGGCCCAGATTGGGTAGGAATGGAGATCTCGCGGGGAGGGATATTATTCTGGGTTTGAGGATCAGTATTTTGGAGTGGGGGCTGGTTCTTGGAAATGAAGTGGATACCCTGGTGCCCTACCTTCCCACAAACACTACACTTAAAAGACATATTTTCATATTCAAATACCTGAGTATGAAGGCCAAACATAGACGACAAAATAATGGATTTAGGGAGCTCTTTACTCAAGTCCGCCAACACACACATGCGAGCAGACAGGAGTCTTGTTTTGCTCAAGGTTGCAGGATCAATAGCTATTAGTTCTCCAATCTCTCGTAGCTATCCCACCCAATATTTGTTCGCTCCGAAGAGCGGAGGTAATCCCGGCATCTTAACCCAAATAGGAGCCAAATCCAAAGACTCGAGTCCGGGGGTTGAAATCGGGGGACCAACGCTTCGGATACAAGCCCCTTTTCCCAAAAAACCAAGGACCTCCTTGGAGAGTCCTTTCCATATCCTGTTCACATTGAAATGTCACCAAAAGAAAACTCTTGGGTAAAGCCTTAATCATCATACCGGCCCTTGGTCGCCATTTTTGGATGGCCCATCTCCTTATGACTTCCATTTCTGGCCTCACCCCCATAAATTTAGCCACCAAAGATGTTCTCGCCCTCCATAGCCACATGCCGAGCTAAGGAATCCGGGACGTGCAACCTACCATTGACAAGATTTTAGATTAAAACAAGAGTCGGATAATTTTTGCTTACCGCGAAGAGCATTAAGATATGAAGGTCTCCAGCTGCCGTGTTTCTCTTTGTCTCCTTCTTGGTTCTTCCTTTGATCCCGACGCATAGAGTCCCGGGTCCCCCTCGTAGAAATCTTCAACCGCATCCGCCCAACGCCCTTGGACCGGTTCCAAAAGAACTTCCTTGTCCACATCCTCCGCCCGGGGGCTCGCTATCTCGCCAGAGCCCCCACCTGCCGCGTCTGCTGATCTGCCCTCTGAAGTCCCACACCTAGGGTTTGATGCCCCTAGACCTCTCGCTCCTCCTCCTTGCTGCTCCATGAAAAACTTAATATTATCATGTATAATTTAACAAGTTTATATCCTCGTTCTTCTCCTTAAATGTTGAGGAATCTAAGAACTAATATCATTTAATTAGATAACAATAGAATTAATTATGTTTTATGTTTGATATTCATAGTCATAATTGTTTATTTAATTAAATTTTAATTATCAAAGTATAATATTTAACTTTATTTTATTTAAAATTTTAAAATATTAAATACTAAATTTAATTCAACAAAAGTATTTATAATATATAAAATTTATAAAATTAGGAATTCAAATTCTCTAGTATTAAGGTGATCATATGATTGTCTTACAAGGACAACTCAGTGGTATGTTCTTGGAATGTTATTCAGACTACGCTAAGTTAAGCATAATTGGGACCATATTTCTATACAATTGGTTCAACCAATATTGTTAAGGGTGAATATATCAATACTTCTCATAGGTTCACATTACATATGCCTACAAACTTACATAAACATTGTCTGCCTTGGCC
Source organism: Wollemia nobilis (assembly GCA_028583015.1). NCBI lineage: Eukaryota > Viridiplantae > Streptophyta > Pinopsida > Araucariales > Araucariaceae > Wollemia > Wollemia nobilis. The sequence goes on from JAQPPZ010002174.1 coordinate 551,908, forward strand.
AATAAAGTCAGATTATTAATATTCCAACCTTTCAAAATATGAGTTGACGTTTCGAGGAGACGAGACATTAGAGATCGTAACATCTCCTTCCATAATGGATGCACTAATAGGCTTCCATAAGAAATTCTTCATTTAGATATTCATCATTTGAAATTTTATTGCTTGACTTTAGGAATCCTATCTCAATCTTTTATAATCCTACTATGCAATTATTTATAGAGTGACATTTTCTTTTACAATATGAACATGACTTTAACTTCTTTGAAGGCTTTGACTTACCCTTGGGTAGTTGAGCCTTGGCATCCACTAAATTAAAGTTCTTAGGATGGGCTTCTATATAAGGAAGCACTCCACAATTCTTCATAGAAACTTCATAGTGCATAAGAAGTTTAAAGAGACCATCAAAAGTTATGGGTTTCAAATCACATATAATCATGGTATTCACATGAATTATTAAGTCAACTATTTGAAAAGGTGAAGCTTGATTTGAAATAATAGGTTTTGCATATTCTTTATGAATCTTTAACTTACCTTTTGTTATACCTATATCAATTTGTAGATATTTAAAGCATGACACACAGGCCTCAACATGTAAAAACTTGAGTTTGAAGAGCTTTATTTCTAATTTGTTAATTTCAGTGAATTTCACTCTTCTATACAAATTCCTTAAAGTGATCCAAATCTAGAAAGGATGGGTCAACTATTTGATATGAAAAAATATATCTGGCCCACAAATATAAAAAATAGATCAAGAGCTTGCTCCTTGTTTCTCATTAGTGCATGATTACCAAGACCACCTTTTGTTTCATCATTAAAAATTAACTATAAATTATTACTTTTGAGTAGACAACAATTTTTATTAACTAAGTGTTATTTTACCCATTAAGATGAGTAATATATGTCAAAGGATCTATTTTGTATAAAATTATTGCATAACTGTAAGTCATCGAACGATGCTACTAGTGCATAAGGCTCCAAAAATCTAACTTAAAAAGGGGTTCCAAAATACTTAAATATGCAAAAGTTATGGCCTTTGAAATATTAGGCTAATTAGCACTCAAATTCATAAAATAAAATAAGATTTCCAAACCTTAAGAATAATTTGGTGAATCAAAGCCTACCACTTGTCATGCATTGACTAGATATCTTCTACCACCTCTTTTCCACTATTCTGGTTTAACAAATTGACAACTGATACTTGACATAGTTTGATTGGTTCCTAATTGTCATATGTGTGTGTGGGAGGGGGGGCACATTAGTCATTAACATCAAAAAGGGTAACAAAAAGAGGAAGATGGGGTTTGAAGAAGTGACCTTGCATGGGGAGCACTCTTGGCTCACTCGTCTAGCCAAGTGTTTCTATGATACCTTAGAATCAAATATGGCACACCCATCTCTTAAAGGCATATGTGCCTGAGAGCCCAAAGCAAAAAAGGGATACATGTGAACTGTACCTAAGATATTTTAGGAAAAATCTTCAAAAAGAGCACACATTGAATTGGACGTAACTTTTTCAAGCCTCAAGCAAAACATATCCTATTGTGTGATGAGAATGTTTTTTACTAAATTATTTTGAAAAGGATAATACAGAAGATTTGTACCCGCAACCCTACTAATGGGGAAAGCTTTTAAAAGGTTGCATTGTCCAAGAGACAATATGTCAAATGTGTAGAGAAAAAATCAATTTGTTGTTCCTTTATTTTTTACTAGAGTGACCTTGCATTTACAAACAATAACATACAGGGGAATATCACCCACGACTTTTTTGACAAAGAAGGTTTTAAAGAATATAAGCTAACTACAATATCAATGAAGATAAGATGTTCAACCAAGGGCAAGGTATAAGTTCATGACCGTCGGTGGAGAATAACAGGAGTAGAATGTTGAGGGGATTGAAACCATAGCCTCAGGTGTGTGAGTAGGATTCCAACATCCATGCCAATGGCCAATGTTGGAGAAAAATTATTTGGCTTTCTTCAAGACAAATGATTGTTCTACAAAAGCAAAAGAGTGAGCAACTAGATTCAATCTTGTGACCTCCCACTTGGGAGGCTTTTAAAAAGCACATGCTACCTAGTATTCCCATTAGTAGGGATGGAACGAAGCATCCATGGCATTAATAAAAGAAGGGGGTGAAAATCATCCTTATGCATGAAAATTTAAAAAAATGTTAGAATTAGTGTGATTTAAATGTACACCCTCATCCTACTCAAGGATCTTGCATTAGCCAAGATGCCTTTCAACATAGATCAAAAGTAAAACAAATATGTTTGCCCTTCTTTCATCGAACAAATGCAAAACTAGTTTGCAAGGTATATAAAAAAGGTTTTAGTGCATGAATATTTGTTTCCCAAATTTAAATTTTTTAAATTTGAAAAGTTAAGAGTTTCCTTCAAAATTAAAAATATATGTTTCTTTTGATTTTGCTTGTTAAACCATTAAATAAAAAATTCTTTCTGCTTAATCAGTTGATGCCACTTTATTTTAGCTTTGATACCATGTTAGAATTTAGAATACTTTCAAGAAACATCACAAAGCATGCATTCACCATAATCATATACCAAAGAGTATAAAATAAAGAAACTAAGAGATCAAATAAACGAAATAAAGAATATAAATAATTGAAATAAGAATAAGTGGTGGGTGCCCATAGGCATCCCTATGGTATTCTATCATAATCTGATCTAACGTATTAATCAAGGGGGTATTTATAGAGATACCTAAACCCCAATTTATGATTAACCTCAAGTTGACATAATCTAGTTAAAGGTTAAATTATGATATATTAAATCCTTAACTAAGATTAGCCATATAATATGAAGGTTAAATTCTTAATTGGAATTGTTGTCATCTTCGATTGTCCTCGCTCGAGACAATAGCACCTCGCATGGAGAGATGCAATGGGTCGCAACCAAGAGGTTTGTGCTCAACTCAATCAGGGGCCTTTGGGAGTTTTTTACAAGGTCGGCTCCTTGTAAGGATGTGGTCTTCAAGGCGCTAGTTTCTCAACAAAGGGAAAGGGTGCGAGATAGTAAAAAAAAAAAAAAAAAAAAAAAACTCAACAAAGGAAAGAGGGGGCAATGCGCCAAGAGATCCGCTAATATCTTCTTGCAAAAATAGACCTGAAGATTATGTGTCAATGGTGAACACTTTCTCTCCTTGACACAGTGAAGTACAATCGAGATCTACCAGTTATATGCATGCATAAGAAGGCGGGTCCTACAGGAGAGCCAAGCAAGTGACTCAATCCAAAAATAGATGCAGACCCCTCACACACACATACACTTGATAAAATCTAATATTTAGGCAAAATATCACAAACACATACACATACACAACAACGGGTCTGCAGGCAATGCCAAAAATAGACATAGGCTCCCATGTATATATAGATGCAAGCAAACTCTTACAAATATTATGCTAGAAGTGGGGGTTCAATATTACCCATAAGTCTCTCAGGAACCACAACTATTTTTATAGAGAGAAATGAAAGGAAGACCTACAAATGTATACAATTACAAACTTGATGATCCTTTTACAATCTAAACTACTAGTATTTATAGATTACATTAGGAGAATTTTCCTTCAAAATCGTCTACAACTAGATTTGATAATTCCATATACTTTTCCTAGGAATTCTGATCACTGAATGACGTACTTCTATGATCATAATGACTAATCAACATGGGACTATTAGTGGCATACTTCATCTTGAATGATTTTCAGAGACAATTACCGAGGTTATCTTTTGGTGGATGGTCTTCATCTCCTCAATCGAGGAAGCATTAATTCAACTTATTTACCTTTGTCGCTTTTGATTTGACTCAGGCATCCATGTTCACTTAGCTCAAGAATCTCTTATAGACTAGTCAAAATTTTTGCTATTGCGTTTATCATGGATTACAAAACTTTCGATATGGGGACTTATCCCAAAGGACGGGCTCCTTTAGTGCTCCTTTGGTTGTTTTTCGAGACTTTTGCTAGATGAATTTTTGCATAAGTTCCAATTATCGAGAGTTCTTTTAGCTTGTTCTCCATGAGCTAGATAAAACTCCAATCAATGGTTATCAGGGTTTTGCCTTAGTCACAAGTGGTTAGTGAGGAACCACTATAGGAATAAGGTTAGATTACTTACATTCCAAGACAATGTGGGGGATTCTACAATTGTTTGGTTTGATGCTTGGTTGAAGCCTTATTGTATTATTGTTATTTCAAAATTTAAACCATTGATTCGAGTTTGTTTGGCTTGTAGAGATTCAAAGGTTAATAATTATATTGATATGAGCAATAATTTTAAATCTAGGATTTGTATTAATTGTTTCGTAGTGAGAGATGACTTCAAATAAATAATGGATGAACTACAAAAGACACTTCAATAGTTTTATTTACCCTTTTTTAATGAAAATCTGAGTTGCTTTTAAATATATCAAAAGATAGTAGATATTCTATCAAATTGGGATGTGAGGCTTTAGATCAATCAAAATTTCCTACTTCCAAAAATTTTCCTTGAAAGATTGTTTGGTCATTTGAGGCCCTCACTAGGGTTTCAATGTCATTTTGGTTAGTAGAAAATAAAACTCTTATAGATGATAATTTACAAAGAAAAAGATAGCATGGACTTTTGAGGTATGCTTTATGAAGGAAAAACTAAAAAAATTAGGTCATATACTTTTCATTGGTCCTATGCTTCTATCATTTAAGAATGTTAAAAAAAAAAGAGTTATTGAATCTATTTAAAAAAAATTAATAAAATGTTGGATGCATTATTTCCATTTTTTTTAATGGTTATATGAGATTGAAACGAGCTAATGCCACTTAATTATTTTTTCAACAAGTTTACATAGGTTTTTATAAGGGGTTTTGGTTCCTTCATATTGAATGAGGTTTAAACTTTAAACCTCTTAAAGAAAGGCCAAAACCCTTGCAACTTGAGTAAGGTTGCAACTATAATACATTATTTCAATATTAAAACATTAAACGTTTTAACATTTCTTCAATTAATTATTTATTAAAATTTATTATTTAAAAAAATAATAATAATAAATTAAAAATAAATTTCAAAATAACAAGTTTGGCATGTGTCTATTACCTAAAGATCCAAGAGTAGGTAATTATTTTAAGTTTTACTTTGCACGATACATATCAAACTGAACTGGTATAGGAGATTTATGACCTTTTACCCTTGTCAACTCACTAGTAGATAATATCTGCAACTCTCACTAAAGCTTAAACAATTTCTTAGCAGATAATATCTGCAACTCTCACAAAAGCTTAAGCACTTTCTTAGTAGATAATATCTACCAATATCATAATGTGAATAAACAGTCATGGACCGAACCGTCCAGACCTGCACCAATAAGCATGACAACTTAGCAAGATTGGAACAACCAACTATAAGAAGTAATGAGTCTCACTTAATACCCCTATAGTTAAATATTATAAGAAGTAATGACCGAACCGTCCAGACCTGCACCAATAAGCATGACAACTTAGCAAGATTGGAACAACCAACTATAAGAAGTAATGAGTCTCACTTAATACCCCTATAGTTAAATATTATAAGAAGTAATGAGTCTCACTTAATACCCCTATAGTTAAATATAATGCGCATGCAGTGAGGTCATGTGAAAAAGTTAGAATAGAACAAATACTTTTCCACATATATATTTATTATTTTATATTTTATTATAATTAATTTTTAAATAATATATTTAAAGTAGTTATTTGTTGTTTTCATTTGAACTTATGTTTTTGAAATATTATAAATCAAGATTCAAATTCCTCTAATCTGCCTTGCTAAAATCGAAGTTCGTGGATTTATTTATATGGCGCCATGTCAGAAGGTGCAGCTTCCATTCCGCTCCGAACAAAGGCACAACCAGCATGTATGGGCAACGAATCATCGATTGCCTCTTTAACACGTCATACGTTTTCTCTGCAACTTCAAATTTATGCTTTTCTTGTTTTTGTATTGTGAGTGAAATAGTGAGAAATGGACGTTATTTCAAATTTGTCTTTTATGGTTTAAATTTGATTTTTTTTGGGTCGCACTCAATCTTGGCCGTACCAACATTATCAATTGGATTTTGGGTATTCAATTTAACTTTTTGGTAGGGTGGAGATTCGAACCTGGGACCTGCCTTGGAGAATTCTCTCCAACTCACCTACAACACCTGAGTATTTTCAATAGTTATTTAAAAGATATATTAATTTTATATATTTTTAATAAAAACATTACTTATATTATTGATGATAAAACTCAAATATATATAAAAATATTAATAAAAAATATTTTCATGTATCTTCCTCTGGTCTTTAACCATGTTCATAAGTATTTTCTTTCACCTACTTTTTGGGTTGACTTTTGCTTTTAACCATATTATTCTCTTGCTTGTCCCTTCCTCTATCTCTGCCTCATTAGTGATGATGCAAATTTAGTATCACTTTTGCTTTCATTGTCTTAAATTTTTTGTATCTATGCCACGTCATTCGTGTCGTTATTGACCAGCAGGCATGGCTGACTCGAAATATAACACATTGGAATTTATTTTCTCACCGTCTCCGCACTTAACTGTACATGATCGTCTGGTTCCCAGTGTTGGAATTTCAGGGGTGACCGGTGAGCATCAATATTATCCTTTTATTTAAAGGTTAGTGGATTGGTAAGTGGTTAGGTATTTATTAAAAAAGATTTAGGTTCAAATTTTAGGGGAAATCAATTCTTTGCAAAGTAGTAGTCTGTTTTAAATCTTATGAGTACACACCAAGACCAACAACAATGATATGATAGTCCCCATCTCACATAGGATCAACAAAAATGAGACGGATAAGTTTGTTTGGAGTAGTTGTTGTGGTTTGTGGTTGTGTGTTAATCCTCTGTTGATAAGTTTAGTTTTCAGTCTTACAAGGGGTTATGGTTGGGATGGGAATGTTCAGCCCTGGGTGTTTGCAGGAATTTCTCACATTAACCAAATAAAAATTAAAAACAAAAATTCCTCTTAAGCCATTAAATTGATATGTTTTTGGATTAGACTCAAGTTCAAACTAGGGGTGGATACGAGTGATCTCGTTATAAGTTACAATAGAGTTTTAGAGGCTCTAAATGGTTCCATTTATATTACATTAACACTAAGTAGTGGTATTATAACAAAACTTATATTATCATGTATCCTTTAACAAGTTTAGATCCATAGTCTCCTTTTTAAATGTTGAGGAATCTATGAACTAATGCTTAGCCCTAAGCGTTGGTTGTAGGGGTTTATCATGTTAACCAAATAAAATAAAAGGTTGTCCTCTTGAGACATTAAATTGATATGTTCTGGGTTTGACTCAAGTTCAAACTACGCGTGAATATGAGTAATCTCGTTATAATAACATCAATAAATTTTTACTGGATCGGATCTAAATGGTTCCATCCATAAATTTTTACTGGATCGGATCTAAATGGTTCCATCCATATTACATCATCACTGCTTAGTGGTATTATAATAAACCTTCAATATTATCATGTAAGTTTAGATCCTTAGTCTCTTCCTTAAATACAAGTTTAGATCCTTAGTCTCCTCCTTAAATGTTGAGGAATCTAAGAACTAATGCTCAGTCCTAAGTCCCATTTGTAGGGGTTTTCACATTAACAAATAAAACAAAAAAGTCCTCTTGAGACATTAAATTGATTATTTATTTATTTTTTTAATTTTTTTTTGGGTTTAACTCAAATTCAAACTATGTGTGGATATGAGTGACCTCGTTATAACATCAATAAATATTGAGACCACTAAGCCATAATACAGTTTTACATAATCTAAATGGTTTCATTCATATTACATCATTACTACATAATGGTATTATAACAAAACATGGATATTATCATGTATCTTTTTAACAAATTTAGATCCTTAATAGAATTAATTAAGATTTATGTTTGATATTCATAGGCATAATTGTTTATCAAATCAAATTTTAATTTATAAAAGTATAATATTTAACTTTATTTTATTTAAAAAATTAAATCTTAACTATTAAATTTAATCCAACAAAAGTATTTATAATATATAAATTTATAAAATTAGGAATTCAAATTATGTAGTATTAAGGTCATTATATGATTGTCTTCTAAGGACAACTTAGTGGTATATCATTGGACTATTATCCAATGATATAAATTTATAAAATTAGGAATTCAAATTCTGTAGTATTAACAAAAGTATTTATAATATATAAATTTATAAAATTAGGAATTCAAATTTTGTAGTATTAAGGTCATTATATGATTGTCTTGTAAGGACAACTTAATGGTATATCATTGGACTATTATCCAAGCTACTCAGGTTAAGCATAACTAGGGCCACATTTCCATACAAGTGGTTTAACAAATATTGTTAAGGGTAAATACGTCAATATTTCTCATAGGCTTACATTACATATGCATGTAGGCTTACATAAATATTGTTTACCTTGGTCAATAAGATCATATTACTAATATTCCAACCCCTCAAAATATGAGTTGAGGGTTCAAGGAGAGGAGACATTAGAGATAGTAACATCTCCCCCATAATGGATGCACTAATGGGCCTGCATTGGATTTTTTTATCTAGGTATTTATTATATGAAAGTTTATTGCTTGACTTTAGGAATTATATCTCAATCTTTTATAATCCAGCTATGCAATTATTTATAGTGTTATGTTCTTTTACAATATGAACATGACTTTAATTTCTTTGAAGGCTTTGACTTACCCTTGGGTAGTTAAGACTTAGCATCCACAAAATGAAAGTCCTTAGGATGGGCTTCTATATGAGGAAGCACTCCATAATTCTTCATAGCAACTTCATAGTGCATAAGAAGTTTGAAGAGATCATCAATAGTTATGGGTTTCAAATCATGTATAGTAATGGCATTTGCATTAATTATTAAGCCAACTATTTGAAAGGTGAAGCTTGATTTGAAATAATAGATTTTGCATATTCTTTATCAATCTTTAACTTACCTTTTGTTGTACCTATATCAACTTGTAAATATTTAAACCATGACACACATGCCTCAACATCTTAAAACTTGAGTTTGGAGAGTTTTATTTCTAATTTGTTAACTTTAGTGGAGTTCACTCTTCCATACAAATTCCTTAAAGTGATCCAAATCTAGAAAGGATGGGTCAACTATTTGATATGAAAAAATATATCTGGCCCCACAAACATAAAGAATAGATCAAGAGCTTGCTCCTTGTTTCTCATTGGTGCATGATTACCAAGACTATATTTTGTTTCATCATTAAAAATGACCTATAAATTTTTACTTTTGAGTAGACCGCTATTTATCGACTAAGTGTTATAATTTTACCCATTGAGATGAGTAATATATGTCAAAGGATCCATTTTGCATAAAATTATTGCATAATTGTAAGTCATTGAAACGATGTTACTAGTGCATAAGGCTAAAAAAATATTACAACTTAAAAAGAGGGCTCAAAATGCTTACATATGTAGAAGTTATGGCCTTTGAAATATTGGGTTAATTAGCACTCAAATTCAAAAAATAAAATAAGATTTCCAAACCTTAGGAATAATTTGGTGAATCAGACCCTACCACCTGTCATGCATTGGCTAGATATCTTCTACCACCTATTTGCCACTATTCTGGTTTGACAAATTGACAACTAATACTTGGCATAGTTTGATTGGTTCATAATTGTCATATGTGTGTGAGGGGCACATTAGTCATTAATGTCAACAAGAGTAACAAAGAGAGGAGGATGGGATTTGAAGAAGTGATCTCGCATGGGAAGCAGTCTAGGCTCACTAGTCTAGCCAAGTGTCTCTATGATACCTTAGAATCAAATATGGCACATCCACCTCTTAAAGATATATATGCCTGAGAAACCAAAGCAAAAAAGGGATACATGTGAATTGAACCAAAGATCTTTTAGGAAAAATCTTCAAAAGTAATTTGCTAACCAAAAGAGCACACATTGAATTAGACATAACTTGTTAAGGCCTTAAGCAAAACATATCCTATTATGCGATGTTGGGAAAAAAATTTACTAAATTCTTTCAAAAGGGATAATATAGAAGATTTGTACCCGCAACCTTCCTAATGGCGAAAGCTTTTAATAGGTTGAATTGTCCAAGATACGATATGTTGAATGTGTAGAAAAAATAAAGCAATATGTTGTTCCTTTATTTTTTACTAGAGTGACCTTCTATCTACAAACAATGACATGCAAGGGAATATCACCCATGACTTTTTGACGAAGAAGGTTTTAAAGAATACTAAGCTAACCATGATATCAATGATGTCAATAAAGATAAGATGTCTAGCCATGGGTAAGGTATAAGTCCATGACCATTTTTGGAGAAAAATAGGAGTAGAATTTCGAGGGGATTGAAACTACAACCTCGGGTGTGTGAGTAGGATTCCAACATCCATGCCAATGACCAATGTTGGAGAAAATTTATTTGAATTTCTTCAAGACAAATGATTGTTCTACAAAATCAAAAGAGTGAGCAATTAGATTCAATCTTGTGACCTCCCACTTGGGAGGCTTTTAAAAAGCATATGCTAACTAGTATGCCCATTAGTAGGGGTGGAACGAAGCATCTGTGGCATTAATAAAAGAAGAGAGTTCCAATCATCCTTATGCATGAAAAACTTAAAAAAGGTTGGCATTGGTGTGATTTGAATGCACATCGTCATCCTACCCAAGGATCTTGCATTAGCCAAGACGCCTTTCAACATAGATCAAAAGTAAAACAAACATAACTGCCCTTATTTCCTCAAACAAATGCAAAACTAGTGTGCAAGGTATATAAAAAAGGTTTTGGTGCATGAATATTTGTTTCCCAAATTCAATTTTTTTAAATTTGAAAAGTTAAGAGTTTCCTTCAAAATTAAAAATATATGTTTCTTTTGATTTTGCTTGTTAAACCATCAAACAAAAAAATCCTTCTACTTAATAAGATCATGTCACTTTGTTTTAGCTTTGATACCATGTTAAAATTTAGAATACTTTATAGAAACATCACAAAACATGCATTCACCATAATCATATACCAAAGAGTATAATAGAAAGAAATTAAGAGACCATATAAACGAAAGAAATAATATAAATAACTAAAATAAGAATAAGTGGTGGGTGCTCATAGGCACCCCTATGATATTATATCATAATTTGATCTAATGGAGTATTTATAGAGATACCTAACCCCCAATTTAGGACTATCCTTAAGTTGACATAACCTAGTTAAAGGTTAAATTATAATATATTAAATCCTTAATTGAGGTTAACCATATAATATGAAGGTTAAATCCTTAATTGGATTTTTTTTCATCTTCAATTGTCCTCGCTCGAGTCAATCGTGCCTCGCATTGAGCGATGAAACAAGTCATAACTGAGAGGACGATGTTCGGATCAATCAAGGGCCTTTGGAAGATTTTTACAAGGTCGACTCCTTGTTAGGATGTGATCTTCGAGGTGCTAGTTGCTCAACAAAGGGAAAGGGTGAGATAGTAAACAAAATAAAAACAAACTCAACAAAGAAAAATGGGGTAATGCGCCAAGAGATATCCTAAGATCTTCTTGTAAGAATAGGCCTGAAGGTTATGTGCCAACGGTGAACACTTCCTCTCCTTGACACAGTGAAGTACAATCGAGATTAACCAGTTATATGCATGCATAAGAAGGTGGGTCCTACAGGAGATCCAAGCGACTCAGTTCGAAAATAAATGCAAGCTCCTCACACACACATACACTTGATAAAACCTAATATTCAATAAAAAAATAACAAACACATACACATACACAATAACGGGTCTACAAGCAATACCAAAAAATAAACACAGACTCCCATGTATATATAGATGCAAGCAAACTCTTACAAAGATTATGCCAGAAGTAGTGGTTCAAGATTGCCCACAAGCCGCTCATGAACCACAATTGTTTTTATAGAGAGAAATGAAAGGAAAGCCTACAAATGTATACAATTTCAAACTTAATGATCATTTTATAGTCTAAACTACAAGTATATATAGATTACATCAGGAGAATTTCCTTTTAAAATTATATACAAATAGATTTGACAATCTCATCTACTTTTCTTAGGGATTTTCATCACTAAATGACGTACTTCTCTGATCATAATGACTGATCAACATGGGACTATTAGTGCCATGCTTCATCTTGAATGATTGTCAGAGACAATTACTAAGGTTATATCTAGTAGGTGGTCTTCGCCTCCTCAATCAAGGAAGCATTAATTCAACCTACCTACCTCTGTCAATTTTGATTTGACTCAGACATCCATATCCGCTTGGCTTAGGCATCTCTCGTAGACTGGTCAAAAGTTTTGCTATTGCACTTCATCATGGATTACAAAACTTCTGATATCAAGACTTATCCCAAAGGACAAACTCCTTTAGTGCTCCTTTGGTTGTCTGTCAAGAATTTTGTTGGATGAGTTTTTCCATAAGTCTCGATTGTCGAGAGTTCTTTTAGCCTGTTCTACATGAGCTAGATAAAACTCCAATCATTAGTTATCGGGGTTTTGACTTAGTCACAAGTGGGTAGTTAGGAACCACTATAGAAATAAGGTTAGATTACTTATATTCCAAGACAATGTGGGAGATTCTACAATTGTTTGGTTGAAGTCTTATTGTATTATTCTTATTTCAAAATGTAAACTATTGGTTCAAGTTTGTTTAGCTTGTAGAGATTCAAAGGTAAATAATTATATTGATATGAGCAACAATTTTAAATCTTGGATTTCTATTAGTTATTTGGTTGTAATAGATGACTTCAAATAAATAATAAATGAACTACAAAAGAACCTTCAATAGTTTTATTTACCCTTTTTTTATGAAAATATGAGTTGGTTTTAAATAGATCAAAATATAGTAAATATTCTATCAAGTTGAGATTTGAGGCTTTAGAGCAATCAAAATTTCCTAAATCCAAAGATTTCCCTTGAAAGATTATTTGGTCATACTAGGACCTCAATTTCATTTTGATCAGTAGTTAAAAATAAAACTCTTATAGATGATAATTTACAAAAAAAAATATATCATGAACTTTTAAGGTATGTTGTATGCAAGGAGGAGCTAAAAACTTTAGATGAGATACTTTTTATTAATCTTATACTTCTATCATTTAAAAATGTTAAAAAAAATTTGAGTTATTAAATCTACTTAAAAAATATATAAAATATTTTCAATATTAAAACATTAAACATGTTAACATTTGATCTTGTCATTGTTTATTATAATTTGTTATTTAAAAAATAATAATAAAATTTTAAAAATAAATTTCAAAATCGCAAGAAAAGTTTGGCATGTGTCCCTTACCTAAAGATCCAAGAGTAGGTAATTCTTTTAAAGTTTTACTCTGCGCGATACATATCAAACTGAACTGGTATAGTAGATTTATGGCCTCTTACCCTTGTCAACTCCCTAATAAAGAAAATATGTAACTCTCACAAAAGCTTAAGCAATTTCTTAGTAGATAATATCTGCAACTCTCATAAAAGCTTAAGCACCTTCTTAGTAGATAATATCTACCAATATCATAATGTGAATAAACGGTCATGGATTGAACCGTCCAGACCTGCAACGATAAGCCTGACAACTTAACAAGAGTGGAACAACTATAAGAACTAATGTGTCTCACCACCTAATGCCCATAGAATTAGGTTTAATGCGCATGCAGTGAGGTCATGTGAAGAAGTTAGAGTAAAACAAATACTTTCCCCTCATCTATTTTTATTGTTATAATTTTCCCCTCATATATTTTTATTGTTATAATTTATTTTGGCTAATATATTCAAAGTAGTTATCTGTTGTTCTATCTGAATTTTTTTTGTTGGTATGTTTTTGATTTTTTTTATTAAAATCAGGTTTTACATGAACCATGCATTTTTTTTTTTGTGAGGCGTGCTTTGCAGTCCTTTGACCATTTTTGGCCCTTACTGACCATTTATATTTCGAATAAAAATTAGATTATCGTGGATTTATTTGTATGGCGCCATGTAAGAAGGTGCAGCCTGTTGAACACGTCTCTGCAATTTCAAATTTATGCTTTTGTTGAATTTGTGTTTTTTTTATTTATAAAAATCATATACTAATATTAATCAAAATTAGGAATATACAAACAAAATTAGTTAAAGGCAACATTACTAACATATAAACATCAACCACAAACTAAAGTGGCATAAAACCCTAATAAAAATAACCAAATCATTATAAAAGTATTTACAATATATATACATGTCCAAAATTAAATATAGATTGTAGAAGATGAGCAGCAGAACCGGAGGATCAAAACTCTGCAAAGTGTCAGCCATCCACAAAATGTAAATTATATATATGAATAAACAGTTGTAAATAAAACTGTAACAATTACACTTGAAGGTATTCATTCATATTAATATGTAGAACTTGAAGTTGAGGGAGCACCATCAGATTCTTTGATCTGAACTTTGATTTGAAAGCAATAAGAATCTAAGCAACCTGAAGCAAAATTTTAAATCTGGTGAGTCTCCTATACACAGTAAAAACCCTCGTAACACCACTAAATAACTCCTCATTTCTGGATAACCATATAAACCATAAAACCTCCATAGAAAAGAGCGTCCAAAATTTATTATAACAATGATGAAACTGAGGGATAAAACCAAAAATAGTATAATGTAGATAGTGTGAATGATCAATATTCCATCCATGTAAATCAGAAAAAAATAACCCCATATATGGCAAGCAAATAAACAGTCAAAGAAAATATGCTCAACAGTATCAGGCACCCGACATAAAGAACAAACAGAATAAGTAAAATAGAGAGAAATTGACGTTATTTCAAATTCGAGTCTTTTTAATAAGAAATTAAAGATCTTATCCTTTAAATTTAATTCTTCTTAATAATCATCTAAAAATATATCAATTAGATCACATTTATAATTTAGGGGATTTGGTCAGGTAGTTGCCCTAATGGCTAAAGATGGTGGTTGTTTCTTAAGTGGTCTTGTGTTCAAACCTCTTGAGGGTCGTTGTTGATGTAATTTGTAAACGTTCTCCTGAAGTTTACGATATTTACATACATGTTATAGGTGAGTTGAAGAGGGTACGTAATCATTTTTTGGTTCCAATCTCCATCCTACCAAATGCGCATTGGGTACCAAAATTCAGGCAACTCTCCTGCTAAATTAAAAAAATGTGGTCTTTTAGATCCCGAGAGTGGACGATTTTGATAGTAATTGATTTTTAGCTAAATTTAAAAAATGTGATATATTAATAAAGACTCCATTTACATTATTAATAACTTTAACCATATTCATAAGTTTTTTCTTTGGATTGCCTTGTACTTTTAACGTTATTATTCTCTTACTCGTCCCTTACTCCTATCCCTGGCTAGTTATGTTTTTCCGTTCCCTTACTTTTTGGGTTGACTTTTATTAACGTTATTAGTCTCTTACTTGTCCCTTACTCCTATCCCTGACTAGTTATTTTATCCCCTTGTACTTACTTTTGTATCTATGCCACGTCATTCGTATCGTTATTGACCAGCATGCATGGCGGACTCGAAATATAACGCATTCAAATTTATTTTCTCACCGTTTCCGCACTTAACCGCACATCATCGCCCGGTCCCCCAGATATGGAATTTCTACTTTAGTAAAGCTTAATATTTATGCTCACACTTCCCAGTTTTTTAAATTTCCCTTGCCAGGGATGACCCGCTCACTGGGAGTGAGCACCAATATTCTCGTTTTAATTTTAGTTAAAGTTTGTCCTCTTCAGTTTGAGTTTTACTTAAGTTGCGTGGATATGCGTAATTTTATTATAATAATATTTATTAATATTATTAAGTGGTAATCGAATTTTAAAGAATTGAAACGGTTTTATTTGTATTAAAATGATATTATAACAACACTTAAATATTATTATATATCGTTTCAAAAGTTTTGATTTTAATTTCCTTCTTAAATATTAGTGGTGAGGGTTTGGGGCTGCAGTTACGGAGTTGGTCCCAGGTTTCAATCGAGCTGCGGGTGTGTGAGTGGTGACAAATAGATGGGTGTGTTATAAAAAAAAAAACTAATACTATTTAATTAAATGACAATAAATTAATTAAATTTTATATTTGATATATTTTAATTATAAAAATATATATTTAACTTTATTTTATTTAAAATTTCAAAATCTTACTTATAAAATTTAATCCTAAAAAAATTTATAAAATTAGAATTAAAAAAAAAAAAAGTACAATTCAAAATGATTAAGATCATCTTATAAAGATATAACTGTTCAAATCATAAACTTCTTAAAGAATGTAACTCCAATTATATGATTTATTATACTTGAACTTATTTTCTTTTATTACATAAAAGAGTTGGTAATAACTATTTTTAGTAATTGGTTAGCGCAGTTCAAACCACAGTCCCAACAAGACGCCTATCCGTCTTGTTCTTGTTGATCCGGTATGACAAGACCATCAGTTATTTGAGGTTCGTATCGTCGTATAGGTGTGACGTACACTGAGAGGATTTTAATCAGACTATTACCTTTGTACTCAGAAGATTCTAACCAGAGTACTACCTTTAAAAAAAGTTGATTTCCTCCAAAATTTAAACCTAGTCTCTTCTTAATAAATACCATAATACTTAAACTTACTTTAAAAAAATACGATCATCCGAGGCCATAAGTGGGCCCCACTACACCTCTCTTTACCTTATAAAACACGAAATGCTTAGTATCGAAGCTCGTGAATCATCGGCAACAAAATCGCCTGGCAGTTCTCTCTCCCGTTCAGCATCGAAATTCGTTTGTAATTTTTAACAGAAATGGCCACCAATTCAGACACTCCCAGTAGCTCGACCTTCGCTTCCTCCTCTGCTTCCACGTCAACAGCGACTACTGCGCGCGAAAAGCCTACTCAGCCCAGAACAACTTCCAGAAAACCAAAATGTATGTATAATCAATAGCATTTCCTCTCTACTTTTCCTTCGGAAAAAAGGGAAAAATCAAAATACTTCTCCTATAATTGTTCTCGTGTTAAGCTTCTGTGCTATATATTAAATCATATCATGTTTCTGGTCAAGTAGGCCTATTCCAAAAATTGTTTCATTTTCAAATTCTTTAACGGATATGTTTACAGAAATTGTTTCATTTTCAAATTCAAATTCTTGCAACGCCGGAGTAATGCATGTAATGACTTCTTAATTTAAGACATTGCCGTCGTAAAATCATCACGTAAATTGGAAGAATTCATAGATCGCAGAAACATATTAACTACTTCGAATTTGTCTTTAGAGATTACAGATTTTGGTAAAGGATCTGCTTGGCTCTGTTTTGCTCCAGTCTCTAATTCAATGTGTAAAATAAGCATATACACAGCGTCGTAACCAGAGGGGAAGGCCGTATCTAGATCACTCGCTAAGATTTGAAAACAACTATCTAGATCAAATTTTCGATCTGCTAATTTTTGTCTTGCCCTAAATTTTGTTCAAATTTTATGGTTGGTTGTGGAAAATAGTTTTGTTTAGCTGAAAGCCCCTTGCCTCCCCTGCCTTGATCTCTAAGAAGAGAGGGGAAAAATAAAAAATAAATGAATAAATCCCCTTTTTTTATATAAATAATACTTGCCAAGTCTCTGCTTGTATTGATCTGTCTTGACTAGTTTAGGCGTCACTAATCCTTGTATTTGAAGTTGCAGAGCCTAAAAATTTAGTAATATTTTAAACTGGTCCTGAATGCCATAGGAGATTATGGAGGATGTGAAATAAATTTTCATTAAATACCGAACCATCATACTACATTTTCTGTGGAAAGGCAGAAAAAAGTCTTATATTTGACAGTTCCCTGCGGTTGAATTGAGGTTGTGGCTCTAAGTTTACGGTCAAAAGGAACGGAATTTCAACTCAATTCCTCGTCTGTGTTCTATATTTTGGTCATATTTGTTGGTCTATCCCTCTTGACCCTCTGGTCAGATAGATAATGCTGACTTGCAAATTGTAGAGCAATATGAAGACGAATAAATTTCAGATTTAGTTCAATTTAAATAAGGAAATGGACAAAATTATCATTCAGAACACATGTTGACAATGGCTAGCATAGTACAATCCCATTCTGTTGTTCCATAAGCAATGGGCAGTTGAGTTTATAGGCGTGAGAGGGTCTTTACTTCAACCACAGTACGAATGGAATTTGTAAAAGTCCACAGATATTCAAATTCTTCTGCAACATGTAATGAGGAAGAGTACTGTAGATAGAAGATACTAAGGTGCTGACCTTGTTGATTGAAAAGCCTACGGTTGAGTTTATAGGTACGAGAGGGGCTATACTTCAACCAACAGTGCTAATGGAATGTGTAAACTTCACATATTTTCAAATTCTTCTGCACCATATAACGAGGAAGAGTACCGTAAGGTACCAAGGTGCTGACCTTCTTGATTGAAAAGCCTACCGCGTCACTAGTACATCTCTACCCAATAATGACCATGCCACTCGGAAGAATACTTAAGCTGGCGATCAAATTTGAGGGCTAGAATAAAATTTCATGCGAAGACTCATAAGGTTATAAACAAACTAGGTATTTTAAAGTGAAATTTCAAAAATCATTGTTTTTTTTTAATAAGGTTATAAAAAACTATCTGAATTTTTTTATTATTTTTAAATTGGTTATATGGATTAAAATGGTCTCAGGGTTAGAATAAAATTTTATGTTAAGAGTTAGAAGGGTTATAAAAAAACTATATATTTTTAAATGATTTTTTTCATTGGTTATATGGATTAAAATGGTCTCACTTGCATTACATGGTCACCACCTAGTGGTATTACAACAACTTGGATAGTATTTATGTATAGTTTAACAAGATTGGCACCAGAGTTTCTCCAAATCTAATCATCTAGTGGTATTACAACAACTTAGATATTATTTATGTATAGCGTGACAAGATTCACACCTTTGTTTTCCCAAATCTAACCATCTAGTGATATAACAACTTGAATATTTTTTTATGCATAGAGGAATCGACAACTACCTTTCCTTTTTAACAATTGGTCATAGGATCAAGTCGCATTGTCTTCTATTGTAGCGTCAAATCATGGTACTACCACTATAATCCCTATCTCACCTCGATAAACATGATTCGAAGTGAGGAAAATCCTCAATGGCTCATGCTTGGTACTGTCGTCGTCAAGCTAATGCACACTCAGCGGACTCGTCACACTACTACCTTTGCCTTGGTTGAGCATGCCCTCGAGGTTTGAACCCATGTCTCCTCCTGGTAAGTGCCCAATATCTTACCAATCCAATAGCCCTCGGGGATTGTATATTATTTATGTATAAATTGACAAGATTCACACCTGAGTTTCCCTCGAATCTAACCACCTAGAGGTATTACAACTTGGATATTATTTATGTATAACTTGACAAGATTCACACATGAGTTTCCGTCGAATCTAACTGATAAAGCTAATGTCATTTAATAAAATCAAAGTTATTTTTTATTTAAAGAAGAAATTAAAATAATAATATATTTTATTATAAATTTATAATAAAATTTAAATATAAAAATATAATTAATATTGATAAAATAAAATTATTTATCTATTTTATTTAATAGAAGAAGCCTTTAAATTTTTATTTCTTTATTTTTACATCTATATTGATAAATTGGAGGAATTAATAGGAAGGATGGAAGGAGAGAAAATATGATTGATTAATAATTTAGTGAAATTTCTCTTCTATGTTGATGTCATTGATAAAACATTTGAAAGTTTAAAAGAACATCTAAAAGCTTAAAAGCATTTTTGTAAAGAAGTTGGGATGCAAGTAAACACTAGTAAGATTAAAATTATGGTCTTCTTTACTCAAAGAGAGCATATATATATATAAAAGGAAATATTTTAACGGTAGTAAGGGAATACAAATACCTTGGATTAAATTTTTAACGTAAACTTAATTGAAGAATATGTTGGATGGAGGGCACTCTACTCATTACTAAATAGGAGCATAAAAGCAAAGTTGGGGGATTGAAAAACCATTACGGTCCTTTTGGGTTATTAGTTATTCCAACGGTGTTATATGAGTGTAAGGTGTGGGCTAACAATATATCAAATTATAAATGGAGACAAATATAAAGAATTTAAAAGCAATTGTTACAAATAACTTTAAAATTAAAGCATTAGTCCTATATAAGATTTTACTTGTTGAAACATGGGTTTTCATGTTAGAAGCAGAAGCTATGGTAATACGGGGTACCTAAAGAAAATAAAAAGAACGGAAAATAGTAGGTTGTTAGACAAGTAACTAAAGAAACATTGAATAGAAGAAAAAATAGGATAAAACAAAACAACAAATGGATGGGAAAATGAAGCATTAAATTTCATGAGGTCCTAAACTCCAACAAAGAATTTAAACAATATGTGAGGGAAAAAATCAAACTTGAAATGGACTAGAAATTTAAGAAGGAAAATACAATTATACATCTATAAGTTCAACCCAAACTATGACCATAGCCAAAAGAAGTACATAGATGCAAAGATCATATGGAAGGAAAAATGCTTATAGCTCAACTAAGATCCAGTTCACACCATCTCAAACACAAAACTAGGAGATGGACAATATCTCAAGAGGCATGGCTAGAACGAATGTCTTTTGCACAATTGGAGTAGTGAAGGCCAAAAAATATTTTGTCATGGATTGTGAAGC
This sequence comes from Wollemia nobilis, assembly GCA_028583015.1. Lineage (NCBI taxonomy): Eukaryota > Viridiplantae > Streptophyta > Pinopsida > Araucariales > Araucariaceae > Wollemia > Wollemia nobilis. The sequence goes on from JAQPPZ010002174.1 coordinate 572,600, forward strand.
CTGCAAGGACATCAAGAATGCATATATGAAGACCAAAAAGTATTTTATCATAGAATGTAAATCCTACAAGGACACCATGAATGCATTTGAGGACATTCTAAAAGTAGACTTACTAATAGAATTTTTTGAAGAAATGAGAATAAAAAAACCAAAGAAACTTCTTATGAAAATCAACAATGAAAAAAATACTACATAAATGATAAGAGGATGTCGAGCTTTTTTATGTTGTTGAACTATTTTTTTATTTTAATAAAAATTGTAAATAATTATACAATTTTTTAACTTTGTCTAGTTTTTTTATGTTATTAAACTTTGGAACTCTAAATAAGAGGTCCAAGGTTTGAATATAAAAAGAAAATTATTTAATTGGTTTGATCTTATCTAAATATATATGAAGTAGATATGTTTAAAATATTAAAACAACCTTCTCACGAGATGTTGCGTCAATAGACATAAGCAATCTTATTAGTTCCACTACTAACTCGTTTACTTCATACCTAATATATCTTTTATTATTATTTTATTGATGTTATACCCTCGCACCTATACAAGGAGATCTAATATCACAAGAAATGCTATCAAGTGTCTAGGGAGTTCAAAACCTTAACCTTTTCACATCGAGCATTCCCACTCACCACTATACCAAGACCTTGTGGTCATGTCTCTTTTAGTGGTTAATGTCGTTGTTATCAATGACTTTGTCCAGCATACTATCCTTTCAATGAAAATGATTTAATCCAAAGGTCCTATTATAACGATGGATTTAGGATTTTATAAAAATATAAATAACGATTTCGACTTTGGACAAATAGGAACTTGCAAGATCGATAATTAAAATTTTAGATAAAATTTAACCTTCAAATTTTGGTTCTTACCTTCAAAAGAAAAATAAAATTTAATGATTTGTTTTCCTTAAGAAAAAGAGGTTGTACTCAAGTCCCCCTCCCTTGAAAAATCACAACTCTCTCCTTTAGAGCTTGAGAGTTCACAAACATATTCAATTCTCATCTCAAATGAGTTGCTATAGCTAGATACCTACATCTTTTTTCATAGAAAGTTTGAATTCTTGATTTTCATTTTTTTGGATCTTAAATTTTCTTTGTAAATACAAATATTTCAAAATTTAGTATCGTTCTTCTTGATATTTTCCTGCAACAACCTTCACAATACCAAAATTCCACCTCTACTATCTATGCACTACATCTTAGTAGAGTAATATTTTTAAAACTTTGTGTTATCACAGTCTGCTTTACCAACTCTTGATTGTTAGTTTCCTTCCTAAAGTATAAGTGAAACCATAAGAACTCTAATAAATAGTTTAGCAGTCTCAAAAAGTTGAAAGTTTATGATTAAATCTTATCAAGGAATATATGCATAACTAAACTATGGGTCATTATATAATCCAAGTGGAATTCATTTTAATTCCAAATAACCAATTAAAAAAATATTTTATCATTTCAATGAGTTATGAAATGAATCTCATTTATATTATAATGAAATTTTAACAAATCATAATGGTATTATTTTAATAAATAGTTTAGCAATCTCAAAAAACTAAAAGTTTTAATTCATACTTTGTCCCATAATCTAACCAACAACTCAAATAGTCCATTTAGCCATGAAATCCATATAATATCATCTTTTTCTGCTTCAGCATACAAAAATTATACTCGCTTCATGAAATCATAGTCCGCTTTACCAAATCTAGACTGTTAGTTTTCTCCAATGCATTGATCTATAAATGGATCCCCTAAAATATTTTGTAATCCTTTGGAACATTATTTTGAATTTGCTCCTTTTAATTTTTTCTTTTCATCTTCAGCTAAACATACGACTTCCTCTAACCATGGAAAAGAGAATTTAAGTTCACGGTCCTCTATTAAAATCCCTCTATTGGCTAGTCTATCTATACATTTATTCCCTTCTCTTAACGCATGTGTAAACTTGATTTCTTCAAATTTTGTAGCAAGGTCTTGTATTTCCACAATGATCTCTTTTATGTTCCATGGAGCCTTTTTTTTCTTAAAATTGCATTTATTACTATTAGTGAATTTCCTTCCATCTATACTTTATTCCATTTCATTTGTCTATACACTTTTAATCCTTCCAAAGCCACCCAAGCTTTAACTTCATTATTTGTCTTAAATCCAATATTGAAAGCATAATGTGATAAAATCTCACTCATAGTATTTTTATTATTCCTCCTCCTATTGGTCTTTGATTTCCTTTAGAATTTGCATTAAAACTTTATTTAACCAACTCTACTTCCTTTAGTTTCTATTTTATATTTGTTTCCTTCCTTTTGTTTCTCTTATACCCACTGTCATAATTCTAATTGATGACTTGAATCCATCTAGCAATGTCTTAAGAGATGGTCTATACTCTCCTCCCCATTTTACATAGAACACATTGTGATGGGCCATGAAAACCCCTTTTCATTAGGTTATCATAGGATAAAATTATCGTGTGACCTACTAGCAATATAAACATTTTGACTTTTAGAATGCTAAGGCTATCCCAAATATCTCTCTATATTCTTACAGTATTCTTATTTTGTTGGTGCTTTACATTATATCCACTTCTTGTTGTGTATTTTCTTAAGCTATTCAAATCATAAATGAACTTATCCTTGGCTTCCCTTGGAATAATCATTGTTGTTATATTTCTGCTCAACTGCCTCTTGGCAACAATGTCTGGTATTCTTGTAAAAAATATTCTTTCCATTTATATCTTCCTTCTTGGTCCTTATACATAATGTTTGAAAACCTATCATCATATTTTTCTTGAAGTAATCTCATCCATGGTTTCAAAATTAAATCTATATTGAGTGGTCTTTTATCACACCAAGTATCCATCCAAATAAAAAAAAATCTCCAGTTCTCACCACCCATCTTAGACCTTTAATCACTATATCAATTAATTTTTTAAAACCATTCCATACTGTAAATCATCAAGTAGTGAGAATACAGTAAATATTAAGCTTGGGTCATTGGGATCAACATACTTAAAAGAATTAGTGTCCATTGTCTTTGATTTTATTTGCACAATCTCCAAATTACTTTTCCCCTTAAAACTAAGTTTGCATCGTAAGAACTCTTAAACCTAGACCTCCCTAAGTTTTATTATCACACACCTTGCTCTGTTTCACCAAAGGAAAATTCCTTTTATCATGTAATCTTGACCACATAATATAGATTAAACTTTTTTCTACCGATTTTGGCATAATATACAAGGACATATAATATGTTGGAATGGCCTATAAGATTGATTTAATTAGCTACACTCTTCTTAGTAATGATTACCATCTACCTTCCAATGCTAGTAGTTTATTCTAAACATTACTTATATATGGATTCCATAATTCTATCCTCATTATCCCCTCAAATAACCACATCCCTAGATATGATAAATTTACCCCCAATTGAAGTAACTTGCATATCCTTGCTCTGATTCTAGTTTTATTGTTTAGGAAGTTAATTTTAGATTTTGTCTTATTAAATTTTTGTCCATACACTCTTTCATATTCCTTTAATAAGTTATTCAAAGCTTTGACCTTGTTTTTCCTTGCTCTCCCAAAAAGGGTTATATCATCTACAAATTGTTGATGGGTGATGGTGTCAATATTATTACAAGCCTTAAGCCTGCTTATTAACCTATATTTGTATGCCTTCTTCATGTTCCTTTCCAATACCTCTACCATAATAATGAATAGGTATGGTGATAGATGATAGCCATGTCTAAGAGTCCTCTTGACTTTGAATGATTTTGTTACTAGACCACTGACTATATTGTGGATACACAAGCTTTATCCATATGACATATTTCTTCCCAAATCCAAACTTTTATGATATTGCAAAAAGAAAATTTTATTTAACCTTATCATACGGTTTATTCATATCAAGTTTTAAGATCATTGCTCTTTCGTTTCTAGAAGTTGTTGAATCCATTACTTCATGAGCTACTATGGTCTCGTTTAGAATCTATCTCCCTTTCACATATCATCCTTGACATTTTAAAATAATTTTATCTAATAGTGGTCTTGATTTATTTGCCAACACTTTAGAGATTATCTTATATGCCATATTACATAGGCTTATGGGCCTGAATGAATCAAATAATTAAGCATCCTTCTTTTTTTGGAATCAAGGTAAGATATGTTGCATTTATTTTATAAGGTATGTATTGTTTTACCCTAGATTGTTCCACTACCACCAATAGAATCCTTCACTATTTCCTATTTATGCTGATAGAATATTGCAAAGATCCCATCCAAACCAAAGGATTTATCTTTATCAAAAGAGAAAAGAACTTAATGAACTTCTTCAAGAGTAATAGGCTCCATTAATTTGCTATTGTCTTCATCTATTATAATTGAAGGTACTTCTTGGAGTAGCTTATCATTAAGAACTTAAATCTTCAATCCTACAATATTTTGGTAAAAAAATCTTGTCTCTTTTCTGATTTCGCTTTGGTCTTCAATCCAAACCCCTTCTATTGATTTAATTCTACTAATTCTAGATGTTGATTTCTATACTATTGCCATCCTATGAAAAAACCATTTTTTTATCTCTTTCTTTTAACTAAGTCTATCTCAATTTTAATATCCAAAAATTTTCTTCCTTACTCAAATTATTATGATATTCACTAAGCAACTCCCTTTCCTATGAGCTTGGATTATTGTGCTCATATTTTTGTAATTTTGAAAGTTTCTCTTTTAGTTCTTTATTCTAAAAAATATTTGCGAAAGTGTTCTTATTTCATTCTTTTAATCTAGATGGCATTGATTTAATTAGTTTTAGAAGTGTATACAACCCATAATTTCTTGAAGAATTGCATGTTTGTGTTATCATATCAACAAAATTGTATACTCAGTCTAAACTCGATATTTTTAAGTAGGCAATTTCTTGTTAATATTTTGATCATGTTGTACCATGTCCTCTAAGATCTTATCTGCCTTTTCTTCATAGGCTAAAGCCTCAAAAGAATTGGTGTTTCTTCCAGTATTCTTATTACTGCTCTTCATTGTTTATTTATTTTCATCTATTTGAACCTAATTTTTGGAAATTGAAAACCATCCTCATCTATATCCATTTGTAAGTTTCTCTTGTAGTTTTTTCTACATATATTTCTACTGGACTCTTCATAGGGTATGATCTCTCAATATGCCCCACCTCATGACATCTTCCACATCTAAAATATATATTTTTATAATATTTGGTTTGGGTCCACAACTTACCCCGATACTTAAGAATGATTGATTTTAGTAAAGGTTTATTGATATCAATCATGACCAATATCCATGCATAAATAACCAATACTTTATTTTTTGTAGTTTCTAAAATCTCAAGGAATTCTTTTAGAGTGTTGCCTATTGTCTTGAAGGTATCCATTTCCTATAATTTAATGGGCAACCCATACATATTGAACCATATTAATACTAGGGATATATTTATGTTTTTAGATATAAAGTCTTCAAACCAGTGGATAGGGAAGAGTCTTGCTCTTCTATAAGCCAAGGACTCTCTTTCAATATTCTATCTCTTTTCTTCTTGAAAAAGAAGATGTCTAAGAAGAAACCTTTGGGAAGAAAGGATAGAGTCACTCTTGGAGTCTTCCATCTTCTATCAATCCATTTTCTCATAGCTAAAGTCCCTATCCAAGACCCATTAAATTTACCAATGATTCCCTTACCTTTGAGCAACGAGGATCGATGCTTTGTGAGGTCCTCCCTAACATCTACTACTAGGGCCTATTCTAAGGATTTAGTTGTAAATTGATCCATAGAAAGGATACTATAACTCAATATCGACTAAGATTTACCAGTATATCCTATAGCGATTATATCATTTGAAAATAAACCTACAATAATATACATGCATAACTTCAAAAAAAATGAAGGGACAAATAAAAATTAGCTAAAAACATTCTATGTCTGTATGGAATGTCTTGCCTCGTTGATGCCCTTGCTCTTCATTGTTCCTCCCATCATCTAGATCCTAGCTCATAGATATCTACAATTTCATTATCCCATGACTTGAAAAATTGTCACTACCCTTATTATGGATTATTGACTTCACTAGGTGGTATCCCCATCAATACTGCTCAAATTCCTTCATATGACCACTTATTTTAAATATATTCAAATTCTACACAATTTGGTCCAAGAATAATCTTAATTGGATAATCCTTCACAAAGATATGGTTCCTAAAATATGAGACTTTCTTTCTAGAAAAAAATGCTCTAACGTTGCTTTTGTTTTAGACAATTATTTTGACATGGATGTATCTCCCTCAATATTACTTGGATTATTTTGTATGACCACTCATTTCAAAGCTCTTCAATTTTTACAAAATAATGATGCAAGAATTATCTAAATCGGATAAATCTATGCAAAGATATGGCTCCTAAAATATGAGACATTTTTTTGGAAAAAACTACCCTAATTGCAACCAATAAAATTAATGATTTACTTCACTATTCCATAACAAATATTAACATAGTTTTTCATATGACAAATAATATTTAAATTCCACTTTTCTTGCATGACTCAAGGCCTTTGAAGAGCCTTCGAGACTATCAATTTAGAGACTAATTACAACCATATGCCTAAAGATTTTTGGTAGCTAATTTTACGGGGTCCCATGCAGGGGTTGCCAAAATGCAAAATTCTTAGCAAGGGAACCATTGTAAAACAAAAATCATAGTTAATGGAAACAAATATTTTTTTTGAAAACATGGAGCATTGATTTTATGCAAAATTCTTAGCAAGGGAACCATTGTAAAACAAAAATCATAGTTAATGGAAATACACATTTTTTTGAAAACATGGAGCATTGATTTTTTAGATTAAAAATTTTGAGGGAGACTGGAAGATAAAGCCACATGTTAGATATTTTCTCTCACCACAATGTATATTTTATGTCGATCCCTCTAAAGCTCATCCATAATTTTTAGGACATCAGGACTAGATTTTTGCTAAAAAGTATTTGAAATTCTATAGGAGGAATTTTTTTAAATGCATAGGACCTCATTGTTACCTAAAGTCCTTAAAAATTTTCACCAAGTACATATTGAGATATTATCATATTTCTACTACATGAGACCTCACTTTAATACCACATTTGAAACATTTTGTCTAACTAGGAGTGATCTTAAAAATATCACTTATTTCCAACTAGTGTATACATATGAAAAAATAGAACATGATAAGATCTTTAATTTGTTAAGACAATTATTAAAAATATCTCATTTAAAAGATATTTATCTAAGGATAAAAATACTAATCTTAAATTGTTCTAAGTATTTGTTAAAACTATGGTAAAGGATCATGGAAAAACAAGTCTAAAAAAATTGGATATCATGCATGACATCGAGGTAGATTTGATGGTGGTGGTGGGACTCTTGAGCATAACATCAACCTCTCCCTCTGTCTCCTTTTTAGGACTTCCCCCAGTTTCCTCCAACAATTACTCATGCTTAAAATTATAATCATATAGAACCTTGTCCTTGACCTTGCTACTCTTAAATATGATCTCCAAAATTTCTCATCACTTAATGTCCTATTCCTTCTCTTGGTTTTCACTCCTTATATAGTTCTCTAGAATCCCATAAGCTTTCTTGTGAAAAATCCCAAAAACTTTATTTTCCATCTTGTGTCATTAATCATTGCCAAAAATAACATAATATTATGACAACCCTCAATTTTGCCTTCCCAAGTCCTTATCCCTTAATAATCCCTAGACAAATCACTCTACCACTTCTACACTACACAAATCCATATTTACCTTGTTAACTAGAAATTGATAGCCACTTCAATTCTTTATTTACTACATGCATGTCCATAATTACTCATATTTTTTAAATTATGCAATTCCACCACTCTTGTGTCTTCAATCAATACTAGGATTTCCTTTCTCATTCAATATAACAACCTTCTAACATTGTCATGCCCCTCATTGTTGTTAATCGACAAATTATTGAAGGGTTCATCCTCCTATGTAATAGGGATTACATTCAATGACCATCGGGGTTCATTCAAACATTGCTTTATACATGATAAAATACGTGTTAGTCATATGCAAAAGCCTTTCCACCAAATTTTGTTGAATGGTGATTCTATGTTTCAAATTAATTTAGATTGTGCCAAATTAATTGTCTTTGCCCATGGTTGTCCTTTGTGGTTCCATATATCATATTCTAAACATCTTCCACCATCATATTAAACTTGTTGTTCAACATCATGACATACATGCCAATACTTATATTCAAATATGCTCGTTCTCTTATTGTCATGGATCTCACATAATAATGAGATGTGATGATTTAGGGTTTTTTTTTTTCCATTAACTAATGAAAGTTATTTTTTCTTGTAAAAACTCTCATGTAAAAAAAATACGGTTGACCTCTACAAGCATGATGGCTTTATATATATATATATATATATAATACACACATGCACACACACCACACCCCATCATGGTTTGAACCTAGGTTTCTTGAAAGAGAGCCCAAAGCCCTAACCACTACGATGTCCCACAGTGATGACTTAACATATTTATAACATTAGGTTCATTATGTTCTAATTTAAATTAAGGAATTGAAAGCTAAAAATCCTATCTAAATTATTTAGCCATGTCACTACCCAATACATGCTATCTAATATCTAATATAGTTATAGATTACGAAATTGACAATGCCCACCTAAATGCTCCATGTCATAAATGTTCCACGTCAACATAAAATTATTACTATAATTATCCCTCGCATTTTAAGGTTTTCATGGAAGAATAAAAATAAAGTATTTACAAAGTTATGCCAAAGGGTTCATTTTGCATAAAATTCTTACTTTTGAGTAGATATCTATTTTTACTAAGTTTTATAATTTTACTCATTAAGACGAGTAATATATGCCAAAGGGTCCATTTTGCATAAAATTATTGCTTAGTTGTAACAAGTTTTTGAAATGATGTCACCAATGCATAAGGCTCAAAAAACCTTACAATTTGAAAAGGGGGTCCAAAACGCTTCCATATGCAGAAGTTATGGTCTTTGAAAGTTCGGGCTAATTATCACTCAAATTCATATAATAAAATAAAATTTCTAAATACCTAGGTGTTGTAGGTGAGTTGGAGAGGAGAGGGTCCCAGGTTCAAATCTCCACCCTACCAAAAAGTTGAATTGGGTACCCAAAATCCAATTGATAATGTTGGTGCGGGCAGGATCGAGCGCGACTCCCGGGTGACTTTGAAGGTGTAGAACCCCCTGGTCGTGGTCTCTCAGACCAAGGCGGCATCGTAAGGGGTTTTTTGCTTAAAAAAATAAAAAATAAAAATTTTAAACCTTATGAATAATTTGGTGAATCAAAGCCTACCACCTATCATGCATGGACTAGATATCTTCTACCACCTCTTTGCCATTGTTTTGGTTTGGCAAAATTGGTTCCTAATTGTCATATATGTGTGTGAGGGGGGGGCATGTTAGTCGTTAATGTCAACAAGGGTAACAGAGAGAGGAGGATGGGGTTTGAAGAAGTGACCTTGCATGGGTAGCACTCTAGGTTCACTAGCCTAGCCAAGTGTCTCTATGATACCTTAGAATCACAGATGTCACACCCATATCTTAAAGGCATATGTGCCTTACAAAATAAAACAAAAAAGGGATACATGTGATTTGAACCTAAGATCTCTTAGGAAAAAGATTTAAAAGTAATTTGCTAACCAAAAGAGCACATATTAAAGCCTCCATAACTTGTTAAAGCCTCAAGCAAAACATATCCTATTGTGCGACATTGAGAAACATGTTTTCTAAATTATTTCAAAAAGGATAATGTAGAAGATTTGAACTTGCAACCTTCCTAGTGGAGAAAGCTTTTAATAGATTGCATTATCCACAATACAATATGTTGGATGTGTAGGAAAAACATATAAAGATGTTGTTCCCTTATTTTTGACTAGAGTGACCCTACATCTACAAACAATGACATGCGGGGAAATATCACCCATAACCTTTTTGATGAAGAAGAATTTAAAGAATACTAAACTAACCATAGTATCAACAATATTAATGTAGATAAGATGTTTGGCCATGGAAAAGGCATAAGTCCATGATTGCCATTGGAGAAAAATATAAAGTCTTACGAGGAGTACAATATCGTGGGAATTGAAACTACAACCTCAAGTGTGTGAGTAGGATTCCAACATCTATGCTAATGACCAATGTTGGAGAAATGTTTTTTGGCTTTCTTCAAGACAATGACTATTCTACAAAAGAAAAAGAGTAAGCAACTACATTCAATCTTGTGACCTCCCACTTGGGAGGCTTTTAAAACGCACGTGCTAACTAGTTTGCCCATGAGTATAGATGAAATAAAGCATCCATGATAACAATAAAATAAGGGAGTGCCAATCATTCTTATGCATGTAAAAATTATGAAAAGGTTGGCATTGGTGTGATTTGAATGCACACCTTCATCCTACACAAGGATCTTGCACTAGTCAAGACGACTTTTGACATGGATATATCCTTCTTTCATCGAACGAACACAACAAGGATCTTGCACTAGTCAAGCCAACTTTTGACATGGATCTTTCCTTCTTTCATCGAACAAACACAAAACTAGTGTGCAAGGTATATAAAAAGGTTTTGCTGCATGAATATTTGGTTCCCAAATTCAAATGTTTTAAATTTGAAAAATTAATAGTTCCTTTCAAAACAAAAAATATGCGTTTCTTTTGGTTTTGTTTGTTAAACCATTAAATAAACAATTCCTTACGCTTTGTGATATGATGTCATTTTTTTTTACTTCAATACAATGTTGGAATTTAAAATAATTTCTAAAAACATCACAAAACATGCATTCACCATAATCATATACCATAATCATATACCAAAAAGTATTGAATAAAGAAATTAAAAGACCATATAGACGGAAGAAAGAATATAGATAACATAAGACACCTTGCAGTATTATATTATAATTTGATCTAATGGATTAATCATTGAAGGTATTTATAGATATACCTAATCCCTAATTTACGACTAACCTCAAGTCGACATAACCTAGTTAAAGGTTAAATTATAATATATTAAATCGCAAATTGAGGTTAATCAAACAATATTAAGGTTAAATCCTTAATTGGAATAAGGTTAGATTACTGTTATTCCAAGACAATGTAGGGAATTCTACAGTTGTTTGGTTGAAGCCTATCTTATTGTTATTCCAAAATGTAAACCATTGGTTCAAGTTTATTTGGCTTGTAGAGATTTAAAAGTAAACAAATGTTTTTTTCAATGATGATTTAAAGGTAAATAATTTTGGATTTCTATTAATTATTTGGTTTAAAGAGATTACTTCAAATAAACAATGGATGAACTACAAAAAGACCCTTCAAGAGTTTTATTTACCCTTTTTTATAAAAATATGAGTTAGTTTGTTGTGTGTTAAATTTTCTATTGATAGGCTCAACTCTCGCCCTTATGAGAGGTCATGGTGGGCTGAGGAACCCTAGTGAGTGTCGGTAGTAGGGGTTTGTCACACTAACCAAATTAAAAAAAAAAAAAAAATGAGTTAGTTTTGTATATATCAAAAGTTAGTGGGTATTCTATCAAGTTGGAATAAGTTGGAATACGAGGCTTTAGAACAATTAAAACTTTCACTTTCAATTTTCATTTGAGGCCCTCACAAAGTCCTAATAGCATTTTTTTTATAAACACACACCCACCCCCTCACACACTCATCCACGTTACGGTTTGAACCTTGGACCTTCAGAAAAAGAGTCAAAACCCAAACCGTTGCGCTGCCCCCCTTGGAACTTAATATCATTTTGGTTAGTAGCCGGAAATAAAACTCTTATAGATGATAATTTACAAAGATGAGAATATCACATTCAAGAAACGAGCTAAAAACTTTAGATCATATATTATTCCATTATTTTTATGCTTTACCATTTAAAAAATTATTAAATTGATCTACATTACAAAAATTAATAAAATATTGAATATTATTTTAATGTTAAAAGATTAAACATCCTATTATTTAAAATAATAATATTTTTTAAAAATAAATTTCAAAATCACACGAAAAATTTGGCATGTGTCTCTTACCTAAAGATCCAAGACTAGGTAATTAATTTGGGTTTTACTCTGCACGACACATATCAAACTGAACTGGTAGAGGAGATTAATGGCCTTTTACCTTTGTCAACTCGCTAATAAAGTAAATACGTAACTCTCACAAAAGCTTAAACAATTTCTTAGTAGATAATATCTGCAAGTTTGCAACTCTCACAAAATCTTAAGCACTGTCTTAGTGGATAATATCTACCAATATCATGATGTGAATAAACAGTCATGAATTGAACCGTCCAGACCTGCACCAATAAGCATGACAACTTAACAAGAGTGGAACAACTATAAGAACTAATGTGTCTCACCACCTAATGCCCATAGAATTAGGTCTAATGCGCATGCAGTGAGGTCATGTGAAATAAGTTAGAGTAAAACAAATACTCTTTCCCTCATATATTTTTATTATTCTAATTTATTTTTGGTAATATATTGAAAGTAGTTATCAGCTGTTCCTGTCTGATCTCTTTATTAGTATGTTTTTGACTTTTGTAGATATGGAAGTGTGTTTAACAATAATAAAAAAAAATAGTCCTGTTCCAGGTTCTACATGAACCATCACTTTTTTATTTCTCGAGGCGTGCTTTGCAGTCTTTTGACTATTTTGCCCTTACTGGGCATTAATATTTCGAATAAAAAATTAGATTTAAAAAACCCCTCGAGTCTGTTAATCCTACCATGCTAAAATCGAAGTTCGTGAATTTATTTATATGGCGCCATGTCAGAAGGTGCAGCTTCCATTCCGTTCCGAGGAAAGGCACAACCAGCATGTATGGGCGACGAATCATCGATCGCCTCCTTTAACACGTCATACGTTTTCTCTGCAACTTCAAATTTATGTTTTTCTTGGCTGTGTGATGCGAGTGAAATAGAGAGAAATGGACGTTATTTCAAGTTCGAACACTCCCAGCACATCTTCTCCATCAACTTCCAATGCGACCACGGTGTCCAAAATACCTTCGAGGAGACCCAAATGTGCGTTTTATTTTTTTCTCCTCTTTTTTCTTAATAAGAGCAAACTCTATAAGGCTTCTACATTATGTCTGTAGTGATGTTATGTAGCTTTAGATATCTATCTGGCTTAAATATGTAAGAATGCGGAGTTCATGGCATTCGATCCCAAGATCTGTTGCAAAAGAAAAGCAATGAAAAGTCCTTTTTTTTTTTTTTCTTTTTTCAAAAATTTTCTCCGATATTTTCCTTGTCAAGATAAAAATCAACTTAGGGCAAATTGAGAGAAAAATTGAATCAAGATTTGTCTAGGTACTGTAAGTTTTGATGATTATTTGAAAGAAATCAGGCAAAGGACTGGTGCATTAAGGGTTATTGTTGACATGAGATTTCAAGGTAGAGATCAGCCAGATATCTGACCGTTTTATTCAAATTAATGGATTTAAACAGATTTCTAATGCACAATGCCGTTTAAAACTATGCCCGGTTATCGATTAAAGGAAAGTGAGATAGCGTATTGAGTGTAGAACAATTAGGTGGAAATAAATTTCTTTAACCATCGAAATCTGTAAGGTTGACTCAATCATAAGTTGTTAAATTCGATACAAACCTTTTTACTTTTTTTTTTTTTTTGGCTTGAGTTGCTTCCTCAAACAATCGCTCTGGTGACCATTTCAGGTAAATTAGGTTAAGCGAGGTTATAGTTTCCTGGAGTGACATACAGTAATGGCTTGTTAATGTTGTTGGATCCGTAGCCGATTGATACGCTCTGTACAATTGGTTGACGAATTCAACCACATATAGGTCCAACAGACTTCGTAGGACGTTTCTGTGTGGGACTTTAGAAAACTGTAACGTCAGTTGACCTAATTTATCTGAAAGGCCCCTTGGTTGGAATCCAGTTGACTTAAGGAAGCAGATCAAGACAATGCAGTGTGTACAGGCCATTTTACCAACTGTTTGTAATTGAATATGGTCTAAATTTTTGCTGTCTAGGATTGCTTGAGTCTGACGGACTCCAGCGCTTCAATAAAATTATTTTGAACTATGTTGCTTTTAATTCTATTTGAAATATCACCTCGGACAAAGCACAGTAGCAATCTTTGGACTCAACAAGATCGATAGTTAACTTAAAAGTCAAATTCACAATATTGTATTCAGACTTGGGTCAAACTCAACAAAAAGACTTGGCAAATTGAAAGATAATAAAATATAGGAAGTTTAACAGAAATGATGTTTTGGCTCTTGCCTACCTGTGAAAATCTAAAAGGCTAGTCCAAACTACAACCTGCGGCTGAAAACTCTTGAAGACTGGTAAAATTTATTTGCGAATTTGTCAATTATTTGAAAAATCAGTCTTAACATTGCTGAAAATTCTTGGCTGCTCTGTATATATCTGTTTGGAGTGAAGGAATGAGAACAACCTGCTGCTTGGTTGACTTCTTCTATCCATGCTTTTACTCCCTTCAAATGCTTACCAAGCCTTAGCTGAGTCTTGGTAAGTCTGTATGAGCCTTGCTGAGTTTGTCTGTTTGTGCTTGTTTTGGTTGTGCATTTTCCTGAGTCCAGGCCATGTCTGGTAGCTATGGTGCTACAAAGTACCTCTGTGTCAAAAGACAGTAATAAGATATTATATTAGAATTTCCAGAGAGCAAAACGTTTTTGCCATAAACATTCATGACAGCTCTAAGGACTAATATGGTAGAGAAAATCTTAAATAAATTCATTATAATTCTTGCCATGGTAACAATATGCTTGTGGAAAAGCAGAAGTGAACCCCCTAATTTGGTGGAGAAGATAGTAAATAAATTTATTGCACTTCTCACAATGGTAACAATCTTTTTGTAGAAAGGCAGAAATGAATTCTGAGTCTACGGGTTACTGGTGAAGCTTGAATTGAGGTTGTCAATATCATTTAAAGTCAACAAAAACCTATCCCCAGTTCAAATTGCTTTTTCATGAATTATCTCTACTGTTGAGAGCCAGTCCATGATATGCCATTTGTGATTGTCAATCATAGTGGATCCTTTTTATTCTGCAGTTTTATGCAAGTCTAGTACAGGCTATTCAGCTTAGCTGTATTGTTGCTTCATACATCCAACCCACTTATGAACTTAGAGAACGTGTTTATTTCAGCAGCTTGAGTCCATCCTCTTCTCCACTTATACCCACATGAACAGAGTTAGCCATATTAAGTTCTCCTGGATGTACTGAGTATAACAGATCCAGTCCTCTAACGTACACAGATGGTGCATTATCCTTTATTTTTTAGGTCTTCGAAATTTGATGTTTGCTTCTAGCTATTATTTTTCAATGCTTTGCAAGCGAGTTGTGTTTGAAATTTTGTGGTTCACACTTGTCTTTTAATGAATTACTAATTCAATAATATGGCTTGTAAAAAGTTTTATTCTCTGGTATGCAGATACTAAGTTCACCCAGCAGGAGCTTCCTGCTTGTAGACCTATTTTGACTCCACAATGGGTATTTCTAGAAACCTTGCATGATGTACTATAGCTATCTAGAATGTTATCAGTAGCAAGTATTTAGCAGTTTTATTTTTTAAATCTTTGCCATATTGCTAAAGTACCTTAATCCTACAGGTCATAACAACATTTATGCTGGTTGGTGTTATCTTCATTCCTATTGGAGTTGGTGCTCTGCTAGCTTCTCGTAGTGTATAACTTCACTCCTTTGACTCTGATATTGCCCTCTTTAAGCAAATTTTGATGTTTGGAAGAATGGAAACCTACATTCATTTATTGTTGTGTGGTTCAGGTCCTTTTTACATTGTTGGAAAGAGTTTGAAATTCATTTTCTATTTTCAGGTGGTTGAAATTGTGTCTAGATATGACTCTGATTGCATTCCAGAGGAATATAGTAGTAACAAGTTGGCCTACATTCAAGATGAGTCTGTTTCCAAAAATTGCACTAAGATCCTAAAGGTGAGTGGTCAGTTTTATATAGTTGCAGGAGATATATAAATTGCAGACATTTTCCTGCTAATTGCACTAAATTAACTGTGGTTATTATAAAACTAAAATAAACCATGGAAGTTTGGATATAGCTAAATACCATATGGCCTTAAGATTCTTGTACCTGCTCTTTATTCATCATAGTTACCAGGTTGGAAAAATTCGATTCATTTGAAAGGTCAAAAATCTAGAAATTGGAATCTCTTAAGAAGTTAGAAAAAAATCAGATTCAGAGTATTTATATACTCAAATAAAATATTTTTTTGGTTGATAACTCAAATAAAATATTAAGTACAGATTATGTAGTTGATGGTTTTTTTTTTAATTTTAAACTAAAAAAAAGTCTTAATATCATAGTAACAAGGTTCGAAACAAAGGCAAAAGAATCATAAATTCCAAATTTCCAAAAAGAAGTTCGAAAATTCCAGATGTAGTTGAGAAAAATAAGAATTTATATCAAACACAACTAAAAATAATTACTAAGAAAGAGGACAAAACATAATTACCTGGGGTGTGGTAAAATTATCTTTACGAAAACTATCATAGTCAAGAACGGGGATTACAAACACTTTTAACACAGCAAGTAGTCTGAAGCCAAATGTCAGGGACTCGTTACAGTTGATCTTATGAAAGCTGCAAAGACAATTAACAAGATCATTGCTTATCAGGTTAGAGTCAGCATGGCAATGGCTTGCCATCTTCGCAGGCTCAGTTGTGTCTTTGCAGCACTTAAGCTTAATGTTGCTCTAGAAACTTCATTGCTTCATGCATGTCTGCCTTATCCTCATGTTCCCTGGCATTCCATAGCCCTGTGACCTAAGCAACAATAAATCCCTTGTGCATCCAATAAGTGCCTTTTTACCCATGGTCTTGCTTGTGACCCTGACAATATTCGGTGTTGTAATAGGAATTGTGTTAACCATAGCATGGAGACTCTAACTTGTCTTAGAGTCAGCAAGCTCATTTTTTTGACCCAGAATTGGGTTTGGGGCAAAACTTGGGGAAAAACTCTGCAATGAGTCAGCAAATAAGTAAAACATAAAACAGAGTAGATTTTACAGGAAGGGACTCGCTTAGGCTCACCTGGCTCGTGGACCTATGAGTACTTGCAGGACTTGTGGGAGTCTTACAACTATGTTGTTAACATACAACAATGATTTCTGTACTTGCTTTCAGGATGCCTATGACCTCCTTAAGGTGTCATACTCGGGCCTAACATCTTGCGATCAACTTCAATAGAATGATGTCACCTGGTGACCTTGCCTGCCAAAATTTTGACATGCCATAATGTGACTCTTGGCCTGGAAGTGTAGGCAGATTGGCAGTCATAGTTTCCTTTGGATCTTCATCGTGAGGTCAGAGCTTGAAGGGGTGCCAAATTAAAATCACATATGCATAAAGTGAAAAAAGCAACCAATTTATGCAAGGGGGTTGCATAGACCATATCGGCATGAAGGCTTAGGCCAGGACTTAAAAGGTGTCCTTTTCTTTACCTTTAATAGGCACAGAACAAATAGTTTCAACTGCTTACCAAAAAAGAAATTATTTTAGCTTCTTAGTATCTACTTGTTTAGTAACAGCATAGGGTATATCAGCCTTGTAATGACTCTCTGTCTCTCTCTCTCTCTTCTTCATATTAAGATTTGAAATTGTCTTTGTACATTATTATATAAAACAAAGCCTTTGGGTCCTTTACAAGTTGATCAAATGCCTCTCTCTCTCTCTCTCGCCGGCTGAATTTAAAGTTCTTCATATCAGGATTTGAAATTATCTTTGTACATATTATATAAAACAAAGCCTTTGGGTCCTTTACAATTCGAGCAAATGCTTGGAAACTCCTTAGAGTACAAAGTTCATAGTAATATTGTCATGTGCAAAGTTTTCTTTCACTAGGAATTATAGTTCTTTAGTTACCTTTACTTTGTCCACTCCATAATTGGACAGTTTTTCATTCATCCAATGCTCATATATATATATATATATTCTTACATAATCTTCAGAATTTTCTCAAACATTGTGTCCTCGGCCCTCAAATCCTTGGGCTTGGGATGCTCAATGATATCAAAGCAAGAGACCGCCATCACATGCTTGTAGCAGTATCAAAACTCACCAATGGTTTCAGACATGTTTTGATTTTTAAAGATCGATTGATATCAGCATATTTAGAAAAAAGTTGATCACATCTTTGTCACCATCTTAAACATCTCAATTTATTGGCAGAGTAGGCGCTCCACATATAACTCTTTCATCAATAGAAGTTTCTAAAGGGTGAACCCATCTGCAAATGACATATATTGCAGTATCTAGTTCATTGGGACAATATGTATGGCCTGTTTGCTCAGTTGATAATGTGCTTTGAAGCCTCAAATGCTCTTTGAACACTACAAGAAATCCATTACTTAGTGATGAAGCACTGGTGTGTAGGGGTTTTAAGCATAGAGCAGGCATCAGAGCTACACAACAACCTTGTAATAGAGCCTTTCAATGTGAATAAGCAGAACCAATCAGATATTCAACATTATATGCGAGTAAAACTCTATTTCATTAATGAAACTTGTACACAGTACTTCTCCTCAGCTTTAGAATCTGAAGGTAGGCTTCTTTATGCAACAGTCAGTGAGCCATCATAAACTGCCCATTTTATCTAGAAAAAGAAATGACTTCCCCACCTTCTTTATTGGGACTATTCTTCCGACTTTGTAAATGAAATAGCTTTCTTTGTAAACTGTAGTAATTGCTCAACTTTTATTTTTGTCTTTTGGACTTCATATATAATATACTTTATTTTCTTTGCAAGATAGTTACTATACCAGGTATATCCATGTATTGAATATGAATATGGATAAGATATTTCCCATCTACTGTAGACACATCTTAATGCAAGCAATTGTTTTTTAATAAGCTATATTTGGCTTCTATGAGGGGCCATTTCACTCAAAATATCAAAACATTACATTTGTTATTAGGTCAATAGGCCATATCTAGCTTGCCTTTTCCATCAAAGATATTTTTCATCTTCCTCAAAGTTTCCTCTATCATCTCCTTCATACCATTTTCATTAAGAGAAAGAATTTCCCTTGGCCAATTACCTCCTAAAATGTGAATTTGCCCAAGTCAAAGATCAATGCTGTGATTTGAATCTTGTCATATGGTGTGAAGCTCTCACTCCTCACCATTTGCTCCAAGCCCCCTGGGCATCTCAATACATGGATATATTGTTCAAATATATCCGAACAAATGCACATATCTGGGCCATGTTCGGTACATCTGGTACATCTGGATATGGCCTGGACACATCTTGAGCCATATCTATGATATGAGATTTAAAAAGAACATATGATTTTCTAAAATTATAGCTTTTAAGTAGAAGATAAAAATGAAGAGACCTTTTTAGTTAGTAAAATATCCTATTTACAACTTATATTTGTGTAAAATTTTTATGTTTTATTGTTTTTAAATTGGTTATATGGGTTTTAAACAGGGCCTTAGACATATTACACCATTTCAACAAACAACGAGAGTGGTATCACAACAAATTATATTATCAAAGGCTGTGGAACTGTCCAACATAGTGTAGGGATTTCAATTTGTGTTACACTCATATGATTGGATCGAATTCACTGATGCTTCACAATGTCTTGGGCCTTTTTTTTAAATTTTAAATTGGTTATATGGGATTGAAACGTTCCCCAACTATATTACATCATCACCAGGTTGCTATGGCACTTCAACGAACCACAAAGTGGTATTATATTGCCTGACAAGATTTGAACCTGGGTCTCTCCATTGGAAGTCCCCATTTTTAACCACCCAAGCTAATGCTGTTTGATAAAAGGTTCACCCATGAGATTGGAAACCTAGTCTACAGTATGAAACTCTTCGCTCCAAACCTCTTGTGCCAAACCCCTTGGGCCTTGAATTTTATTTTTATTTTTAATTTATTTTAACTGGTTATATGGGATTAACGCGGGCCTCGCCTATGTTACATCATGACGTTGTTACCACGGTATTTCAAGAAACCACATAGTGGTATTATGCAGTTATTCATATATCACCTGGCAAGATTTGAACTTGGTTCTTCGCCTTGAATGTCCATGTTTTTAACTACTTGAGTCCATGCCATTTGATAATGTCTTGGACTTTATTGTAGCACAATGTTTTGCTTATTCCAAAACAACAATGCAAAGAATAATAGTAGTGAAGTATGCAATGAAATTAATTATACAACAATTAGAATAACTCATAACAACAATTTATTCTTTAAAACAATTCATTAACAAATCAGCCTTGTCACATATGACAACAACATGCATTTGTACAAAAATATCCCGAACAACATAACAATGAATTATGACAGAGATGTACAACAATACAGCCATACTCCAATGGTACCATACAAGATTGGTAAGGGGTCAACATATACACATGGAGATTATTGGGGTGCAGTTGTAACCAATTGCCATACATATCGATATGTAACTACATATGCCCTATAATTTCATGCAATGTGCATTATTACAAGATGAAGGGTGTTGCGCACACACATGCAATAACCCCATGGTACGGGGACCAAACAACAATTATGTACAAGACAAAATGCTCAAGTGACAAATCACTATGATGGCACTTGAGCTTATGCCACCTCAGTTTTGTCACCTATATTTGCTCCCTCGAAATCGTTCGACATCTCCCTAGATAATGTTATTTGAAACTCTTGGCTGGGCAAATTTTGTGTCAAGAACAAATGGTTGTGTGGTCTAATTTGTGGAGGCAACTTGCGAGCATTGGATCTCTTAGCAAGCTTCCTTATATTTCTATTGCATATGTTTGCCATATTTTTTGCAAGAGCCCCAATTCCTCTAGGCCTTCTCCAACTTCAGCTGCTTCCTGCCATTAGTTGAGATTAGTTGAGATGTTGTCTTCACTTGTTGCCCTGTCATCCAACTGCCCCTCTCTCAAACGGTGTTATACCTTTGACGACATGGGTTAGTGTGCTGCTGATAATGTATGCTATACAAGTCACTACTTCTCCCTATAACTTGAGCTCCATCTACTTGGGATACATCATACAATGAGACATCTCTAAAATAACTCTTTTTTCCTGCTCTGCTACCCCATTCTACTGAGGGGCATATTGAACAATCTGCCACAAAGTAATGCCATGAGCTGCCAAGAAATCCTTAAAGGCCTTACTAGTGTACTTTCCACTGCCATTGGTCCTAATGTATTTGATGCACTTCCTACTATGATTCTTTGCCAATGCCTTGAAAAGCTTGAACTGCTCAAAGGCTTCATGTTTGGATTTGATGGTGTAAATCCACTAGAACCTAGAAAAATCATCAATGAGAGTGAGAAAGTACATGTTCCATGAAGGAGAAGAATTTGTTCTGGGCCCAAAAATGTCACGATGTACAAGCTCCAAAGGCCAAGAAACATGACGAGCTTTCCCTTTAGGACAGGACTCGTCATGGTGTTTCCCCAAAACACATCCTTCATAGACTCCATTAGGTGAATCAATGGGTGGAAGTTCATCAACCATACAAAGACGACTCATAGGCCTTAAGGATCCAAGTTGGTGTGGACCTAGCCGCTGGTACCCTTGCTTACTAATGTCATTTCCCTTAGCCACCATGGCTACAAATCCTTTCCATTTGGAAGAGTTTGAAAGGTGGGCCTCACCAAATTTGTACATCTGATTTGACTCATTACAATATCTAGAAGCAATTTTTTTGAAACCATCATCAATATCCTTAATGACCCATCTATTTGGCCAAAATCCAAATTTGTACATCTGATTGGACTTATTAAAATATCTAGAAGCAATTGTTTTGAAACAATTTTCAGTATCCTTAACCACCCATCTATTTGGCCAAAATTTGATCTTTTTATTAACATGGCTAATGCGATAAATAGAGGGAAGATTAGGACAAAAACCTAGACCATGCAAAACATCCTAAAAAATAGAGGAACCGACAATCACATCATCACAAAAACCTGCAAGGATGAATCATCATTGGTGACAATTGTCTCTCTGTTATGCTGTTCATTGTAGCCTAAAAGAAGATAGCAATGCTTGGTCATATGCCTTGTGGCCCTAGAATCAACAGTCTGCTCTTGAGAAGATGAAGAAGTCCAATATGTCAAGTGCACAACCACACATGCACTATTTGAGGTACTAGCATCATGTAAATTTTGAAGAAGCACTTCATTGTACGCAACATTCAATCTATATTCTCAAGCTGTCAAATTTGTGCAAGACAAAATAGGGCTTTGTGCCCATCCTTGCAAAACCCAAATTCTAGCTTCTTTGAATTTTCCTTGAAAAGCTTCTGCATCAAAAGTGAAGGTGAAAGCTCCTCCATCTTCCTTAGAGATGGTTGGGCTTCTCCTAAACCAATGGAGTGCTGTGAGGAACAAGGCATGCCATTTGTTTCATTTGGTTCCTACACACTTTCATTTTCCATACAACAAAATAGGATTGTAAGACTAGAGCTGTTTAAGATCTTGAAAAACTATGTGATTTGAAAAAATAGGCCCAAAACACTTCCTTATGGCAAAGATATGGTCTTTGAAAGTTTGCCCTCTAGAACAGTCCTAGAGTGATGTTTTCCAAAAACATTAATTTTCTTAAATTTCTTTCCAATCGCTCTTGAGGTGCAACTGGGCACAACTTGGTTATCATACTAAATTATATCCCTGAACCAGTCAAAGACTGCCACCTATACAAATGAGCAAATCAAATGCTAACAAATTGTGGCTTTTGATGGCCTATGGGCGAATGCAATGACCTAGGTGCTACATCAATTGCAGAGAGAACCATGTCAGCAACCGAGGTACACCAGGATGGGTGAGAAGCACCACATGCTACACAAATGCAACAATGCACATGGGAGTTTACCAATAAGAAATACAACCTTCTCTATGTGGCAGACCACTTTCACCCCCATTCAGCTCTAAAGTTGATGCCTTGCAAATTTGACAAAATGCTGAACTGAGACCCCCTATATATTTTTTCAACGATTTCAAAAATGTTGAGCTTACATAATTCTCAATGGTTGGTCTTGTAGAATCAGTCTCTAGGGAATGCAACATAGGTCAACCCTCCTTCGTTTAAACTCTATCAAAGTTGAAGAGACCTGTGAGTGCCTTTTCTCTAGACTCTAAACTTGGAGTTTGTCATAATGTACTTAATTCCTGCCAAAAATCCTTTGGCAAGCAAGGATGATCTCTTGGTGCTCAACATCTTCGATCCAACGAATGCAAATACTTTGCTCTCGGATTTGTAACAATTTGGTGATCGAATCCAAAAGGATGGAAGATATGGATGTTTTAGAGAAAATACTAAAAGACAAGTTAGGGTTTTTAGAAAACCCTAAAATGTCCAATCCATGGCCTTGCTCCATAGCCATTCCTTTGAGATACTGACCTCCCCGACTATAGAAGTTCATTGAAGTGGCACACAAAGATTGTCATGATCCAAGCTCCATATGCTCAAACTAGGGTTTTTGGAAAATCTTAAAAAGCAATGTTGGTCCAAAACCTTGCTACATAGCTACTTATCTAGAAATTGTAGCTTCTCTAGAATCATCATTGGAGGAGATCAAGAATTGAGCTTCTAGGCCCATTAATGGAGTTTCACACCCTCTTTGATACCATGTTGGAATTTACAATATACTTATGAGTGAACAAAATCAAACACATTACTCAACAAAGCAAAGGATATCACTCATTGAGAAGAACACAGATATGAAAGGTGCCCTTCAACACCAATAATCTCTCTAACGAGTAAATAATTGTTTCCAAGAGGAAGAAATGGTTTTACAAGTGGGGGTATAAATATTGACCCATATTACAACTTACCCAATATCAAGTGTGAAGACTGACCATCAAATAATAATACAATAAAGCGAAAAAGGTCACCTTACAATATGCACATGGGCTCATTAGGGAAAATACAATGATCACAACACAAAGGTTGGTCATGGCCTCAAGTGGAGATTAGTAGTTATTTTAACATTTGTCACCCTTTGGTGAAGTTCATGTGATCTCTTCGAGATTGAACTTTGACTTGTCATCTCTGCCTTTCGCTTTTCCCTTCTTGGCGGACTACGATGTATTCTATTCATGTTGTGTATGAGTTGGGATTCATTTGCCTTGGTGCAGATGAAGTTTCATGTTCCAATGTAGAATAATTTTTTTCTCTCCAGCTTGGCCTTCAGGGTTCATTTGTCTTGGTGTAGATGAAGTTCCATGTTCCAATGTAGAGTACATTTTTCTTTCTGGATTGGTGTTCAACATGTCTTGAATATTGGGTTGCCTTGGCTACCTTGATATCTGATGCTAAAAGTGAAGATTGATGTCGATATGTATTGGTCTTGTCATTTGCTTCTTTGCTTGCCATGAGAAACATCTTGACTATAGCTCCTGGTGAAAGATGGTGATGTACAGACCATTGACATGCTATATCTTGGGGGGTAGCATGTTGTGGCACAAGTCTCTGCGATGCAAACACATGAACACATTGCAATGATGGGTCTTGAACATGCTTTGTCACAACAACTCTTGCCCTTACAATGGCTTCCTTGAATGCTGAACTCCGTACATTTAAGCTTGGAATCCTCAAAGTAGTTGGTATCCTATAGGTCCAAAGGATAACAATCTTGTTCGTTGTACTTGCTTGAGCAATGATCTTGTGTTTCTCTCACGTGCTAGTTTGATATTTCTTCCATTGGTGTCAATACCCCATCCATCGACATCTGTGTATGTCCTTCCTTGATAGCCAATGTGTCAAATCCTTCTATAACTTGTCGATGCCAATCTCTCATTTCCTTGTGCTAACAATAAACATAGTTCACTACTTGGTACACATTAAAACTCTAATTGGCCCTTGCTATTAGTAGTCAACTCTCTTGGATGACCCGACACATCAACTTGGTCATTCATATGACTTGGATGACAACCTCTTTGATTGTAGCAGCTCAAATGACTAACTTGAATTTGATGGCAACAACTTGGATAACTAGGCCACAGTCGGTGAGGTAAATTTGGCATAAGTTTAGCTTGGTTCTCAACTTCTTTATCTCAAACAACTTGTCAGATGATTGGCAATAGATGGATGGTGGGTCTTGGATGACCTCCTAGACTATTGGGGTTTTGTTAGGCTAGATGGATGGGCCTTTGTCAGTTAAAGACTTGACGGTTGGGGCCTAGATGGCCTGGGATCTATCGGCTAGAGGTTGGGTGGCCTGGGCCTAGAAGGCTTGGCCTTTGTCTAGTAGGCTTTGGATGACCAGCTCTTGATTGGCCCTTGTTCTTTGATGACAACCAATTGACAAATGGAAACATCCTTCAAACAACTTTGTAGCAAACAAATGACACTCTTTTGACAACACCCTTGTGATAGGAAGATGACACCTTTCTAATGACACCCTTTCGATAGGCAAAAGGCACCCTTGTGATGACACCCTCTTGATAGGCAAACAACTCCTCCTAGACTGCTTCACTGACGAAAGATAGCTTTTAGACAACTTGGCTGAATTGAAAAATTATATCAACTTCTCTTCTCCTTTGGTCTTGTCCTTGATGAGTTGGATGGTTGCTTCATCCAAGATTGATTTGGAAAATTGTTGCACCACTCTCACAACTTTCCCCCTTGCTTAGCATTTTTGTTTGGCTCTTCTTATGTACATGAATTAGAGGAATAAATGCAATGTTGTCTATATATTGGAGCATAAACGCTGACTTTACTTATGGCTTGTGCTTCCTTTCTAAGGTTTAATTGATTGCAATTTTATTCCTTTTATTCATTGATTTGTACAAGCTATTCTATGTCTCCATGGTATTCTCCTTCTAGGGTGGCAAACTAAACGTAATTCACTTCTCCTCTGGAAATTAATTCGATTAATAATTTTGTATTACGAGTGAGACAATTAAAACCATTATTATGAAAAAAACAGTTATGTTTGACTTGTTGGGTTCTTCCCCAATAATAGAAGTCCTTGTCTAGACCTTGCACAACTTAAACTTGATAGATTTTTGCCTTTCTTATCTGGTAGGATTCTTTGAACTTGCGTGGGGCCCATTGCTAATAAGATTATTAAAAATTTATAATTGTTGTCATTGTTCTTCCTTATTACGTTGTTCATCCACTTTTTTGCTATATTAGTTCATGTAGCTCTTCCACAACATGGTTATATGCTTGTCTAGTTGCTCACTTTCATTCTTCAACTTTTTCATCTTTAAAAGCATACGACATTGCAAAAACTCGATCTACAAATGTGTATTGGGTCGGGTAACTTTTTCAACTTTGTAGTCTATTTCTCATACTATTCATTCCTCAAATGCCTTAGCTGGTCTTCTTTGAGAAGTGTGATGTACCTACAAAGCTCTTCATCACTTTGTTGCTACCCGTAAAGCTTGTCCATTGCATATTGTATGCTCCTAACTTTAGGGGTGTGATAGTTGTACTTGGTTTGTTCTTGTTTTTGTCTTGCCTAACATTATCATATTCCTTGATTGGTTCAATGGTGTGTTGTGCCATGTCATAGCACATGCACCACAGTGGGCAACACTCTTTCTTTTCTAAGTATCACACATGCACTTGTATTCTCATTTGCTTGGGGTACTCAAGTTCTAGCTCAATCTACTTGACAACCGACTCCTGTGTTAGATGGTTTGCCTTGTTAGTGGATATACCCATGCCAATGGCCACAACACTCGACTTGTTTCCTCATCATTTAGATCCTTAGTGCTTCCAATGCTGTTACTTGTAGTCAATTTTATGTCTTTAGGGCGATTGCACTCCCCTACCTTGCATATCATCCCTCCATCAAAGGAGTCATATGTGGACTGATTGGACGCATAAGGCAGTCTATTTGAACTCTATGGTGCTTCAACGTCCAAATAGAGACATATCTTTATTTAAGACATCGTAATCCTCTATATACTCCTTATGTTCAAGGACACCATCATCATTTGAATACATGTTGGCATAAGCTCTTGTATCGTTGTCTGACATGGGAAGGTCCAACTTGTTTGAGGATACAAGAACTTTACTTACCAATTGGTTTCATAGGTTGACAATATACTTATGATGCCCTTTTTGAATGTTAGGTAGTCTTTTTCTCAATTGTGGTCAACCTTTGCATCCTTAGCCAACCACGACCCAACAAGGTATCGTAGGCTGCTTTTTGCAAGGTGATCACAATAAAGTCTAGGAAAAAGGTTTGTTTTGCAACGGTGACCGTCTCTCTTGTCAATACTCTCTTCATTATGATGCCATATTTGTGAGCTTCGATGACCTTCTCTCTTGTCAATACTCTCTTCATTATGATGCCATATTATGATGTTGAAAA